>CAMAPE010000008.1:8420000-8997500 GCA_945859875.1 Cuscuta europaea | reverse complement strand
ATACGGGTTGTGTCGATACGATACAGAGTTTGTTTCTGCTTGGAGGTTAGGCTGCTTTCGATACCACGATACTAGTACCGATACTGGTGTTGCTGCTTTGCCGGTCGTAGCTTCCCTTCACTTCCCCATGCACCGATTGTCCCCTGTGTCCCTCAGAAATAGGTGCTTTGTAGCTGCAGCGCATATAGGACGACTGCAGCTTCCCCGGTTGTTCGTTTAGTCTATACAGAGTTGTAGCTAAATTATTCATTGCGAAAAATCTCGTAAGGATAAATCGGATCTAAAAACTTCTTCTTGTAAGAATCAAGGAACTGACAACATAGATGTACCAGCACTTGCAGATGAAGCAGTGGGCAAACCCGATCCATATCATATAAAGGCTATGGCAAGCAAGGCGGACATGAAACTAAAGCGACCACATCGTCAACCGCAATTAGGCTATCCTGCTTCAGGACCTTCAGTGAAGTCTCCGCGAACTCCACTCTCAGAGGAAGACGACTCTCTAAATAGGAACATCCGATACAGAGAGACGCGCACTACCAGACTATCGACTAGACAAAGGCATACTCAGATCAGTCATTCTAAGCGCAAGAAGGCGTATGCCAAGGACAAACTTCCCGACAAAGCAATGAAGGTTTCCATTTTGCATATTGAAAGGAAACGTAGAGAAGCGTGACCAATGGGCCTTCTACTGCTCTGAAATGAAACTGGTATGATGAAATAGACACCGCTTCGGATCCTGCTCCGGCCTTTTGGTAGTCGATGAAGCTACTGCTAAGGCTATGAATAGGTAAGTCTATCATTCTCTTAGGACATGACTCAGGGACAGAGCAAAGACAACCTATCTTGCTGCTACGAGTGCCTACTCAATAGCCGATTCTTTTCTGGTAAGAAATCCTGATATTAAGCCGGGTGAGAGGGGAACTATAGAGTTCCAGGGTAAGGCAAAGGGTCTCATCCGAGGCAGCCACCGGTGCGGAAACCCGTCGACTAAACCCGTATAAAACGAAAAACGCAGCCGCCGAAGCGAAAGGCAGTGAACGAGAAAGCAGAGGTGTGGCTAAGGGCGGAAAACCGTCTAACTCGCCTAACCGGAAACTCTGTATCGACTAAACGCTAACCTACAAGCTATATCGGAAAAGGTCGGAGTCGACGAAAACCAACCTGTCTAAAGCGACTTTGCCGTGGGAAATCCTCGTATAGCTACTAAACCAGTATCAACTCAACACCCTAACCGGTCCTACACTTCAATCCCCAATTGGTTGGTGCTTACTAAACCAATCATACTCCCCACGTTCACACCGCACAGCCCAGTGATGAATGAATCGATTCCCCGTTCTCTTCACACTGATTGTTTGATAGAATACACATTGATCGACTCACTGTATTCATGACTGTACACTCATTTATAGATTGACTATATACATTGTTTGACTGTATACACTAATTGGGATATTCACAAAGACCGTTTCATCGATTCCCGAGCTCTAAACGAAAACGAATAGGCAAAAGATCGGATTTTCAACCCACCCTTGGACTATGAAAAGTATATCGCAAGGAAGCTGCGGCCCAAGGCATTGTGACTGAGTTGCAACTGGGGAATAGAACGACTCTTCCTCTTTTGATCGGAACTGTGATATGATTTTACTCTATACCGGGTAACAGTCAAGACTCGTAGCCTAAAACACCAGTATCGAGTCAACACCCTGGGACTGAGTGACAACCGGTCGACATATCTACACCCGTATCTCGTTTCCAAACGGGGAATCATCCCAGCGTAGCCACTACAAAGCAGTTTCACCTAAGAAGCGACTTTGCCGTTTCACCGGAGAAGCTCACTAGTGAAAGATGGATAACGAAGAACCTTATTGGTTAGTCCCTACGAAGTAGAGGACGCTTTGAATAGTCCCTTTGGTGGATTGAAATCCTTTGGGAAGCTCTACAAGGCAAATTTCATATAGAAAGCTAGTTTGGTACCCTTTTCAGGGAATCACACATGAGGGTTGGTTCTCGTGCGATTGATCTATTGGGCCAATCCAGTTCAATCCCATGTTGGCCTGTTGATCCAAAGATACGAGTTGCTTCGGAGCAGCTTTGGAGGTACGAGTTTCACTCTTTAGATAGGCTAGCCTAAAAGAAAACAAGCAGTTGATTACTAGCGATGACCCTATTCGTTTAGTCGTTTAGCTAAGTATAAGAGAAATCCATAGTTTGATTAGTTCCCCTTCAGTGGCCGATCTTTCACCTTATTTCGAAATCTCGTATGAGAAGAAAAAGAACACCCTGGTAGCTAGAATGGAACACGCAGGGCAGGGATCTAGAGGTCTCCCAAGAAGGGCTCGCTTAGCTAGCGAAAAGTATGAAGAGGCGCAGAAGCAGAGCATTTCATTGACTAAGGAGATCCACAAAACAAGGGATATTCGAACTTTGCTGGATTGGCCTATATATCTATTTCCTACGAGATCCCTATCTCATGGGTGATGGACGAGTTATTCTTAACTGGTATCGATGCATGGAACACTGAATCCCCGATGGAACAACACCAATAGGAAAGACCAGACTAGAAGACGGAGGCGGAAGGCGGGACTCTCTCACAAGGAATAAAGTTCCGTTCTGGGTTATGCTGCTTTTCTTCCTTGCCCTTGGAAGTGGAGGCCGGGATCAGAGTGAAGCCGTAGGTGTACAGGTGTGCTTACATATGGTCTTTGCAGTGGATGGGCTCTCGACGAACTGGCCGGCCGGAGAGCCTCCAGGACAAGGAGAGTTGCTCCTCGCAGGAAAAGAAAGATACATCCTTTCACCGGCCTAGAAAGTGGCTATCAAAGTCCATTCTTCTTATAGTCTTCTTCTTACATGAACAGCCATGCTTTGATCGTGCCATGACGGGTCAGGAGCAGGAGAAGAGCGCTCTGGCCGCCTTTCTCGCTCGTACCTCTGCCATGGACTCTCTCTTCCATGAAAGGCGCCGCTCTGCCCGACCTATCCGCAGGAACAAGAGGAGCAACTGCACTCCCGCTCATTCGACTTCCGGAGGCCTTCCTTAGGAGTGTTTCCGTTGCGGGTCGAGGACTCCTTCTCCTTCTTCAAACTCCGATTTGTATTACCAGGTACACTTCTTTTCTTTGAGTCCCCTAAGGTTGAAAGAATGAGTCGATACGGCAAAGTCGCTGCTTTTGCCCTTTCCGGTTAGGGTGTTGAGTTGATACCTGTTAGACTGGTGTAGTGATTTCCCCCGTTTGGATACTAGTTATCTATACGGTCTGGAAACGTGCGAAATCACGCATTTTTTGAACCTACAATACGTAAAGGAGAGGGATGAACCTTATCTAACCCTCAAAGCCAAACAGTAAAATAAGTCAACCTTCATGCTCTTCACTTAAGCAACTCGGGACTGTAAGCCTTAAGCTTCACTCCGATCTAAGAGCATCTGATAACATCTTCGGCATTGTCGAGGGAAACTCAGATAACCAATTAAATTAATAAGCTAAAGAGAAGTGACAGAGAAGTCAACCTTCTTTGCCAAGGGACTAAACTATCTGATACTGAACTAGATGCCGCAAAAGCCCCAACTCTGGCTCAAGAAAAGAAGGGGTACCCATGAGATGAGTGCCCGTAAGTCGTTTCGTTGAGTTACGGATGTGCTCCCATCTCTTTATTTAGGGGCGGTGGAAGCTCGACTAGGAAGGTTTGGAGGGAAAGAGAATAATAGATCGACTTAGAGCGGTAAGCTTATTCTCTGGTTTCAATATAAAGAGTGTTACGCAAACAAATAAGGGATATACACTTGGGTACGAGACTGACTAAACGGATTGGAAATGCAGCTCAGTCAAGAGATTCGGGTTAGGCGGAAATGGCATATCCAGGGCACGGCGCAGAGGATGTTCCGGTATTGTCAAAATAAGATAGGAACGAGGTGGTAAGTTACAATTGACATTGAATAAGAACTTGAAGACTAGGCGCCAAAGACAAGGGCTCTTTCTCTAGTAGTGGACTCATCTTGATATTTCTAAAGCAGTAAGCGAAAGAAGAGGTTAGGCTGATAAGACCCTGGTTGGGGCTGAGGAACATAACCCGGCGTGGGTTGGGAGGTGAAACTTGGCTTATTTGCAAGAGGGTTTCCCCGGTGGAACGTATCCCGTTTGGAGAGGTTCCTGGACTGGCGAAGATCGGGGTCTAGCCCCTGGAGGTAATGTGTGAAGCGCTTGTGCTAGACCTTGCACATCGAGCGCGGCTTGCGGCCTACTTACTGAAGGGGATCCTTGCTTTGCTCTATAGGATGTTTTCTAGGAATCGGTTTTACATTGGACTCGGCATATTGAGCATGGAATGTTCGCACATCAAACCTGTAACCTTTCTTGTTAGATTCTCTTCCTCCTAGACTAGAAGAGTACTGCCTTCGTCGAATGATCACATCGACAAGTTTATCAGAAACTGAACTTGAACTCTTGGATTGGAGATATTTTGAGAGCTCTTTTGGACCCAAACCTGCTTGGCTTTCTTCTTCGCAGCCTTACAATGCTCGGGTTTGTGCCCGATAACACCACATAAAGCTGGTACCAAAACCCATTCATACTCAACTGGAATTCTAGTTTGAATCCCTTCATTGTTCATCAGTAGAACCTATTTTGGGAACTCCGAATTCGGCATAACTTCGACGCAGACCCTAACATAGGCCAATCTCTCTCTCTGAACGGTGGGAGAATCACACCAAAGTGGATTGCCTATCTGCCTAAATAGGTACCCAAACTCGGCGCCCTCTCTAGGGCAAATCCTGCCTCCTCAAATGAGCTGTACCGAGAGAGAGGAAGAGCCTCTCATCATATTGCAGCAAGGACATTGGGCATATTAGCAGGCCTATTCTATTCCATCTTAGTGCTATCAGTTGGGCCGCCCCAACGAACAGTTACTTTAGCTCTTCCAATCTACGAACGAGAGTTGTCTGGCTATTTAGTCTGGCTTTTGAAGCATACTCCTCTAATGCTTGTGCTTGACTAGTTTGTCCGCAACAGCGAACACCAACTCAGGGAGTTCTCGGTCAGCTTCAATGTAGGAAATGCCTTCCTCTTAGCCATTCACTATAGTTATTTATTTTGAAATAAAGAGGTGGTAGAGCAAGATTCGCATCCAGTTGTCCGGTCAAAACGAAGAAGGTTAACAAGCGCAAAAACAATACTAAAAAAAAAAGCTCAATCCACATCCAAAAACGAGAGTCTAAAGAAAGCAAGAGCATCTCTTTATTTTCGCCTTGCCTCGAGGGCTTACGGGCTTCTGGTGTGAAGGGGCACAGTTTCACAAGAATCGTATTCATATACTCCACCTGAAGAAGAGGTTGAAAAAGGCCAGACAATAAATAAGTTCTAAATAAAGAATCATAGCCAGAAGAACAAATTCAGTGTTGTGTAACAAACAAAAGAAAGAGATCTCATATAGAATATAGTCCTATCCAGGATCAAAGACGTTGGGATTAGATTAGCAGACTATGGATTCTCTGTCATCTGGCTCCTTCCACGCAAGACGACTAGGATAAAATGGTTTACAATAATGCTAAAAAAGAAGAAGATCGAGACCATTCTTTTTGAGACAAAAGGCTTGACTTCTATCGGGTCAGCGTCGAGGGAAACTCAGATAAACGGAATGATTGGCCTTCCGGAACTGGCAACAGATCTTTCAGCGGATGTAGCAGAGGATCAATATCAGCTGTGTTAAACTCCTGCTACTGGGTCAACTCCAAACCAACACTCGGGAATGGAAGCCAAACGACTTATTCCTTTTCATTGATTTACTAATGCCCCCATTCTTATGGATCAGCTGCAGAAGAATTCTTCCTATTATAGATCACTGCCATCTCACGAATTGGATTTGAACTTTCATCGAGCGAAGGCTTCAAAGCTTTCTTTCCTATTATCTGCCTGCTTTGCTTAGCTATCCTCTTTCAAAGTAGGCATGAGCGCCTAGCAGTGCCCGTCTCCCTATCTATCCACGTATCTGATGTCGAGAATGCAAGTCTTGGTCAATCGGATAGCTGAAAGCTCAGTCATGTTATAATGTATTCCCCTATGACTTGTCCGCATTCAGGACGGAAAATGAATAGACTCTTTTTTTATATATGTTAATAGATATCAACTAGGCTGGTATAGTAAGAAGGCTGAGGAACGATAGGATGTTGCTAGGATGCTCAAGATCGGATTCTGTTAGCTTATCTGCAGTTCCTGATCGAAAACGTGCTACTCCTACGGAGACTGCTGCGGATTCAATACAATAGGCTAAATGCCCCCATTCTTAGCGTAAAGGAAAGGATGTCCTCTAGTTTCACTGAACGCCGGCAAATAGAATGGAATTTGCTTAGAATCGAAGGAGGATATTCATCTTTCATGTTTGATGTTTTCAAAAGACTATCTATTTGAATCCCCGAGAAGGAAGGTCTAAACACCGGGCTGTCCTCCCAATCCACAAAACTAGAACTACTGGTGATCCTACAACTTACTTGCTTTCGGACTTCCTGGCTGAAGAGCAAAGAGATATCTATTTGACAGTAAAGCTGTAGCTTCATCTCATCTTAGAATAGCTATTCCGCTCGCTGGCATATTCGGTAATAATGAATGAACTCAAAATCCATGAGAACCTATTCATTTATCTTCGCTTCTAAAAGCCAAATTGGAGTGATCGGCCACTTCGTCCACCCTGCCTTTATTAGTCGAAGAGTTTGATGACCGGATGGATGGCGCCTTGGGTTAGCAATCCAAGTGATCCTTACAAGCAGCAACTGCAGTCCCTGATAAGGCAGCAATGATGGTAGGAACACGAGGTAACGAAAAAAGAGTATAGACCTTGGAGTTATCCGCAGTGCCACGGCTCTCGCATCTTTGGACACAGCAGAGAGGTAGTTTAGGGCGACATGAATATGACAGAATATCTATGACTCCATATTTGCCTAGAAGCCTATAACACAGACATCTTACTTTCTTTGGTGAAAGTGATGGTACTACCTTCCAGGATGTCTCAATAATGGGACCCACCCATAAGAAAAAAGAAGATTGGGGCCGCGGCTTAAAGCTACCGTATAACGGGTTCCCTCATACCACATGGAACCTCTCTCACCAGTGATGTAGTAGAAGACCCGGACTTGAAAGACTCGCTTCCAAACCAAAGTGGCCTTTCTTAAAGACTTACCGGCCAGCCCGAGTGTCCACATTGGGCATTCATAGGAGGACGAACCGGGCAGGAATTAGGCAACCAAGTCCTACTATCAGTGATTTCATACATAGGGATAAAGAGAACTTCCTTCACACTATAACATTATGTTCATTTAGGGCTAAGAGAGAGACTAACTGATAGGAGTCCTGTGACAAAGAGCCCGCTGCCGGTCCTTCCTTTTAGACTAGTGGCAAGACCCTAAGGTATGAATCTAAAAAAAGTCTGATCTGGACGTCACACCCAGCCCTCTTACACCATTCCGATATTCCCAAGATGAAGTGGAGTTCTAAGACAGCCCGACGCATTACTTGAATTGAAGGACCCTTCACTATTTAGGTGGTGGAATCTACTACATCCTTACAAAGGAAAGGATGCCAGTTGCTATGGAATTTCCTGCTAGCCTTGTGAAACTTGATACTGATATGATATGAGGATGCCACAACCAAGTTGGCGTGGATCCAAGGTCATTCTAGCAACATTTTTTATGTTTATAGTATAAACGCTACATAGAATAGAGTTGACCGGGGTCCCAATGTTCAATTCAGTCGAACTATACCTTGCGCGGTTCGAGTGGTCCCGTCATATGCACATACAGCTGTAGTGAGGAGCAAAGCAGGAAGGGTCAAAATGAAATCCTGCTTCTATCAAGATCCTCTTTATTTGGTAGTGGTCTACAAAGGCCTCTACATACAGGGGTCGAGTATGCGGATAGCGAATGTCAAGTAAAAATCCTTCTGAGTGAAGGTAATTTGCCCTCAGGTGGAGTGGAATTAGGAGCGCTCGCTTGTGCTAGCCTTTCCCGATGGACTTGTGAAGTGGACAGAAGTTCCATAATCGAGATCTGGGCAGGACTTATTAAATGAAGCCCGGGAAAGACAAACGCCAGTCTCAGCTGCCTAGCTATTTGAATCAATCTCAATAGGACGACTTGCTTTCATTTCAGACCAGCAGAGCAGACAGAGTTCCTTTTCCTTGCTCTGAAAGCGAGAGCTTTAGATGCATCCGTTCTGAAAGTGATCTTTCCGAATCAAGATATAGAACAGCATCCCACACATAAGCATATTCAGAAGATGCTACTGGAGAAGAAAAGCGAGCCTGTGACTGTCCCCTTACGAAACTTCCGTTATTGGGTTAGCCATCCACTTCACATGTTTCTAGCGATTCACATGGCATCATCAAATAATACAAGTCTTGGATAAGAATCTACAACACACTAGAACGCCCTTGTTTACGATCCTTTACTCCGACAGCATCTAGGGTTCCTCGAACAATGTGATATCTCACACCGGGTAAATCCTTCACCCTTCCCCCTCTTACTAAGACTACAGAATGTTCTTGTAAATTATGGGGGTATATAAGCAGTGATTTCAAATCCAGAGGTGAATCGTACTCTGGCAACTTTACGTAAGGGGGGTTATAGTGGAAAAGTTTACAGATAAGTCACCCTTACTGCCACTCTACAGAACCGTACATGAGATTTTCACCTCATACGGCTCCTCGTTCAATTCTTTCGAATTCACCTCTCACTTTGTTCGAGCAACTACGTACCTTTCCGTGTTCAATAATCGCCTCCCTTCTTCCACTCCGCCCCGAAGAGTAACTAGGACCAATTGAGTCACGTTTTCATGTTCACTGTCCATTTTTTATTATTCTCAAAAGCCTTCATATTTATATTTATTTAATATGTCATATGAATACTTGAACCTCTCTTTTTTTATATCATTCCTTAAACCCCATAGGTTTGATCCTGTAGATTTTGACCCATTTTCCCGCTGTCGTTCTCAGATGAAAGATACGAAAGGTACGAAAAAAAGAAGATTGAGAAAAGTACTATGTGAAATCTTCGGTTTTTCCCCTTCCTCTATCCCATGATAGGTACAGTGTTTGAATCAAGAGAGACCCCTTTACTTCTGTAGGAATTGCTATTATTCCATTCCCCGATACCTACCAAGGAAAATCTCGAATTTGGATCCCAAATTGACGGGTTAGTGTGAGCTTATCCATGCGGTTATGCACTCTTTGAACAGGAATCCGTTTTCTGGGGTCTCCGAGATTTTTTCGATGACCTATGTTGAAGGCTAATCCGATCGATTGCGTAAAGCCCGCGGTAGCAACGGAACCGGGTCATTTATACAGAAAAGACAGTGATTTTCTATTCTATTATAGATTCTAGTAGTATGAATTAGATTAGTATTAGTTCGTGATCCCGACTTAGTGAGTCCTTTCTTCCGTGATGAACTATTGGTACCAGTCCTACATTTTTTCTCTGTGGACCCAGGAGAAAGGGGGCTCGGCGGGAAGAGAAGTGTACCAGGAGAGAAGCAAGGAGATCAACCTAAATATACAACATGGATTCTGGCAATGCAATGTAGTTGGTCTCTCATGTCGATCCGAATGAACCATCCTTTCCACGGAGGTAATTGCCTGCTAGGCAAGAGGATAGCAAGTGACAAATTATGTCTCGGCAGGAATGACTATGAAATTCATAAATTCCTCTCATTAGTCAAAAACTTTACTTAGGGCTTGAATCGTAGATGGGTTTTTATAATGAAAATGCTTTCTATGTACGCTTTTATACCCGATGTGTCGACTTCATCTGCCCTGCTCTTAGCTTGGGTTCTTGCTTAATGGAATGAGGCGTCCCTTGTTCCTTCTTTTGCAATACTTCGTGTCTCCCATGCCCTGCTTGCTTGCTTTGGTGCCTGGTCCAAGGAAAGGAGTCCAAGTCTGCCTTCGAATAAGAAATCACAAAGGCTTTCAAAAAAGCACCTTTTGACGACCAAGTTACAATGGCAACAATGTATCTCTCTGGGGATGCGAAGAATATTTGAAACTACTTTCAAACGAATGGAAGGGCAAAAAACGATTCTATGCGCATACGTGAAAGAACAAGCAAGTCCCTCCGCTTGGGTTAGGAAAGGTCTTCCCCCCCGTATTAGCTCAATTATCTTGGCCTTCGGGTTATTATAATACTATTACTAGCTTGACCCTAAGAGCTACTCTTTCATTAAACTGCTTTTGAATACTACATGGTCCTCTCAAACGCCGAGGGCTTGGGTCCAATGAACGACATAAAGTGAAGTTCATCTTTAAGGCAAATATCGTATATGATCACAGAAACTTAGCTACCTTATTTCAGGATATACAGATTAGATGAACCATTTAGTTCGGACGACTCGAAAGGAGTGAATAAAATACTCCCGAGAGCTAATAAGCCGGGAAGGAGTCAAAACATAGTGAGAGACTTACCAAAATGGAGATTCTTTCTTGATCCTCGGCGACATAAACTATATTAATGAGAGATCCTCCCTCCTATCTCTTCCTCTTGTACTGTAGCTTCCTCCACTTCAATATACGATACGGAATTAGCGGTACAGTGCCTTCTTCCGAAAATGTTCTTGCACATAATCGTCTTCATCCCATGCTGCTAGACAGAATGCCTTATAGAACGAGAGTGAAGAAAGAAGACTCAACCTAGTGCAAAGCTGGACGGCTGGAGGAAGAAGAGTCGAGTCGAGCTAAAAGAGCTGATTCAAGAGGATGGATTTGTTGTCAAACAAAAGACGGCAGGGGAGAATGAAATGAACCTCAAGATAAACTCACCCCTACTCACTATTATCTTCCGATTTCCTCTTTGAGGCCCTCCTGGCTTTCTGATGCTTTTTCACGCAGTTTACGTTTTAGGAGTCTTAAACGGTCCAGCTCATCTCCGTCTAGCCCCAATCCACGTAAGGACTTCCCCCTTTCTATAATATCATCAAGGAAATCTTAGATTAGACAATCCCCAAGGCCTGCTAAATCCTTAACCATAATGGGCTCTGTGCCAACCCATTTCCCATTCTCATCATATGTCTTTCTTCTCTTGGTACTAGGCAAGATTGACCATCATTTCCAAAGGGGAAATGATAAGATTATCCCAATCGATTCTGAAATTTGATGAGGTTGGTATCCTATCTGTTTGATTGATATTAGCTAATAGCTTATCAAACCATTCGGATGTGATTAAGTCTTTAGCTGGACCCTTGTGCTTAATAAGATTTCCCTCCTCCTCAGTCTCTAACATATAACTCTTAGGGGCTAAGAATATACCCGGTGCTCCAGTTTCAACTTACCCAGCTCAGTGGAAGAGATTACTTAATCCGGGAGAGGGCTTCCAAGAACCACGGAGTCGGTATCGGTGTAGTAACAGTCGTCTCGGGAAATGTATTGATACATATTAATACGAGAGCAAGCCGTTATAGCTGCAGAGATTTGAACCGCCGAGATCCTAGGGGGATTCCAATCCTTATCCTCAGCCCTGTTGGTAATATAACTAACAATATAGTCATTTTCGGTGAGCTGGTTTGCGGACGTGAAATTGTCCTTCCTCAGAAATTCCTCATATCTCTCTCTATCGCAGAGCTCGGTAACTGTACTTACAGGATTGATCCCAAATCTACCGTATAGGGAGTTCATTAGGGTCTTATACACATATGACATAGCCTCATCACCCGTACATGCTGGCCTTCTTCTCAAACAAATATCCCCGGAGTGGTATAATAGTGTAACCCAAATCCCTGGCATACTTCAACTCCTCACTCTAATAAACTCCAGCGAATTGGCCTGTTGGAAATAATAGTGTCTTACTATTCTTATCCCTATAAGGCAAGAAGGGGCGGATAATATCACTGGGGCAAACGACCAAGGCCTCAATAAAGCCAAACAGGTCGTCCAATCTCTCACCCTCCAAATTGCCACGCCAGACCGGTACACCACCAGGCATTGGATAGGTTTTCATGATAAAGGGGTAGAGGGAGTTTACGTCGGCCGGCCGTAGAGGTTCTCACCGGAGGGGATATACGCATCCGTATGACCACCATAGTACCCACATGAAGGTGTCCTCGTTTCTATTAGGTATATGGATAGTCAATCTCTTTTCATCATAGTCTTTCATACGAAAGATCCTGGTTGCAAGCGATGATAAAGTCATCAACTCCTCGATATCAATCTGGTAATTGAACCAGTATATCTCTTGCGCCTTAAGCATCACTCCCCCTAACAGACGGATATCCTGTCTCATATATGACAACAATTCCTCACCCCTTTCCTGCAGATTTGACAACCGCACCTCCTTATGTTGGATTGAGCCCTTAGGACCCAATTGCGGACATAATCTCTCTGCCAATGATGCGGGAGCAAATTGCATGAATCTCTGAAACGCATAAGTAGCTTACGGCCCTTATGCACTTTCAGCTCGTAGAGCATATGGTTCCTTATCAGGGGTTTCAATCTGTCAATATTATCAGTACGTTCAACATAATGCCTCATAAAGAATATACCATCAAATTATGGAAGTACACCGTTCGAACAGACTTATTCACAGTCAAGGTCCTCTCTAAGGAGTTAATAAACTAAAACATCATTCTCTTACTCCTATCTTCCATCTTAGGTAGGAATTGAACGTGGGATTCACTGAAACGCGTTTCAATCTCATAATCTGCCTTTGAACCTACATCATCCCCTGGGGATACCAACATGTAACCAACGGCGTCAGGCACATGAGCATTACTTTTCTCGTCCAATAACGTCTCAGTATCAGCAACTATGAAGGGTCTCAGCTTCGTGGTCTTGGGTTTGATTGCGGTTATATGATTGGAATACCGAGGCTTTTCCTTATTCATTGATTTAGCCTCTGGGACCTCAAGACCAACTATGCTAGAACTAAGATCATCTAAGATAAGGGATAGTATATCTGAATTGGAGATGGATGGAGGCGCTATATCAAACCCGGGTTTAGCACCTGTGTAATAGATACGAATGAAGACTGAACGTATCACGCTATCCTTAGACTTCTCTGCTAAATAAATGTTCTCAATATCATATACTAATGCCTTGGGAAGAGGGTGACCATTCGAATCAAACAAGGGAATAGCCTTTCCAACGGTGAATCTATATATACCGGAGGAGGTTTCAACCACTAAACCTATGGTGAACTTCATGTAGTCTGAATCCGTATTGTAAGCATAGCGGTATAATACAAGCAGGACCTCTAACGATATAATCACATAATCACAGGATCGAGCGTATGGCTCCACAAATTCGTTTTCCGCTAGGAGCGACCCCGTATATAGATTATAGAATAGCTCAGAACCCTGCATATCCATTAAACGACTCCAATTTCTAAGATTATGAAATACTTTTTTATTTCATTCTAGTATAGCGTCGGAAAAAAGGCTTGATTAGGGCCTCCCTTGGACTTCTTTTTTCAGAATGAATCCCCGAATTACTAACAGAAGAGCCTATATTAGGGCTGGACCCTACACTAACTTGAAATGCATGATACCCCTTTAGGGTAGTATACTCTCGTAATAACAAGCCTTTCCGCGTGGATTAGCAATCACTTCTCTGCCCGGACAAGCCTCACTTGTTCAGTAGGAGAAAGGAAAAGTAGCTCTCGGTACAAGATCATGATCTTGTGCCTGGATGGTCACCTAGGCACAAGAAAACTGGCCTCATATGAGGTTTGGTGCCAGCACCTCTCTCCTAAGTACCACTCGCCCCAAGAAGTCTCGGCCATAGAGCATTTTGCAGGACGAGCTTGCCTCAGTAAGTCAGCCATCAATCCTTATTTCATTTCTTTATATTCGGTTTGGAAGTGACTTTACTAATGCTTTGATTTAGATTATAAGAAAAGATTGCCACCATAGCGAGGGTATCACGCTCAATAGAACCATACTTTGCTATGTCAATAGGAAAGATAAAGAAAGAGGAGGCCTTTTTATATATTTCGGAAATCTAATCATCATGCACTGACATAATAAATCATTATCTGAGGGCCTATGATCATCCAAAAGCCTGGCATACCATACTCCTAATAATGAAGCTGGCTGGATTCTACTTATTGTGTACAAGCAGAGCATAAACAATCCTGGCACGTTTACAATTAGAAATGGTATAAACTAATCGAGATGCTTCTACACGTCCATTCTTCTAGGAGAGTAATACCAGTCTTTTTGCCTTACCCGGCCTTCCAATCGGTCTAGTCCACGCGTGGACAGAGGTGAAATCCTCTAGCCCATTACCTGAAAAGGCGACTACCTATCAATCGTATTGGCCCAATTCCAGATCAATAGAATAGAAGGTATCATATTCACTCAATTCCTAAGGGAATCGCCCGCTTGACTAATAGCCTCTGCCTATTGTGTTATTTTCTACTGATTGCTTGTATCAAGCAGGACGTCCACATGAGAGTTGTACCAAGTTATCCCTTCACACTATCGGACCTGCTTCTTACTTATTTGTAAGCGCCTACGGGCGGAATCAAAGAAAAAATGCAGATAATCCCTTTCAATTTGATTTCAATTTGATGAGTGAG
This sequence comes from Cuscuta europaea, assembly GCA_945859875.1. Taxonomy (NCBI): domain Eukaryota; kingdom Viridiplantae; phylum Streptophyta; class Magnoliopsida; order Solanales; family Convolvulaceae; genus Cuscuta; species Cuscuta europaea. Next base: position 8,982,952 of record CAMAPE010000008.1, on the reverse strand, counting down.
GTTTTCAACTCTCGTTTAATTAAGCGAAAGCGCTTTATTGCGAGCCACATAGGACATTGGATAAGAACTGTACAGTCCTGCCCTCGGACCGACAAAATAAAGAAGGAAAACCAACCTCCCTTGCTCAAACTTCTAAGGAAGCCCATCTTTCTTAACGAAAAAACGGCTTTGGATTGGTATACTAGGTCCATCCACCTTGACCTCGAATGGGTATTCTGCCTATCCCTTACACGCAGTGCCAATCCACACATTCAAATGTACAGGAAGTCAATTCTTTCGAATTCACCTCTCACTTTGTTCGAGCAACTACGTACCTTTGACAAACTATTTCAGGCTTTCCGCGATTCTATTATGGCATGACTATGCTGTTATTAGGATTACCCGATGCCCAAAGGTTCATCACGATCGGGCGATCAGGCAATTCTAAACATGAAAATAGAATAACGTATTTTGCTGACGAACTACTTACGGTTATTGCATTAAGATTTCAATCTCGCCTGCAGGCAAGGCATATCTCATCTCGGTGGATCTGGAAAGACAGTCCTACTTCTCCTCTTACGCTTATGCTTCTATTTCAGCGTATTCAGTCTATGTTTATTCTTCTGCCTTTGAATTTGATGCTTCATAGGATGATGACTCTAACTCCGCTTTATAAAGAGGGTCAAGCCCGTTGAGCTAGCTTAAAGCTCAAATCAATTCCTCCAGACGTCATTACTAAGTAAATTGGAACTTCCTTGCTAACGTTGAGTTGGGAGAAGCCCTTCTGGTAACTTATTGAAGTAGGCAAACCGAACTGGATGGAAAATACGAGCAAGGAAATCTTTATTTCCATGGCACAACTTGCCTCGAGCTTCGACGTTCCCTCACGCTTCAGCAACAGAACAGACCTTCACTGTCAGGCAACGAAAGGTATTAGTTATTGGATGTGATGATCCTTCCGCATACCGAGTTGCCATCACCTCGGAAAATGTTTATACCAAGGGCGTGGTGTCAGTTCGGATGTTCTAGCTCATTGAGAAAACATTGATGCCAAACCAAAGGGTATGGTGTCAAGAGTTCAGACCGTCGAATGAATTGTGGCCTGGTGGGAGGACTTGTGTTACGATGCAGCTGGCACCTTGAGGTCTCGTTGCAGAGTGGGCAGCGATCGTTCGGAAAACGAGTCGGCATGGTCTTGAACGACCCATAGGCTTTGGGCTTCGATGGCAGCTTGAAGGACGCAGATTGGGAAGTTGGCTGTGGTCCGTCGTGCATTGTGCAGACGCCTGATGGCTTACGTTGCCAAGAGGGCATTGTGAGACAAAGGAAAGGGCTGAAAAGGATGGTGTTTGGCCCAGGATCTCACTATCACCTATGCATGTGCGAGAATGCGATACGGTAGAGGCCGATGTGTCATTGGGACACTTTAGCGTGGTAGACCGGGCGACGAGTGCCGCGGGCACTGGGAACAGTCCTATATTGGGGAAGAAATGAACGACTTCCCTCCTCATCTGGGCACGAAAGGGAAAGTTTTTTTAGCCTCGAAATCTCCTATTGAATCGATCTCTTGCATCTAAAGGTTCTTCCCCCGGCTCATCCAAAGTCTCTTTTTGTCGATAGGCACCCCTTGCATCTATAGAACCATCTTTCTCGCCGGCTCGAGCAATCCGGGTTCTCGATCAAGAGGACGGCGAGGCTTAGATTCCATTTTCTTATGTTCAGTTATAGAGGCTCATCTTTCATTGATAGGAATGCTGGTAAGCGCACTTGGCATTCCAGACTTTTTTGCACAAGAGTAGCTATTATCCGCCTATCCCGGGGATAGGAACAGTCAGATGAGACCTGCTAGTTAGGTTCAATGCCGATGAAAGAGGGATCTTTAGGAACTTAGGCGAATCAATAGGAATGAGCTACCGGACGGATTATCCCCACCGATAAAAAAGAAAGAATAGGCTAATCTAGAGAGACAGGCGAAAAGTCCTTCATTACCCCTTTTCACTTACCTCTTCCTATGCTTTTTCATTCCAGTCAGTCTGCCAGGAACTACAAAGATCTTTTACTGGTATGGGTGATAGGTGTTGTAGGCGGCACCTTCACCTTAAGGTTCTTCGATCACTAATTGCAAAAAGAATAGAACTTGAGTCATTATGGTCAGGGAAGGCCCGAGAGGAAAGTACTGGCGGAGAGGGAAGGGAGAGCTATCTTCCTATTGTCAAAGTGAAGATGGATAGTGGTGGATTAGTGATCCATGGAAGATAAGAGCCTTTCGGCCAACATTTGCGGGGCGGGGAGGAGGTCGTTAATGACCAAAGACTTTCTCGCGAGCCTGCACATATAGAAATGGCTGCTTCCTTTTTTCATTTAGGCGATATCCGGTTGAAATCTCAGGTTTGAAGAGCGCTCAACGGATAATGCCCAAGGACGGCCCAGAGACAGGAATGAATAGCAATGCTTGCAGTGAATAATCTTGTAATATATACTCAAAAGCTAGGTTCTTTCCAATTTCCAAAGAGTGATAATGCGTAGATCTCAGATCAGCTAGAATAGTTGCCTTTTTTGAATCCTTTGAAACAGCTATTTAGTCTTGAGTTTCCTGTCCTGTACTTGACTTTGGGTAATTCATCTAGTGGAGTGCCCTGGCGGTTATAATTAGAATCTAATCTCTCTAGTACACAAAACCGGACCAAGCATTAGCCTAAGAATGGGTGTGAGTATGGAAATATGGCAAAAGCTATACCGAGAATTAGTTCGCGTAGGAATGGACGTATTGGTTCACGTAAGAGTGCACGTATAATACCAAAGGGAGTCATTCATGTTCAAGCTAGTTTCAATAATACCATTGTCACTGTTACAGATGTACGGGGTCGGGTAGTTTCTTGGTCCTCCGCCGTTGCTTGTTGCAGGGCTCTGATCTGACAAAGAAAAAAAGGCTTGAGAGGGTACTTTCACTCTTCAATCGGTACGTCTTTCTCACCTAAATAAGTATGGATGTATTTAAGGAAGTGGAGTACTGAGCAGCTTGAGACACTTCAGTAGCATAACGAACATCAGCAATTTCACTTGCAGCCCCTTTCGCAACTCGAGGAGATGCCCCGCTTGTTCAAGAGTTTGAGTAGCCCACTTACTTTAGTTTGACTGAAAAAACTGACTTTCCGCTCTTCTCTTTCTTATTTATTCTTACTACAGAAACCGGTCCGGAATAAAGAAACCTTAACGTATCCGGGTCGTACGCCTGGAACAGTCGTACAATTTCGGCGATTCTAAAAAGGAGTATATCCCTCTCCCTTAGTGTCTTTCTACTTCCCTCGTTCAGGAACAAACACTTCGCCTAATTCTTTTTCATTTCCCCACTAACTAATTAGCTTACGACCACTGAACAAACTTGGTTGACGAACATAGTTTATGCGCCGCTAATCTAGCGGCTTGTCGAGCGTTTGACAAACTCACACCCTCCATTTCAAATAGGATTTGTCCCGTGGACACACGAGCAATCCAACCCGTAGGATTTCCTTTTCCTCTTCCCATTCTTACTTCTGTAGGTTTCCCGGTAATAGGGATATCTGCGAAAACTCTTACCCATATCTTACCATTTCTTCGGAATTGTCCGCTCATAGCATGATGGAAGTGTCCGATTATAGCACGACGCGCTGCTTCAATGGCTCGATATGAAAGACGACCAGCTCTACAACTTTTAGTGCCATATCTTCCAAAACCAAGTTGTGTACCGTCCGGTTTGCAACCCCTACTACATCTGCCTTTACGATATTTACTATATTTCGTACGTTTCGGATATAGCACGTCCCCCTTTTTTTTTACTATATGAAATCCACACTTTGACACCTGAGATTCCGTAACGAGTAGATACTTCCGCAGGAGCATAATCTATTTTCTGGTGAAATACATTACGAGATGTTTTTCCATACTTTCCGCATTCAGTTCTAGCTATTTCTAGACCTTTTAATCGACCTGAACAACATATACGGATCCCCTCCACCCCCTTTTTCATTACTAATGGAATATCCTTCACTATTTGACTAAAAATGGAACGAAATGATCTTGTTTTGTTCCTCGGTTGAAAAGAGATGTCTTGAGCAATCGGAGAAGCACTTTGATAAACAGATTGGATCTTTACTGATTCAATTAAGGTATTAGTGTTTGTTCTATTAGACAACAAAGATCTTATTTTTTTCACTTCGTTCAAATAAGAGTTGTACCCGTACGGAATTCTTCTGTTTCTCAGTATGATCTCTATCATCATCTCTATTCCCTTTATCAATTCTCCTATCCTACCTAGGTCTATGAAATGATCTATCAATTCCATTACCTTATCCTTACTCATGAGACTCATGGGGTTACAATATTTTCTCCTTAATTGACCTAGGAGTTGTAGTTGTTCCCGGGCATCCTCGGAAAAAAGGTGATTCTGCACCCCAACCCCATCCCTTGGAAAAAAAAAGGTAGCACCGAAGAAAGGAAAGAGCGAGATGGTGGTTTTTGTTGTTCCCGCGAAGCGAAGATCATTCGCTTGGCGAATAAAGTGGATCAACCTCTTTTTGGCTTCGGCCAAACACTTTTTCTCGCTGGTCGAGCTTTCTACAAAAAAAGCGATGCGAGAACGTATTCTCTTATCTAAGCTTCTTTCCTGTCCCCCCATCGTAGATGGTTCAGCCACGCCCGGTGCCACGAAATGATTTATAACTACGACGGGGTCGAAATTCATTTTTTTCTTTGTATTCAATAAGTATTGCATGACCGAATAATTAAAGGAAGGGCGCACTGCAGGGAGGGTCCTTTTAAGTAGATGACTCGTCGGGCGGTCGGAGCGGGACTTATTTGGGAAAAATAACTTGAATAACTTAGTTTTTTCGTCATTTTTTATAAGGAACGCTATGTCATTTACAATCCCGGCGTATTTCGGATGCTTGAAGGCCCCGCTGACCCGAAGTGATTTAGAAAGAGTCTTCTTTATCGATGGTGATTTGTCATGGTATCCATAGCCTTGCTTCTTTTTCGGCCAAATCCTGATTTCGTTTTGCTTCTCCCGATCGTCGAGCCTGATCGACTCGACTCTTTTCCCTGCCCCCCGGCCTCTCACTTCGTTTCGTTCTTCTTCTGTACCGTCGCTTGAATGAAGACACCCGATCGGCCCGACTTTCCCAAATGCCCCCCCAAAAAACCGGCCCTTCTCCTTTCCGGGTCTGGCTTTTTCACGTCGTTTTTGTCGTCGTGGTAGACGGGGAATAAAGAAATGAATGAAAGTTCTTTTGGGAAAATGTAGAATAATACACCTACCGAGACGAAAGCCAAAGGTGAGTCTCGTAGTAGTAGTAGTAGTGGTAGTGGTAGTGGTGGTGGTGGTGGTGGTGGTGGTGGTGGTGGTGGTGGTGGTGGTGGTGGTGGTGGTGGTGGTAGTAGTAGTAGTATACGTATTGATACATATTTTTACAGAAAATTTGAAGTTGACATGATTTTTTAAGTTGATATTTTTTATACTTATTATTACTTATTACACCTATGAATTCAGGTTCATATATCTGAAAAAACTACATTTTAAACTGTTGAAAAAAGTGGTGCATATGTTAAATTATTCTTTATTTCTATCACTAAATTAGTATATTAGGCATGTATTATATGCCGTATTTTTTAATTGTGAAATGTTTAAAATACGTCTATATCTTTATTCGTTTCACGAACGTATGACACGTATATTTAGTCGAATTTTATATAATTGTATCGTATTATACACGAACATTAACATTGTTCCCATATATAGTTGTAAATTTTTGTTATTACTTTAACATGTATAGTGAAATACACGTGGGGCCCACACTGGGAGCGAAGATCATCCGATGTTTCGGGACCACATGTTATATTTATCTTGGTCTACATATGATGGTATGAATTCGTGTTGGGTCATAGAAACAATATTGAGTTGGTCGGTTTATCAACGAGGCCCATAAACCAATTTTGATAAAATACCGAATAACAACCCATAATAAATTATGGGGTCCACTAAATTAAAGGTGGAGAATGTATGTTCATTCTAGAGGCCCATATTAATTGGGAGAATGATATATATTTTATTTGACCCGATAAAATGAAATCTAATTAAAACAGTTCGAGAAATACAAGTTTCAGGATCAAGTGTACACTCCGGGACATAAAGGGGTGACCTACCACATTAGTGGGGGCCATACTACGAAATTATGAGGTCAAGTTGACAAAGGGGGCTTCACAACATGGGTTGAGGTGTGGATGTGGGCTTAGGGTAATGGTTGGGTGAGAATTGATCCAAGGTGGACATTTCTCCTCACTCATTTATCTATTGAGACAAAAGGAGTCTCCTCACTCTCCTCCTCATTCCTTGTGCGTCCAAACATCATCCTCCATATCCAAATTCGAGCTCAAGCAAAGAATCCAAAAGAGAAAGTCTAAAGAAGAAAAAGTGAGGAAAAGCTTGGAAGATTAAGGTAGTTAATGACCTCATTGTTACCTTTCCTTCTTTCAACTAAGTTTATATGACTAAATAAGTCATATGGATGACCTTTAAGATTGTTCGATGCATTTAGAAGTGTAGAATGAGGGGTTGGAAGGTGATTACAAGTTCAAGAACGAACTTAGAATCAAAGATAACCGGTTCGCTGCAAAATAACTTTTTAGAGGTTATTTATATTGATATGGATTTCGGGATGATGGAACCTTGTTAGGAACTCGTCTAAGGTGTTCCTAGTACTCTCACAGAGTTGAGGGAAGTTTCCGGAGATATCGCCGAAGTCCACCGAGTTTAGCGGAGTTTCGCTAGAGGCCAATCGAAGAGGGTAGAACTTCTTAAAGCTCATTTAAGGTGAGTTGACGGTTTAATGTCATATAACTCTTAGGTTGAGTATCATGAGATTACATAAAAAATGTTATGTGCGTTCATAACGATGTTTAAAGAGTTTAAGCATGTGATTAGTCAAGGTGATTAGGCTTATATGAATTAATCTATGGGAATATGCATGTAAATGGATTAAAATGCATATAAAAACAAATATGATGTTTTGAATGGCCAAAATGGCATATATTGATGGTTTATGACTTATTACACATTGTGTTTGAGTTTCCTAGAAATCAAAGTTGGTTCACGTGGTCAACGAGGCGTTGACCATGTGTAAGACAGTAGGCTAACGTCAGCCAGGGTCGGAAACGACGCCGGTTTGGTCACTGCCAGTCCGGTTCAAAGAAAATAATGCTGAACCAGCGTCGGTATGACCCTGAATTGGCGTTGGTATGGTCTCGGGTTTGAGGTCTATTTTTGTGAAAAACGGGAATTTGGTGCCAATCAAAGGTAGACTCGGCACCGGTCAATCTATATATGTATATTTTGCATGGTTTTACATGGAGTGTGGTGTTTAGATGTTAAGGCTTGGGGTAGTCGTTCTTAAGGATATGATATAGACCATAGCCTGGTAAGGTATATGGTAGTTGATAAGATTGGGTGGTATACCAAGGGCCGGGCGGTGTCCTAAAATTCGGAATTTGGGTGGAGTACCCTGGGACCGGGTGACGTCCTTACTCCTTAGAACTTGTTATTACCCGGAGAGAGGCCCGGTGGCTGAATAAGCCTAACACTCGATGATATAATGAACCTAGTGTTATAGCAGAAGAGCTATAACACCGGGTTGGATATGGGGACGGGGAAAGTCAAGGACTAAGTCCACCATGATTTTATTGATTAAGGCAAATGACCTACGGGTCGTTTATTTTCCAAGTATATACACTTATATATATATATATATATATATATATATATATATATATATATATATATATATATATATATATATATATATATAGAGAGAGAGAGAGAGAGAGAGAGAGAGAGAGGAAAGTTCATGTCCGGAATTCCGGACAGGAACCGCCGTCCGGACGGCGGCGTTTGGCCCCCTTCCCGGTAGAATTTTTTGATGAAATTTTTATGACATGTTCTTCATCAAGTCTAGTTTATATACAAAAAAATTAAGCTAAAAACTCAATCGGGAAGGTTGTCAAATGAGTTTTACAAGTTAACTTCGTTTTATATGTATTTTCCAGCGCAGTTATCTTGTAAAAATCATTTGACGACCTTCCCGATTGAGTTTTTAGCTGAATTGTTTTGTGGATAAACTAGACTTGATGAAAAACATGCCATAAAAGCCGTCATCTAGACGGCGGTTCCGGTCAGGAATTCCTGACCGGAACACTACACTATATATATATATGGAATTTTATCAATTCAGGACCCGAAAGATAGATTAATTATCAATTCAAGACTCGAAAGATAAAACGTATCAGTATAGGACCCGAATGATGGAAAAATATCAATTTAGGACCTAACGTTGCATAGGTTTTGATTTATTTAATTTTTTATTAATTCAATTACTAATACGAGTATTTGATATACTTTTCTTCACAAAAGTTTATTACTCCCTCCGGTTCTTATTAAACTTTACAGTTTGACTTCACACATATTAAGGAAATAAATTTGACTTTACTGTAGACTGTACTGTTTGGCACTGTTTGACACTGTTTGTCAGTGTTTTGCACTGTTTAGTGTAGATTTGTTTGCCAAATAAGGCAAATAAGGAAGTGTAAAGTTAATTAAGGACCGGAGGGAGTAGTTTAATAAAACTAAATAATATTTAAAATTTTTAAAATAAAAAAAATAAAAAAAAATATGACAAATTAGGTCCTAGATTAATAGTTTTCAATCATTCAGGTCCTAAATTGATATTTTTCATCATCCGGATCCTATATCGATGCATTTCATCTTTCAGGTCCCGGATTGATAATTCGTCTATCTTTCGGGTCCTGAATTGATAAAATTCCTATATATATATATATATATATATATATATATATATATATATATATATATATATATATATATATATATATATATATATATATATATATATATATATATATATATATATATATATATATATATATATATATATATATATATATATATATATATATATATATATATATATATATATATATATATATATATATATAGGGAAGAGTTCAAATAAAAAGACCTCTTCCGGTGCAAAGTGCGAAGATATGCACTTTTGCATGTTTCGCTTTCACTTTTGTGTGTTTCTATTGCACTGTTTCGCGGTAACGAAAAAGTGCAACATATTTGCGAAATTGTCACCGCGATTTTGGTCGAAATTTGTGCGTTTTTGGCTCATCTTGAGCCATTAGATGTGTAAATGAATGCACAAGATTCATTCTCACTTTGCATGGAAAGAGGTCTTTGTATTTGAACCATCCCCTACACACACACACACACACACACACACACACACATATATATATATATATATAAAGTGCTCTAGGTAGGACTAAAGATTCCCTAAAATACACAAATAGGACTACTACATTTACATTTTAAACCCTCCCAAATAGGAACAAAGAATCATTTCTACCATAAGTACGTACCCCTAAGGGTATTAATTTATAATAAAATCTTAAAAAAATAGGGGAAAATAATTAAAATACCCTAAACTTTGAAGGGTGTGGGATAAACACCCCAAACTTTCATATGTAATTTAAATACCCCAAACTCCATATAAAAATTTATTTTAACACCATGGTCATGTTTCTTTTTTTTTCAAAAATGTAAATTTATGATTTTAATTGCAAAATTTAAAATAGAGAATTGAAAACGTTGCAATTATATAGAGTGGGGAGTTATACTATTTAGTTTCAAATGAAAGTTTCGAATGTTAATTGTATCTTCATGAATGCTAAAATATTTGAAATTATGAAATTAACAAAAAAAATTGATATTTTTGAAAAAAACAATACACGACCATGGTGCTAAAGTAACTTTTTTATATAAAGTTTGGGTACTTAAATTAAATATGCAAGTTTGGGGTGCTTACCTTACACCCGTTCAAAGTTTGGGGTGTTTTAATTGTTTTTCTCTAAAAACTAATAAAAATCGTAATACTTATTAAAAGTCGTAAAAAAAATAAAAAAATATTTATAAAATATAAAAATTAAAAAAATATTTTTTTTGAAAATTTAAAAATTTAATAAAAATAGTAAAAACCCATAAAAAACAAAAAAACTATGGATACCTTTCCCACCGCCTCCCAGCACCACCACCTCTGATCGGTGAAAATTCTGCCATTTTTTATAAATTTTCCATTTTTTCTGTAAATGCCAAGAAAAATGACATTATTTCTCTTCATAATGCCAAAATTCTCATTGAATCTGCCATTATTATGGCATTACTAAAAATGTTGGCAGATTTCCAACCGGTGATGGGAGCTGATGGTGTTGGGGGTGGCCGAGGTGGCAACATTTTTTTACATTTTTATTTTTAATTAAAATTAATTTTTTATTTAATAAATTTTTATTATTTTTTTACGTTTTGTATTGTTTTTTTACTTTTTTTGTTATTTATTAAGACATTTCAAAAGTTACAAGGGTATATTTGTTCAAACACACATATATAATCCTCTTGGGGGAATTCAAAAGATGTAGTCCTATTGTACTCTTTGGCCACTTTTTTGTTCTATTTAGATAATTCACTCTTATATGTATTCAAAGATTTGGTGGGGGAACTATATGTTTATGTATCACCCTATATTTGGATCTTATACTTGAAACTAGAGGAGGGTCGATGAAACCGAAAACTGGATCGAAAAAACCAGAATCAAAACCCAAACAACCGAACTGCCAGAAAACCGAAATCGAACAGCAAAAACCACGTTTGGTTTCGGTTTTGGTTTTCACGCCTCAAAACCGAACCGAACAAACTGAACTTTCTAAAACTTGCTATTTTATTTATTTATCATTATATATAATATTTTGTTTAGTTCTTAATTCTTAATTCTAGAAAATTAATGTTTGATACTAGATTTATTAGATCACATAATTTTTTATAATGAACAAATATGTATTAATATAAACTCTACTTTAAATAACATAGCAAAAAAATGTGAAACTTCATATCTTTGTCTAAAAAGAAAGTAAAATAAGTTATTTACGATTAATAAAAGTCTTTTAGTAAAAAGAAAATGAATTAGTGGACACAACATTTACAAATAAAATTTTAACTTGCGGATACACTATATATAATTAGCAAATAAACTTATGTGTTTAATTAATTTAATATGGTATGTTTGGCACAACTAGTTATAAACATAATTTTTTTAATTTTAGTAATTGTTAGTTTTTAGTCACTATACAGATCTTTAAAATGTGATAGATGTTTGGTGAAAAACTGATTGTTTAATTTTATTCTTTTTTATCGATATACAAATTGTTAGGACAAATTAATGCTAAAAGTTACTGGTTTTTCTTAGATAATGGTACTTATTGAAGCTTCTCAAAAAATGATTTTTTATTTTTTAAAAAAGTTCTTAAATATCGTAATGTCAAACACACAACTACAAATTTTTATAGATTTTTTCAATAATACAAAAGCTACAACGTAGTGACTTATACATGTCACCCAAACTACATGCTCATAGACTCATAGTTCATAATGCATGACTTAAATAGTTCATCATAATAGACAAAGAAGTAATGTACTCTCTCCGTCCCGGAATTATCTTCATACTTTTCTTTTCGGGCTGTCGTAAATTTATCCCATCTTTCCATTTTTAGCAAAGAATTTGTGGTTCACAACCATTCTTACACATTCTTACGCATTTCTGTTTCCTTTGCATAACTCTCCACCACATATTTCTCACTATCTTAATCTGTGTGTCATTTGTACTTCAGGAGATAAATATGGAACGGAGGGAGTAGTAACTTTTGAGTATTTAGTAATATTTTAAAAAAAACTCTACTGTTTTTTTTATTATACGTATGTATTATCAACCCAATATTATATAAGTTATAGGAATTTTGTCAATCCATATAAATAAAAACGGACCTAAAAATAAAATGTCTCAAAATAGGATCTGAATGATTGAAAACTATCAATCTAAAACCTAAAATGTTATAGATTTGATTTAATTAATTTCTTATTAATTCCATTGCTGTTTTTTTATGAATTTTTCTTCACAAATTTTATAATTTAATGAGATTAAATCATATATAAGTTTTAGAAAAAAGTGAAAAATCCATGAAACTTTAGGTCTTGATTGATACTCCAACCGTCCCAAAATTATTGTCCCGTTTGGTTTTTCACATAGATTAAGAAAATGACACTGTAGCGACACTGTTTGGCACTGTAGCGACACTGTTTTGCACTGTTTTGCACTGTTTGACACTGTTATAGATTTGTTTACCAAATAAGGAAATTTTAGAAACGGGACAATTATTTTGGGACGAACCGAAAAGGAAAGCGGGACAATAATTTTGGGACGGATGGAGTAGTTTTTAATAATTGAGCAACATCCTTTATTTTTCATTTCTCTATTGATTGTGAGCGTTTTTTCGTGTTATAAATTGATAAAATTTAATTTTAAAGTTGTCAATTTTTACATTTCATAGTTAAAATAAATCTTGAAGTAATTATTCCCAATTTAATATTTTATTCATCTTAGCTATGAAAACGATTTAGCTAAGACCTTCACACATTATCTACAGGAATCATTATATTGTAAGTAAGAAAGCAATATGTTTGTGTGATTTGTTTTTTCAAGAATTAAAAAAATTCTATTTACCGCCTCCCATCCCCTTTTACTCTGTGCAGCCTCATGTGATATGAATAGGTACTTATATTAATAACTTAACAAACTTGTCCATTAATTTGTAATGCATATGAGGTATTAACTAATACGGAGTACTTTCCACACAGACAAGCATATGATGAAGAGAAATCCAAGTTATGATGACATTTGTTAGAAACTTGGGCACTTCAATTTCATAATAATGTCATAATTAGTACTGTATTATATATGGAGTGATTTTATATAACTAGTGATTAGCCGCCCATCCTAAATTTTAATCATAGATTAGTAATTCTAGGATGTTTTTACTTGAACTGTTTTCAGCTCCAGACAAGATCAGACCAAATTTAAATAGAACAAATCAGACCAGACTAGATCTTAGCAGACTAAATCAGATCAGTCCGATCAAACCGGATCATACCAGACTTTCATAGTTATAAAATACACAGAGACCAGACGTTTATGAGACCAGACGAGATTACACTACAAAAAAATTCGCTTGTAGTCACGGACCGTAGTCACGGATTTGGTCCGTGACTAGTTAGTCACGGATTTGGTCCATGACTAGTTAGTCACGGTTCTAATCACGGTATAGTCACGGAACGTTTAAAAAAAATAGTCACGGATTTGGCCGTGACTATAGTTAGTCACGGATGTAGTCCGTGACTAAAGTGATCCGGCCAACCCAATTTCGCCTCCGACGGGATTTTTTTAAATTTGAAATTAGTCACGGATGGTTCCGTGACTAGTACCGTGACTATAGTTAGTCACGGATGTAGTCCGTGACTAAAGTGTTCCGGCCAACCCAATTTCGCCACCGGCGGGATTTTTTTTTAATTTGAAATTAGTCACGGATGGTTCCAAAAAAGTTTAACATGTTAATAATTATAAAATATTGAGTTAGACATTAAAAACAGTTCTTAAATTTAGTATGAAATGTAGACTATAAAAAGACAATGTTTAATAAATAAATTGTTTTAACTGTTTTAATTTAAAAGTTCTTCTGAATTAATTAAAAAAAATACCCCTCATGTCAAACTTCCAAAAAAGTTGGACATGTTAATTATAACATATTGAGTTAGACCTAAATATAGAATATTCATTATACCAAAAAACTGTTTTTACACAAAACTGTTTTTATGTTTTTTATACAACTGTTTTTATACAACTGTTTTTTATACAACTGTTTTTTATACAACTGTTTATAAAAAACTGTTTATAAAAAACTGTTTATAAAAACTGTTTATAAAAAACTGTTTATAAAAAACTGTTTATAAAAAACTGTTTATAAAAAACTGTTTTTAAAAAATTGTTTATAAAAAACTGTTTATAAAAAACTGTTTATAAAAAACTGTTTATAAAAAACTGTTTTTTATAAATTTAAATACGAAAACTTATTTAAAATTTCAACCAAAATTTTATCTTCTATTATATTTACACTATTATTTGAAAATGTAAATTAATACTCCTCATTAATCAATTATTTTAAATGAGCAATGAACAATCAACCTCCCGTGCTCGCCCGAACTATGCGCCCTTAACCCAAGCCGAGTGCAACAATGAAGATTCGGAATGGGTGACACCTCACATGGTTGCTAAATAAGTAACTATGAACTTTATCTAATGTCAAATAATTTCATCTAATGTCAAATAATCTAACCAAATGGATATAAAAAAATATCATTAATTTTTTGAAGAGATCAAGATGTGCTCAACCAAATCAAAATCATAATTGGTGGACACTTTCTTGGCAACTGGACTACGTACACGGATGTTGAGCCCAAGGTCCGTGAACTTTGGTGGAACTTGTTCAAGGTAAAAAATGAATTTTTCGTTATTGATGTAACCTAAAATTTGACAAATGATAAGTTAATTTATTTTTTTAATAAAGGCCCGGTTTCGCTGGACTGAAGAACAAGGCCCCGCTATTCTAAGGGCGTACAATGCCAGAGTTTCAAACTGGCTTCGTCCCACTTTTAAGCGTGCCCGAGCCAGTGGGGTAAGGCCTCAATGGTGTTCGGATGAGGTATGGGAAAACCTCGTCCGCCACTGGTCTTCGGATCCGACTTTCTTGGCTAGAAGCGAAGCCGGAAAGAAAAACCGGATGTCCGAGAAGGCATTGACGACACAATGACACGGAGGCCGCAAACCTCAAAGTAAACATAAAGAAGCTCTTGTAAGTCTTATTCAAATAAACCTTACACCATTTTAACCCTTTATTTTTTTTACATTTATTTAAACCTTTTTCGAACCTTGTAGGCGGGGCCTCAAAAGAAGAGGGTCTCTATCCTCAAGGTCATCAAACACTGTTGGACGAAGAACAGTGATGAGTCGGAAGCCAATCTACCACCCCGCCTTGCTGAAATCGAAGTACATAACATCAATATTATTATTTCAAATCGAAGTAAATATCATTTGAATGATTTTTGTAAATGTTTGTAGACAAAGTATAACGCAAATGTTGAAAAGAAGCGCGTGAAACTAGACTTGACTCAAGAAGATGACATCGATTCTGATGTGCAAGATGATGCGATCCTTGAGGCAGCTGGGGTGTACAAGGGTCGGCTTCCGTGCCTCGGGGCTGAGGGGCAACGTATTTTGTACGATCGCAGCGGCAACGGAGCTTCATCATCTTCTCGATCTAGGCGAGGAGAGGATCCACGCATTGCCCAATTGCAGCGAGAATTGGAGGAGCAGCAGCGGGCATTTGAACAACAACGGAAGAATGATGAAGAAACAAGGGCCCGGCTGGAAGCAATGGAACGTATCCTTGCCGGATATCAGCCTCCGCCTCAGCCTCTTCCTCGGCCGTACATGTTGCACGTTGAGCAGACTCCTCAAGTTTCGCACATGGGTAATATGAGTTATCACTCTAACTCCGGTTATGGTGTCATGCCTGCAATTGGGTCGACATTCGGATCTCTGTCGTCTGATATGCTCAATCAGTTTCAGTCATCCGGAGGAGGCAACCGAGGAGGCAGCCGAGGAAGCAACCGAGGAAGCAACCGAGGAGGCAACCGAGGCAGCCGAGGCAGCCGAGGAGGTACCCGACCCTTGGACACCGTGGATGCAGAAGAGGATCATCATCGTGACTGATGATAATGATGACGCATATGATTATGATGATTCTAATTTTTATCATAATGGAGTCCGATGTACGGGCATGTAATTACATAATATTGTTTAACATTGTATGGATTTTGTTTTTATAATTCAGTCTGTAATAACATTTTTTATGTTTAAGATTGTATGGAATTTGTTTTTATTCTAATTGCTTTAAAGTAAAATTAAAATAATTTTTTATTTTTTATTTAAAATCGATTTTTTTAAAAATCAAAAACATTAGTCACGGACTTAATCCGTGACTACGTTTTAATCCGGAATAAATTCAATTTTCATTTTTTTTATTTAAAATCGATTTTTTTAAAAAACAAAAAACATTAGTCACGGACCAGATCCGTGACTACGTTTTAATCCGGAATAAATTCAATTTTTTTAAAATTAAACATAGTCACGGATACATGTCCGTGACTAATTGCGGGTTTTTTTAAAAACGTTAGTCACGAACACGTCCGTGACTACCACAAAAATAAAAAAAAATTAAATTAAACTTAGTCACGGCTCTTGTCCGTGACTAACATAAAAAAAATTAAATTAAAAGTAGTCACGGATCTGGTCCGTGACTAACGCGCCAGAGAGCTAATTCCGGTCAAGATGTAGTCACGGATCGAGTTCCGTGACTAATCCGTGACTACACTTAGTCACGGCCAATGTTCCGTGACTACGTCGTTCTAGTCACGCGGAATTAGTCACGGAACTAGTCACGGACAAAATCCGTGACTAAATGTGATAGTCACGGATTTTTTACACTACGGTCCGTGACTCAATCCGTGACTACAAGCGAATTTTTTTGTAGTGTTAGACTTAAACTGGTCAGACCAGATCATATCAGCTAGTTTTTATGGTCAATTAAAACTGATCATCACTAAATCATCGAATGACTATTTTCACATTGATCTTTTTTATATACTTCCTCCGTTTCTTTTTAGTTGAAACAGTCAACATTTCATGTTTGCCAACGCACAACTTTGACCGTCATTATATTTAATTCTGTATTAGAAAAAATAGAATAAAAATTTGATTATAAAACTTAGTAATGAGACGAATTTAACAACATTTTTCAAAAAAAAATAATTCAGATACATTAATAAAGAAAATGTAGTCAAAGTAAAGTACATGAATAGTGTATATATTTCAATGTTGCAATTAATGAGATACGAGGGATAGTATATTCTATCGAGTATTCTATTGAAGCATCAATGAGAGGAAAAGAAGTATAACCATGTTATACTGATCATTACTAAGTTGCAAAATGAGAAAATGATTAAATAAAAATAAAAATGCCTTCATGTAAAATCACATCAAAATGTATCTAATAATTTGCCCAACAATCCAACATTCTCTACCCATTTTTTCTGGACGAATTGTGTGAAATACAATAATCAGAGTTTGACTTTGAGAATTCCTTCATTTGTTGTATACTTGTATCTATCTGTTCACCGTTTTGGTTAGTTACTTTTTTGCATAATCGTGCATTATGCACAATGACGTAGTATAAAACTTGATGAACGGAATGTCGCGTGTATATATCAATTTGGTAATTCATATAATCCATATTCTTTGATTTTTGTACAGGTACTTATCTCATTATACGGAGTATTATGGCTATGTTTAGCAGACATAAGTCTCTGTCTTCTAGTTTTTGTATTTTTCAAAAAGTCTCTAAAAGTTTCTAGTTGTATGTTTGGCATGACAATTTTTAAGAGCTTTTCAAAAATTAAAAGATCTTTTTTGAGATGCTACAGGGAGTAGCATCTGAAAAATCCCGTGACTTTTAGTATTAATTACTGCTAACGACTTGTATACCAAACCGAACTAAATCCAACAGTCAGCTTTTTATCAAACAGCTACCAACTTTTCTTTTTAAGATCTTTCCAGTCACTAAAAGCTAACAGTTATTAAAAAGCTCATAAAAGTATCTTTTCAGCTAGTTGTGCCAAACATACCCTATGTTGAAGTAAAAATATTTAAGTTCATTTCTGATTCACCACATAAATAATTAATTCAAAGAAAAATAGTAATTGTAGTTTGTACGAATTACTTTTCTTTATTTGTTATTGGTTGTTTCCGTCTAATTTTATAATCCATAACCCATTATTTATTGATCGACTTTAACACTCCTCCTCACGACCAGACACTTAACAATCATTCATTAACAATCCATAATCATGGGAGTATGGGACCCACACCATGATTATGGATCGATTAAGGGGGCCCACACCATGATTATGGATCAGTTAAAACATGAAGTTCCATCTTAAAAAGTCAATCTGATAGAAGGAGTCATCCAAATCTTTATACTAGTATAACACTATTAATATTTAGATTTCAGGTGTGGGACTTTAACAATTTGTGTGTCGGTCGGTCCCCAGTATACTCCCCTTATCCAACTGACCACCCCCTAGGCTTGGGTCCACCAGAACCCTTTACAACTTAGGGAGTATCTTAACAGTATAAAGAAATAACACTTACATTGATCAATTATCTACCTTTTTGTTCAATAACATATATTCACATAACTTGCACCTATTTCCCATTAAATCAATTTTTACTAATATGTAACACTCATTTATCCCAAAACAATTTCCTTAAGTGAAAAGCATGAGATAATTTTGCATAAACAGTAAAAAGGAAAGTTACTTGATTGAATAATCGAAAAATATTATGTGAAAATCCAATCAAATTAGAGTTTTTTTAATATAAAAAAATACTCCAACTTATTTGGAGTATAAGTTGGAGTATTTGGAATATCTTAAGTGAAAATAACACTTTGTTTCACTATTTTGATGATTTCAGATCATCCTTTAAGACATTTTATTTTCAACCACACTTCTTACTTTTATTTTCAATCATACTTCTTAAGCCAAATCAAAACTTGAAAATTGTTCAAGGACGGGGGAGTAATTAACAATCAATCAAAGGAAAGCGAAGTTAATTTCTAGATATAGTGGGTCTAGTAATACATTTTCACAGTTCTACAGGTGTCGATACAAGTTGCGTATAATAAAGATAAAAAACTGAACGGTCACAGGGTGATGAGTTTCTGAGCCTTACAAAATATAGGGTTTGTTATGTACATTTCTCAGTGTACAGAAATGGTAGTAATTCAAATCACCTGCGAGCGAAAGCAGCCGCAATTCCACCAGCCACAAGTCCAACAGCGGTGGCAGCAATGCCGATGCCAATCACTCCATCTATTTTCAGAAAATGCACAGATGGAGAGAAATAACAGAACGCAACATTTGTCATCTCTTTCCTTTTATATAAAAAAACCACAATGCAAGTTTTTTTGAAAGACCACAATGAAAGTTATTAACATGTACGATAGTATTAAAAAAGTGAGTCAGATTTCACACCTTTTGTGATTTTGTCCTCAATTGTCTTCTTGAGAGCCAATGCCTGCCTCCAATCTGGTGCAATCTATACAAAAACACACTAAATTTTGGTAAATGAATTTCATAAACCAATTTCAGAAACTTGAAAAAAAAAAAGATTATCGACATGTTTATCGTATCAGTGTACCAAAATACTACAGAGTAGAACATAACTTAAGCAGTAGATATACTTAATAGCTAAAAACACAAAAAGAACCAAACCTCCAAGCAACTATCCACAAGCTGTCTGCTTCTTGAGTAGTCCCCACTTCTGTAGTACCCGACAGACAGAAGATATAGTTTTTCCCTCATTTGAAGAGGACTGCTGCTTCCACTCACAGATGCTGCAGCAAATCACAACCTTCATAAGGTCATATAAATGCTAAAAGAAATTTAAATGAAAAGACAATTATAGCCTCACTATCCACCACTGAAACCAAATACTACAACTTAATAGCTTTAAATACCCCCAGCCCCCCCTCCAAAAAAAATGTATATGCAAAAATAGTTCAGCACAAGAAGGAAAATGATAATGATGGAAGATACAATTACTCCAAAAATATTTCGCATAGTGAAAAAAAATACTCCCTCCTTCTCACATACATTGGCAACTTTCCTTTATTTGGCTGCCCAAAACATTTGCCCCTATCCTTCTAAACTATCATATTTGTGGTTAATGATATTTCTATCTTATCTTGACAAACCATAATCCCACAGTTTTTACTTTGTTGTTCGATGTGTCAGTCAAACTTGACCATGTTTTGCGGGGAGGAGGGAATATGAAACAATTCTTTTGCATGAAACTTCTTAAAATGTACATACCTAACGAGCAATGCAAAATGAACTTACATGCACCCTACACTTTGCATGCGACTTCACATGTAAAACCTTAATGAAAAACTACCAAACAGGCAAACACCCATTCTGAGATTAAAAAACATGTTCTGGAAGAAAAGAATGTGGGTGTGGGGGATAAAACCTCATTTTCATGCTTACCTTCAAGCATTGCTATACCACGCTGAACATCTTCTGGCCGTTTTGAATGAACAAGAGACCAGGACAAACGCATAATACATTCACTTTTGAGTTCTTCAGAAGAACCTTTATCAGCCTCAGCAACCTCACGTTCACAACCCTGGTAATAATAATGGAGTTTTGTTTTGGTAAAATTAAAACAATGCTCTCTGACATTACCTAGATGGCTAGATCTACATGACCCAAAATAATAATCTTGAACCCCAGATTTGTTAGGTAACCAGAAAAAGATTAAGGCTAACACGAGATCAAAGTGTAAAGTATTTCACCCCTCCCTTCTATTTATTCTCTTCCCTCCACTACAATAGCCAACTCAAAAAACCCACTAAAATTTTAGAGTTGTTAAAATTGGAATGGAAGCAAACATAGAGTTATACTCCAAAGCAACCCTTCCATTTCAATATTTGTCGGCTTCATTTTATGTTCCCTAATTGAAATAGGAGTAAAAATGTATAATGTAAAGTGCGGCCGATTTTTACGAGAGCAGCGTGAATGGAGCAAAGACTTCTAAAGTATGAGAAAAAATTATGGGCATTTATAGGAGTCATAGGACCCATAAAAAGTGGTGTGAATGATATTCTTAAGAGTTCCATGAGTAAAGTTGCTGTAAAAAGAATAATGTCAGTCTGAGTACAAAAGACTAATTTAAGTCATGCTTAACTTGTTTAGGGCTGTATTTTGAAAGATTATAATTAACAAACAATATGTTTAGTGAAAAATGACTACTTTGATTAAACATGCTTACTCTCTGTGACGGAGGAAGTATGTATTAATATGTGTACTTGTAGGAATAAAACACATGCACTTCCATTCTTAAATAAGAGTTTATTGAGGAAATACATATTGATCATAAACAAGTGAAGACTTGCCAATTTTATACCATAACAGCTGAGGACTAAACTCTACTCCCATATTATGCTTACATTTAAAACCGAAATATTAGTAACGATTGGGTCAAGCGAAAGATTAGCTTCAGGAAATGATTTAATTAATAACCCCTAATTGATGGTGTTGGTGTAATGGTATGTGAGCTTCTCTTCTTTATTCTTTTGAAGTATCATTACGGCAATTCATGAACCTTTTCCCTGATGATTTCCTTGTCCAATTTGCTGCTCTAAATAAGTAAATATCAATATGTGTGTGTTTGACAATTCCGGGTGATTAATGTTATCACCTGAAAGGGTTATCTCAATTTGATGAACCTTCTGCTAGATTAAAATTCAACTACAAATTTTAATTAGACCCATGTTCCCCAATACAAAACAAATGGCGTTACAGAGAATTGTAAGAAAAATGAAATACGAATTGCAAGAGTATCACAAATCCAGCTCAAGATCGATTTATCTTTAATTTCATTGGCTAGGGAGGTTTATTTTAAACAGCCAATTCTTAACCTATAACCATAGGGTAATCAACTTTCTTAAAATTAATTTACAGATATAAAAACGGAAAGAGGCCGGACTGCCGGAAGAGATAGAGAGAGAAATTGAACTTACGGAGACAATGTCAGAATCGCACCACGGAATCTGATCACCGCCGGAGAAGAAATTTCCAACGGATTCGAAGAAATTGTTGATCTTAGCTTCCATGGTTGCTTAGAGAGAGATCAACAAAGAGAAACAATTGGCTAAATTAAGCGTTTATAATTGCGAACTGTATATATACGTGGCCTGTGGGACGCGGTTAAGTCAAGAAGCGAAGGAGAAAATAGACGCGGTTAAGTCATCCAGGAAAAACAAACGGAGGTGCAGAACGGTCAAGAGGGCGGCCATACACAATAATGGAGAATTGGAGATTGAAATTAATGGGGCAAGTTCTCAATTCTATTTCTTTTGCTTTCAGTTTTATTTTGGGGTTAGGTCACCAATATTACTAAAAATTAGCAAATGGACAAAAAAGTTAACTTTCTTTTTAATTTCCAAAAATGTGACTAAGTAACATTACAATTACTAAATTACCCCTGATCCCTAATGACTATCAAACCGTGACCTAGTCCGTCACAATGACATACCATTCAGTGACCTCCATCATAGTGACTTCCGTCGGCCACCGTGAGTGACCAACCCTATAGTGACTTCCGTTCAGTGACATACCGTTCAGTGACATACCATTCAGTGACCTCCGTCATAGTGACCATTCTGCCACCACCGCCTCCAGTGACATGTCCACCACCCCTTCCTGTGACCAGTCCCGACTTAGTTACCCAATCACAGTTACCAACACTTAGTGACTCCGCTCTAGTGACATCTCGACTACAGTGACATCCGCCTCGGACTACCCGATCTTAGTGACCAACCCAACCCTCGTGACCAACCCAATAGTGACATCCCGCCAATTACCACGGCCGCCTCACCAATGCCCTGAATTCCCAACCAACCCCGCTGCTACCCCAACAGTCCAATCCAGTCCAGCCCCATGCCCCACCACAGTGACCTGCCGGCCAGTGACCTCACCGGCTAGTGACCACCGCCGGCAACAGTGCCTGCCGTCAGTGACAATGATCATCGCCGGCAACATCGAAGTGTCTTTCTCCATACTTGTAATCACCCTGCCCACATATTGTCGCGACTACAACCGCTGCTGCCTAACCCAGCCATCGCCACTGCCTACACCAACTCCCTACCTTCCGCCACTATCCCTGTCCCACACTAGCCTAACAAGCCTCACAGAACAAGAGTTCTAGATCTGATGAGGGTCACAATGCGAATTTGTCGTAGCCACCAAAGTCGTCGATGGCTCCCAAATCCGACGAAGCATGTCGCCGGATCAATAGATCTCGCCGCCGGATCAATACATCTCACGATAAACATACAAATAGAAGTTTTTGAAGACTTCAAATAATACATAAATAATAAGGTAGAAACTTATGCCTAATCACTGTTCTAAATATCGTTGCAGGCGTCCAACCGGTCTCCATCTATGCGCTATGCGGTGGTCGAGCGCCCTGATTTTTGTTTAAATGCCTTGACTAATTGGTTCAACGTTTGGATGAATTAGTCGACAACATAGGTCACCTAGTTTCTCACCCAGAGCATTTAGTTGGCCTCCCACGGCGTCCGTCGAACAATTTTTTACTTTTTTATTTTCTTTTTCTAAGATACATATGTATCTTTAAATTAAACCACACATATGAAGAAAACTACTTATAAATTACGATAAAATCTATACATCTTTGTGTATATTCTTATGTATTATGGAGTATTATTATTATTTAATAAATAATAAAGATACATATGTATCTTTAAATTAAACCACACATATGAAGAAAACTACTTATAAATTGCGATAAAATCTATACATCTTTGTGTATATTCTTATATATTACGGAGTATTATTATTATTATTATTATTTAATAAATAATAAAGATATGTATCTTTAAATTAAACCACGCATATGAAGAAAACTACTTATAAATTACGATAAAATCTATACATCTTTGTGTATATTCTTATATATTACGGAGTATTATTATTTAATAAATATAAATATTATATAATAAAGTTGAGTGAGTAATTATAATATATTATTAAAAATGACAACTCTATCGTTCATGCAAGCCCCTTGTCCTTCTCTCCAGGGTTGCCGTAAGGTAACCGCTAGCATGGATTCATCCGCTATCGGCCTTTGCCGAGGAGCGGGGCTGGGGTTTTCCAGCAAATTGTTGGATTTGGAGAGTCTTCTCTCTAGCGGTCATCTCCCTACGAGTTAGGGTTTTGTTTCTTCCGCTTTTTTCATCGACGAAGAGCGATCGGCGATCGTTTTCGATCGTGCAAGCAGGCTCGGGACCAAGATGCAGCGGTATGGCGGCCAGGGCTCGACTTCTTCTGTTGATCCTGGTCGAAGTTGTAGTGTTGACAAAGAAAAGGTGGATAAGCTGTGACGGGGTATGGTTTCGATTCAGCAGCAAGGGATGACCAAAGAGGACATCGTTATTCAATACAAAAGCATGACTATAGAGGCGGATGAGCGGTGGGCGCGTCCCCCTTCTGAGCCTAGGGATGGATTCGGGCCGGGTAAACCGGACCGGACCGGCCTGCTACTATTCAGAACCAGCCCGACCCGCCGGTCCGGGCCAGGTGCATTATACCCAAACCGGGTATTTTCAGGGTGGGCTCGGGGTCGCCAAAATAGGAACCGGCCCGGGCCTCAACCGTCAATTTTTTTTTTTAAAAAAAACATAAAACTAAATCCAACTCCTCCTAGCGTTGGGAACACTCCCAAATGGCCCTATAGCCGTTGGAGGGCTGGGAGGGGGTCCAGGGGTTTTGGGGGTGGGGGTGAGGTATAAAAAATTATAAATACTCCTATTTTCTATACAATTTTCTACACATCTTCTCCAACACTTCCTACTCTCTATTCTCTAATATTCTTAATCATCCCCATCTTCATCTTCTTCAATTCTCTCTACATATATATTATTATGTCTACTTATATATTAATTATCTACTTATAAATACATACGGAGTGTATTATAGGGAGATTTCCCAAAATAGGAGTAAACAAAGTTTGAAATTCCAAAATAGGACAACTATATTTTTATTCCGGAAATAGGACTAACATGACAGTATTTACTGTCATCTTGTAGGCGTGATTGTCAAATAGTTGCAGTACAGTCCATTTAACATGACAATTGTTATTATAATTAATGACAATATTTTTTAATTATGGCAGTATTTTTCCTAGATGACATTAAAAACTCTTATTTCGGGAAGAAAAACATAGTAGTCCTATTTTGGAATTCGAATTCTCATTTACTCCTTTTTAGGACAGTTTCCCTATATTATATTACTAAATCTTATTATCTACTTAATATATACTTTTATCTACTTAATATATACTTCATATTTATTTAATATCTACTTCCTATATTATTGTTATTTACTTGCATTTACATATTACATCTACTTAATATATACTTATTTATATTAAAGTATTAAATATAACTGTATTACTCATCTTATAGTAATATACTTATATATAATATACTATAAACATTATATTATATATTAGTTAAACAATTATTATATCTACTTATATACTTATTATATACTTATAAATACGTATGTTAAGTATGTGTGTGTGTGTAAAGTATTCAATATAAGTATACTCATAATCATGTAAATTCCATGTTTATGTTTGTGATTTTAAGTAGTTTTGATTGATTTTTACTTTGGAAATTACACACTTTTGGTGTAATATTTTAGTTTGTTAAATTCTTTTAAATCGTTTAGATTAGGTTTATTCTGAGCTCAAACAGGTCTATTATCACTCAAAGGACAGTTGGTAACCCCAAAAGTGGAAGGAAGGTGCAAAATCACAAGACAAAGGGGAGATCCTGATTTTTTGGTCTATACCCGGTCGAGTATCATCTATACTCGATCGGGTATCTTGGTGAAATTTCAAATCGGATCGGATCCGAAGACAAAGGAACATGCAGGGAAGATTTTGGCCACGATCGAATGTCTATACCCGACCGAGTAGACCGACATACCCGATCGGGTATGCCCTTGAGTTTAACCCCAAATTCGGTCGAGTATAGCTCGAATATCACTTTCTACACATACTCGACCGGGTATTAAAACATACCCGATCGGGTATACCTTCAGAATATAGCCAGAATCGATTGAGTATGCTTCGAAGTTGACGTTTTACACATACCCGATCGGGTACCGTGTATATATCTGATCGGGTACCCGAGCTGCATCCCAAGAACCTATAAATACACCACATTTCCTTCACAATGAGATATACAATTTCCTATATACTTCTAAGCTCAGTCTAGAATAGTTCTTTCTTTATATTTTGGGAGAACTACCAAATAAGTCCTCGAACTTTCATAAAAAGTGCAAATAAGCCCTTTTATAGGAGGTTCTGTCCGGCCGTCGCTATTTGGAGCGGTTTCTGGTGGAATTTTTTGATGAAATTTTTTTAGCATCTTCTTAATTAAGTCTAGTTTACTCATACCAAATTTCAGCTAAAAATGCAATCGAGAAGGCAGTCAAATGAATTTTTGAAGATAACTGCGCAGTTAGGCAGTGCAGTATATTTCAGAAAATCATTTGGCTGTCTTCTCGATTGATTTTTTAGCTGAAATTTGGTATGGGTAAACTAGACTTAACGAAAAAGATGTTAAAAAAATTTCATCCATATTAATATTTTGAGCATTACTTTAAAGATCATTAGGTAGCATCTAATATTTTGAGCATTACTTTAAAGATCAACTAGTTTTGAGCATCTAATATTTTGAGCATTACTTTAAAGATCAACTAGTTTACAAATCATTAAGCTTCGAAATTTCTCCAAATGAGGAACCAAACTCTTCCATCTTGGTTTTGCTACTTTGAAGCTTAATGATTTGTAAGTTGTGAGTTATTTTCTTTAACCTTTTTCTTTGAATATTAATTACTTCCTATTCATATTCCATATTAATATTTTGAGCATTACTTTAAAGATCAACTAGTTTTGCCTCATCTATTAATTATTACTAGAATCAATCGGTTAAAAGCTTGTTATTAATTCGATTCCTTCAAAGGTAGTAAACTTGGATTGTTAATGCATGCATCCCATGGTTAATAAACCAATGGGAATTAATTATATTGATTAAACCAATAAACCGCTTGTGTTGAGGTTATCAATCTCAATTGTTTTCATCTTAAGCTTATTGCTACTATCGAATTAATATACGGCGCTTGTTCTGTATTGACTCGATAGTAAGTTTTATTAATGAACGCATCTCATTATTAATAACTACCCTCGATGAACTGGATATACTCCTCGATTGAGTATTCGAGAGGAAGATAGTTAAAGATATAACCGGGAACGACGAACATTTCATTAAGTGAATAAGAGCAAAACCAAGTCATCATCTCTATTAATTAAACCACATAAGTCGTTCATCTTAGTGTTAATTAAATAAAATCAAATCAAACTCAAAAACCCCCCTTTCGTTACTGTTATTATAAAAGATAAATATTCCTTCCCCTGTGGATACGAACCTTACTTCGTTATACTACGTATATTCGTTATATTGTATTTATTTTGAGTGCACCTCACGACAAGTGCACGTCATATACTTATATAATACTCCGTATATACTATAAACAATATATTATATATTAGTTACACTTTAATTAATAGTAATTAAATTCATCATATTACTTATACACTCACACTCCATTCATACATTTTTTATTAATATTAGTTAATTACTTAATTGGTACATTATTTCTCATTTTCCTAGTTCATTGGTATATTTGTCATTAAAGTATAAAAGTTGTTAATTGTTACATTTATCATTTTCGTATTAGTTCATTGCTATATTTGTCATTATAGTATAAAAGTAGTTAATTGTAAGTTGTTACATTTTTCATTTTCCAATTAATTAAAGTCACACTTGTTAGGCAACAATTACTCCCTCTTATTCGAAAAGAAGTTCCACCTTTCCTTTTCAGGTAGATTCAAAATTAAGTTCCACTTTCAAATATTTCCTTACTTGGCAAATTATCTACAACAAACCAGTGTCAAACAGTGTTCAAACAGTGTCAAACAGTGTTCAAACAGTGCCAAACAATGCACTTCACAGTAAAGTCAAATTTATTTTCTTAATATGTGTGAAGTCAAATGTGGAACTTGTTTCAGAAACGGAGGGAGTAGTTAACTGGTTAGATTTTTTTACTTCGAATTTATTCATTTAAAAAAAAGTGGTTGAATTTTATTTAAAATAATAGTTCAAATTTTTCATTAAAGTAGTTAGATTTAAAAAATAGTTCGAATTTTACTTCCAATTACTTCGAATTTTATTTTAAAAAAAAAATTGTTATATTTTTTTCATTATCATTTCATTAACAAAAACTAGTTATTGAAAAACTAGTTCGAATAAAAAAAAATAATTAGTTTTTTTTCATTTAAAAAATTAGGTAAATTTAAAAAATACTTCCTCCGGTTTCAAAAGTTCTTGACACTTTGACTTCACAGTCTTTAAGGAAATAAATTTGACTTTACTGTAGAGTACACTGTTTGGCACTGTTTGACACTGTTTGCCACTGTTTTGTGTAGATTTATTTGTCAAATAAGGCAAATAAGGAAGTGTAAAGATCTTTCTGGTACTGCTAAAAATGGAAAGTGTAAAGATCTTTCAGAACCGGAGGGAGTCGTATTTAATAAAATAGGTTTAAATACAAAATAAAATTTATAACATTTCTTATTAGTTGCATTACTATTGTACTAGTATTAACATATTTGTTAGAATTTATTATATCAATTATTTAATGAGTTTGATGCACAATATGGTAACGCACTCCCTCCCCCGACACGAACATCTTCATCTAAAGGAAAATCAAATTTTAAATCTACATTTGGCAATCTTATGAAAAAAAGTAAATCAACTCCCGTTAATAAACAAAGCTCGATTAACGAGCTTTCTATGTATCTAACAATTCGTGTTGATTATGAAGAATGGAATGATTTTGACGTTCTAAAGTGGTGGAAGGAAAAAGAAAGAACGTTCTCGATTTTATCAAAGATGACTAAGCAAGTGCTAGCAATGCCGGTATCAACAGTTGTCGTGAAACAAGAATTTAGTGTGGCTGCCAACGTGCTAACGGATTATAAAACGAGATTGAGTGCAAACTCTCTTGAGACGCTTGTTTGATTCCACGATTGGTTGAAGACCCAACGTAGAACTCAAGAAGTGTGCATCGCCCCCACCCGCCACTTCATGGTGGAAACAATCGAAGATTGCGGAGATTCCGATTGATTATTACTCCCTCCGTCCCTTATAGCTTTGCCAACTTTCCTTTTTTTGGTTGTCCCAAAAACTTTGCCACTTTCCTTTTTAATCAATCAATTTGTGGCTCATGTTATTTCTCTCTCCTCTGCACAAATGTCTACCACACAGTTTTTACTTTATTATTCTACGTGCCGGTCAAACATGGCAAACCTTTAAGGGACGGAGGGAGTATTTATTAGAAAATGTGTTTCATGTTTTAAATATTTTCTCAATTCTCAATTGTACTACATATTTAAAATAAATATACTTTAACTTTTTTATATCCAACAATTCTTGAATTAATTTGTAAACAAAAAAAACGTACCCGGCCCAGCCCTAACCCGACCCGCTAGCCGGCCGGGTAGCTCGGCCCGACCCGTACCCTGTACCTGCCTGGGCCGGTTCCGAGCCTCAAGAAACAAAAAAATAGCCCGATCAGGCACTTGAGTCCAAGCCTACCTGAGCTGCCGCCATGGAATGCAAGCAAGTCTAGTGTTTGAAAGAAGATGAGCGAACGCTGTTTTAATTCAGTTTTATTATGTTTGTGTTTTTATTTAGAATTGCATGTTGTTTTGGACGTTTTCTTATTTTCTAGCAAAGAGTTTCTAGATTTTAAGTCAGGTGATGAGAAGTCTAGTTTGATCGTCACTGGCTCAGTTATGCTCATTACAGGATCAGCAAATATTATTACTTTTACAGAGGTGATATATTCTATGTCTGGTTCGAGGGCAGACGGCAGACATAAGGCTTTTTATCGTTTTGTTTACTTCCTTTTTTTATTGTATTATCAGTCATATGATGAACGTTATTTTGAGTTAATATATTAGTTGGATTTGATGATAAAAAAAAACTCTATCGTTCATGCATAAAGCAAAAAAAATGGGGGTCTTTCATATCTAAACTCTGCCCAAAACCAAATTTCCCTTCTTGTCTAATATCCATCTTTATTCTCATCGCATTCTTGATATTAATGGTTACCCTGATGCGAATAATGGACCTGCATGCTCCTCCAAGCTTTCGTTCATCAATCCTGACAAGTGAATCGATGCAATTTCCAAAACCGCTAGCAACCTTCTCGGTCATGAATCCCAAGGGTAATTTCCAAATGTACAATTTTTTTATCGAGCTTTGCAGCGGTTTTAATGTAGTTTCTGAATATGTTAATTTTATTTATTAAAAACAATCAGAGTGTGAATAAGGATTAAGTTGCTTTATCGTCAGTCAAGCATCGTAAACCGTTCACGGGAACCTTCTACCGGGACGGAGGGAGTAATAAGTTAAAAACTTATGCCTAATCACTGTTCTAAATATCCTTGCAAATGTCCAACTAGTCCCCACCTATGCGCTATGCGGTGGTCGAGCGCCCTGATTTTAGTCCAAATGCCTTGACTAATTAGTTCAACGTCTGGATGAATTAGTCGACAACATAGGTCACCTAGTTTCTCGCCCAGAGCGTTTAGTTGGCCTCCCACGGTGTCCGTCGAACATTTTTTTGCTTTTTATTTTCTTTTTCTAAGATACATATGTATCTTTAAATTAAACCACACATATGAAGAAAACTACTTATAAAGTACGATAAAATCTATACATCTTTGTGTATATCCTTATATATTACGGAGTATTATTATTATTTAATAAATAATAAAGATACATATGTATCTTTAAATTAAACCACACATATGAAGAAAACTACTTAAAAATTACGATAAAATCTATACATCTTTGTGTATATTCTTATATATTACGGAGTATTATTATTTAATAAATAATAAAGATACATATGTATCTTTAAATTAAACCACACATATGAAGAAAACTACTTATAAATTACGATAAAATTTATACATCTTTGTGTATATTCTTATATATTACGGAGTATTATTATTATTTAATAAATATAAATATTAAATAATAAAGTTGAGTGAGTATTTATAATATATTATTAAATGTGACAACTCTATCGTTCATGCAAGCCCCTCGTCCTTCTCTCTAGGGTTGCCGCAAGGTAACCGCTAGCATGGATTCATCCGCTATCGGCCTTTGCCGAGGAGCGGGGTTGGGGTTTTCCAGCCAATTGTTGGATTTGGAGAGTCTTCTCTCTAGCGGACATCTCCCTACGAGTTAGGGTTTTGTTTCTTCCACTTTTCTCATCAACGAAGAGCGATCGACGATCGTTTTTTATCGTGCAAGCAGGCTCACGACCAAGATGCAACGCTATGGCGGCCATGGCTCGACTTCTGCTGTTGATCCCGGTCGAAGTTGTAGTGTTGACAATGAAAAGGTGGATAAGCTGTGGCGGGGTATGGTTTCGATTCAGCAGCAAGGGATGGCAAAAGAGGATATCGTTATTCAATACAAAAGAATGACTATAGAGGCGGATGAGCGGTGGGCGCGTCCCCCTCCTGAGCCTAGGGATGGATTTGGGCCGGGTAAACCGGACCGGACCGGCCCGCTACTATTCAGAACCGGCCCGACCCGCCGGCCTGGGTCTGAGCCAGGTGCATTATACCCGAACCGGGTATTTTCGGGGTGGGCTCGGGGTCACCAAAATAGGAACCGACCCATGCCTCAACGGTCAATTTTTTTTTAAAAAAAAAACTAAAACTAAATCCAGCTCCTCCTAGCCGTAGAGAACACTCCCAAACGGCGCTATAGCCGTTGGAGGGCTGGGAGGGGGTCCAGGGAGTTTGGGGGTGGGGGTGGGGTATAAAAAAAACTATAAATATTCCTATTTTCTAAATAATTTTCTACACTTCTTCTCCAACTCTTCCTACTCTCTATTCTCTAATATTCTTAATCATCCTCATCTTCATCTTCTTCAATTCTCTATACATATATTTATACAATTATTATATCTACTTATATATTAATTATCTACTTATAAATACATACGGAGTATATTATATTACTAAAATTTATTATCTACTTAATATATACTTATTATCTACTTAATATATACTTCATATTTATTTAATATCTATTTATTATCTACTTATTATATTATTGGTATTTACTCGCATTTACATATTACATCTACTTAATATATACTTATATATGTTAAAGTATTAAATATAAGTGTATTATTCATCTTAAAGTAATATACTTATATATTATATACTATAAACATTATATTATATATCAGTTAAACAATTATTATATCTAATTATATACTCATTATATACTTATAAATACATATATTAAGTGTATATATGTATATATATATATTAAAGTATTAAATATAAGTGTACTACTCATCTTATAGTAGTATATTTATATATTATATACGATAAACGATATATTATATATTAGTTACACTTTAATTAATAGTAATTAAATTCATCGTATTACTTATACACTCACACTCCTATTAATTTAGTTTACACATTCATACATTTTTTTATTAATATTAGTTAATTACTTAATTGGTACATTATTTCTCATTTTCCTATTAGTTCATTGGTATATTTGTCAGTAAAGTATAAAAGTTGTTAATTGTTGCATATATCATTTTCGTATTAGTTCATTGCTATATTTGTCATTAAAGTATAAAAGTAGTTAATAATTGTAAGTTGTTACATTTCTCATTTTCCAATTAATTAAAGTCACACTTGTAAGACAACAATTAGTTACCTAGTTAGATTTTTTTACTTCGAATTTATTCATTTAAAAAAAGTGGTTGAATTTTATTTAAAAAAATAGTACGAATTTTTCATTAAAGTAGTTAGATTTAAAAAAATAGTTCGAATTTTACTTCCAATTACTTCGAATTTTATTTAAAAAAAATTGTTATATTTTTTTCATCAACATTTCATTAACAAAAGCTAGTTATTGCAAAACTAGTTCGAATAAAAAAAATAATTAGTTTTTTTTCATTTAAAAAACTAGGTAGATTTAAAAAATACTAGGTTTCAATAAAAAATAAAATTTATAACATTTCTTATTAGTTGCATTACTATTGTACTAATATTAACATATTTGTTAGAATTTATTATGTCAATTATTTAATGAGTTTCATGCACAATATGGTAACGCACTCCCTCCCCCGACACGAACATCTTCATCTAAAAGAAAATCAATTTTTAAATCTACATTTGACAATCTTATTAAAAAAAGTAAATCAACTCTCGTTAATGAACAAAGCTCGCTTAACGAGCTTTCTATGTATCTAACAATTCCTGTTGATTATGAAGTGGGGAATGACTTTGACGTTCTAAAGTGGTGGAAGGAAAAAGAAAGAACGTTCTCGATTTTATCAAAGATGGCTAAGCAAGTGCTACCAATGCCGATATCAACAGTTGTCGTGAAACAACAATTTAGTGTGGCTGCCAACGTGCTAACGGATTATAAAACGAGATTGAACACAAACTCTCTTGAGACGCTTGTTTGCTTCCACGATTGGTTGAAGGCCCAACGTAGAACTCAAGAAAAGTGCATCACCCCCACCCGCCACTTTATGGTGGAAACAATCGAAGATGGTGGAGATTCCAATTGATTATTATTTATCAGAAAATATATTTCATGTTTTAAATATTTTCTCAATTCTCAATTGTACTACATATTTAAAATATATATACTTTAACTTTTTTATATCCAACCATTCTTGAATTAATTTGTAAAAAAAATGTACCCGGCCCAGCCCTATCCCAACCCGCTAGCCGGCCGGGTAGCCCGGCCCGACCCGGTACCTGCCTGGGCCGGTTCCGAGCCTCAAGAAACAAAAAAAAAAACCGGTCAGACACTTGAGTCCAAGCCTACCTGAGCTGCCGCCATGGAATGCAAGCAAGTCTAGTGTTTTGAAAGAAGATGAACGAACGATGTTTTGATTCAGTTTTATTCTGTTTGTGTTTTTATTTAGAATTGCATGTTGTTTTGGACGCTTTCTTATTTCGTAGCAAAGAGTTTCTAGATTTTAAGTCAAGTGATGAGAAGTCTAGTTTGATAGTCATTGGCTCAGTTAAGCTCATTACACGATCAACAAATATTATTACTTTTACAGAGGTGATATATTCTAAGTCTGGTTCGAGGGCGGACGGCAGACGTAAGGCTTTTTATCACTTTGTTTACTTCCTTTTTTATTGTATTATCAGCCATATGATGAACGTTATTTTGAGTTAATATATTAGTTGGATTTGAGGATAAAAAAACTCTATCCTTCATGCATAAAGCAAAAAATTGGGGGTCTTTCATATCTAAAATCTGCCCAAAACCAAATTTCCCTTCTTCTCTAATCTCCATCTTTATTCTCATTGCATTCTTGATATTAATGGTTACCCTGATGCGAATAATGGACTTGCATGCTCCTCCAAGCTTTCGTTCATCAATCCTGACAAGTGAATCGATGCAATTTCCAAAACCGCTAGCAACCTTCTCGGTCATGAATCCCAAAGGTAAATTGTCTATTTGGATCCAAAAATCAGCTTGATCAAGTTCCACTTTGAGCGACCTATCAAACCACCCAACTGCCCAAGCCGTTTCAGCACCACCAAGTTCTGTTTGAAAGACCTTGGTCCCTCTTGGATCACCCAGTTGATATCCCCTTCGTGGTAAAATTGGATCAAGAATTTTGTGTCACCGATATTCTCAATACTAACTAACTCCCTTGACCGGCCGCCAAACCATCGTCATTGTTTCTCGAAGCGCAATCGGATGGATATGCTTTTCTGTCACAACCCGAGTCACCGCCATGAACCTCAGCATATCTGCTGCCTCCTCGCTCCCCACTACCGCTACCAGTTCGAAAACCAGCCATCTATCTTCTTCCTCTTCAATGGTGATTCTGCCACATTTCTCCATGTGCTTCTCCATACTCTTAACAAAGAGAACCCAAAAGCACAATTTTTATCATAAGCAAAAAGCACGAACCCAAAAGACAATAAAAAATTGGGAATAACCTTCCAAGCTAAGCCAAACAAAAACACCACTCACAAGGAGTGTAATCTTCCCTCGGCAAAATAAGGAATGCCGGATAAATAAAACAAAACGCAAAAGTGCAGAAAAAAAGAAGCAAAGCCACAAAGTGGGATATGCAGAAAGTGGGATATAGTCCAAATACAAGTGTTAAAACATGATAATTGAATTTGAAGACAGAAATAATATATATTAATGAGGATATAATTTGTGGCATATAAAAGTGGGATATGCATGTAAATCAAAGCGGAGCTCGAAAAAAAATTATTAGCTCAAGTTCAAGCTCGAGCATGCTTACAATATTTAGCTTAGTTTAGCTCGAGTTTGATCGGTTAATTTTTATATACAACTTTATCTTTTTTATACTCTTTATCCTTTTATCTTTTTTATTTTACATATATTCTTTTTATCTAACCGGTCCGAACCGCCATCCCACCGGGCCGGGTGGCCCAAACCGGCCAACCAACCGGTTCACTGGGCTGGTCCGGGCCCGCACAGTAGCGGGCCGGTCCGGTTCCGGGCCGGTTGGCCCGGCCCGAGTCCAACCCTAGTATCATTACATCAAATTCTGCACATTCAAAAATTAGCATGCGCAAAAAAGTATTGATCCTCACATTTGATGCCATCGTTAAGTTGATGTGTCCAAAATTACAAGAATGGGCTACGCTATGCCGGGTCCAGAATATTACCTTAGGGGTCAAAAGTTAACAGTACACTGTATATAAAGGGCAGTTTTGAGTCAGTATATACGATGTGGCTACACTAGAAAAGTGAGGTAGTTTGATATATGTATTGTACGTTTAATATAAATAATTAGTGCATAAGAAAGTAAATTTTAAAATGTAACCATAAAGTCAAGTATTGACACTTATTTGCATAAGAAAGTAAATTTTAAAATGTAACCATAAAGTCAAGTATTGACACTTGTTTGCATAAATATCCATGATATAAATTACTAGTATTACATTGAAGTTTCTCATGTGCACATTCTAAAATTGAGTTTCACATCTTGTTTATAGTCTCTCCAGAGAATGTTTAATGCTCTTCAAAATTGAGAGGACAAGTAATCTTAAATTTCCCAATGTTTAGGCAATGTTTATTTTCTAAAAAATCATAAATCCCGACTCCGAATGATTTACACGACCCATTTTATCGTTAAAGGTATTTCAACCGTCTACATGATTGACTCTCAAGCAGTCAGCCACCTCGACCCCAGGGCTACAGATGATCTCTGTGTTATAGACAAGCACATTAGCAACCAAAAATTAATATCATGCAATTAGACAAGGATGTATATCAGACAACACTTGAATTTTCTATCAAGTAGATCGGAATACAAATTTTTGATAGGTTTTATATCCAGAATCCACAAAAGAATATGTAACTTAGTTTGGTTGTTGGATAAACTATAGGTGCTATTAGAAAGATTAGTAACTTACAGGCTGGAATATGTATATTTCGTCTGAGGCTCTGAGCTTTCACTAGCCATAACTAATAGCTGCAAGTAGGCAAGAAGAAAGGTGTGGAAGAGATTGTAGTTGATTATTTGGTATGAGCAGCTTTAAACAACTCTTCCCACTTTTCCTTATCACTTCCCGGTCCCTCACCCTGCACAATTTAGATGCATCCGGAAAATGGATTTAAAATGGGGATTTAGAAATCCTTTTAATGTTAAGGCAAATTAAGAATATAATCTACTTTGCCATCATAGAAGAACAGCAATCCAGATAAGAAGGCATTTTGCAAGGCTAATTTAGCTAGCTATGTCCCAGGCAGAATTTGAGGCACTTTGATCAACACATTTGAATATACTAGCCAAACCAAGAACGTGCCCCTGTCTATTCCCTAGCAACCACTGAAATTAATACTAAGGTACAATTTCAGAAGCAATACTTACAACAAGCGAATGAACACCTTGAGTTAGGTTCATAAAATTTTGATATTTCAAATTACACTAATACGACGATCCCAATTTATAATCCCATGAATATTCTCATTTATAATCTGTAAAAGATAAATTACCGGGATAGAGGTTATTTCATATATTTGACCCTCTGTCAAGTCTATGTCCAGGGCCTGTAAGCAAGCTTCTGCAATCACTAGCCTACTGGCTTCTCCAACAAGTTTATCCCCTGGTTATCAGTTGCAAACAATTGAAAGAAATCCATAGATGAATTAAAGACAAAGAGGAAGTTGTGGCCTCCTATCACTACATGGCAAAAGGTCTACATAATTCTCCTTTTAGGTAGCGGCCACTAAAGGCAGTGATAATCTTTTGTTGATCTTTAATAATCAATACTCCCCCCACCTCAATAAAAGAGTCATGTTTCCAACATTTTTTATCCAAAGAAGTAGTCATGTTGATGAAACCAAACTAATTTCTCTTTTAGCTTGCCAAAAATGAGTCACAAACAAGTTGCATAATAATTTAGTAAAACCAACATATAATATGTAAAGATGTGTAGTTGTACACTTGTACCTTGGTCAAACATGATCTTTATTCAGGACAAACGTAGTACTTACACAGGTACCAAATTTCATCTGTATTGTTTTTTGGTATCATTATGATAGGGATATCCAGGAATTACAGAAAGATACCTAGAATTTAAACTGAACTTTATGAGAAAGATGAACAGTAACAATAACAATGGCCGAAGCCTCCAATGGCCGAAGCCCCCAAAAGATACCCAGGAATTTTTTATCAGTAGAAAGACCTAGTGAAAACATACCTAGACCTTTCGGGAATGCTCACTTGCATTATATTTCATGATTTTTTTCATTTAAGTAAACTTTGATATTTCAACTGAAATTGTTGACCTTCGGGAATTAACTCTATTCAAACAAGCAAGTCATACTGTTATGCACAATCAGGCTAGAAAATATATACCTTGACCTATCAGAACGGCACGCCGCTCCCCTGCTGTTGCCTGTAGAAGAGTGTTCAGATCATATGATGTGTATGGTCCATCTGTCAATCTACCAGCTCTGTAAAACCCAAAGTAAAACAGCTGGTTAAGTGGTTTTAATCCATTGTTTTATATTTGGTATTCTCTTTGACTGAAGGAACGGGAGATGAACAATAAACGTATAATAAATAAAGAACCTTATTATAGTGAATGGGAGACCAGACTTGCAAACAAAATCTTCACCCATCTTCTTATACTTCAGAACACCAAAAAGGTTAATGATGCTGCATAACATAATGGGAAAAAACCAAATGAGGGAAACCAATAAGAGAAATGTGGTTCATTCATGAACTGGCAAGGAATGTAACCTGAGAATAATAATTGAATAGTTCTAACTTCAGCCCAAATGATTGTAATCAGAATTTTTTTGTCCATACATGTTTTAACTTTTAACCCTGGAAACGATGACACTGACCTCATTATAACTTTTACTGTAAAAACAATCACAATGTAATCTTCAAATATATCTTTGTATTTGTGTGAACAAAAATAAACGCAACTAAAGATCAAATATTCTTTTTTGACCATTAAAAAGAATTGCCAGGCTTATTATGCTAATACTACTCTGCACGCAGGAGGAATGAAGAATAGAAGTTAGTGACATTCCAAACCACGATCAATAACTTAAAAGTGGCTATATGACATTCCAAACCACGATCAATAACTGAGAGATATGATGATGCTAGAAAACTCATCCTCCAAAAGATTTGCTGGGTCCAGTTGTATGTTAATCATATAATATGATCTATAGCATACGCGTAGTTATCACATTCTTCACATATCAAAGTATCAAACCCATTTAAGGAGAATGCTCCAAATAAACTGTACTTCAAAGTAATACCACCCAACTTGCTCCCTCTTAACCCATTTAAGATAGGACATCCATAGACCGTTAAATTAGACAAATTAGAGTAGTTGTACCTCCAAGGCAGTTCACTGGATTTTGTAACGCCTATTGATGACACAAGAACAATTCTCTTCAATGATCGAGGCAATGCACAAACAAGATTTCTCACACCCTCCCAATCTACAACAGCAGTAGGCATAATTAATTAATTATAATTAATAGAATTTTCTGAAGATGGAAGAGGTGCTTCAAGATCTAACCAAATGTTATACAGCATTCAGTAATTGAGCTATATATTATTATTTTCCAAAACACAAAAGGAAAGACAAGTCCACGAGCAAGACCATAGTATTAACATTTTGACATGAGAAAGTGAGAAACGTGAGGGGTATGTAGCGGTTTTTATTAGGAAGTTGGGGTGGGAAGGGAAGGGCTTGAGGGGATGTGGAGGGAGGGGGGATGAAACAAAAGCCCTCACCTTGTTTGACTTAGGGGTGGGACTGTGGAACCAAGAACCGGTAACCCGAACTGGTAGACCGAACCGGACCAAACCATTATGAACCGGTTCGGCTCGGTTCCATTATTAATTAGTTATTAACGGTTCGGTTCCTATTTTTTATTAATGGTTTGGTTCTTAGTGCTATGATTGCTATCTTTTAGTAACGGTTTGATTCTCGGTTCCTACAAAAAAATATGTATGTGGAACCATTAAGGAACCATTATATAATAGTTAAGTTTTATCTATTAGTTATTAGCATATACGGAGTATCTTTTAATATTTATTTATATATTAAATTCATTAATTTAGTTTAATTAATAGAGTTGATAATTTGATAAGCATTTAACTGATTCCTCTTGTAGTGAATGTCTTTTTTTTATTTCTACTAAATTTTTAATTTGTTATGTACTTACGTTTAACACTTAACTTTTGAGATTTGAAATGATGGTAACCTTGAACGTATTTGTATTTCTTATAATTTCAAATGTTGAATGTCACTATATGGCACAAATTTAGCGGTGATTTGTAGGAGATTTTAAGAAATTTAGGAACAGAAAAATGACTAGAACCGAACCGTTAAGGCTTGGTTCGGTTCCATATCAGTTCTAAAAATAATTTATAAGAACAGAACTGATATTAAAAATTGAGATTTTTTAAATGGTTCCACACATTTTGCCTAAGAACCGAACCGGTCCAGGCCTAGTTTGACTCATCCAAATTTAGGAAGGGGCACATGCTCCCAAAATAGGGGGGTCGGGGTCATAAGCCTCTCCCTTGGTCTCTACCCTTCTTTCTCGTCCGAAAACATTCTCCCAAAAGGGCTTAATGTTATTTAATGCTAGTAGAACTTCCATTGTGACCAACACAAGCTTAACAGAACAATCAACTTGAGCCAAAGGCATTAATGCAATTAATCACATATGCAATCGACTAAAACTGCATGAGTTTCCAATAGAACGCTATTTCTTAAAATGAGCAAAGTTCCTGACCTACTCTTTCAGGTGTGTTATCTCCACCCCACCTTCTTGAAGGAAAAGCTGTAGTTCCCAGACAGCATATAGCATGTGTTACACCCTGTAAGTCTCATGATAGAAAGAAGCAACTAACTTTCAGAAAAACATACTGCGGAGTAGTATATAGAAACCTTAGTCCTATGAGAAGGATGGAAGCACTTCTAGAAGCAAGCGCTAGCATATGAAGGGAAATTTAGGGAATGAAAGAGCTGGAAGCTTCTAACTGTATTAAGCACAAACCTGAAACATGGATGGATCTAACTCCACTGGGTTCCGTGTATCAGCCTTCCATATCTAACCATATTAGAGGTTTCGTTTAAATAAAAAATCCTATCAAAGAAAATGAAAGATAAACACCTTTGAATTTTCTTTTTTTAGAAGAAAGATAAGTTTAAACAGTGGTCAGGACCTGTAATTTTTCATCATCCTGTTTTCCAAACAGAGCACTTGCTCTCATAAGATCCCGAAGTATGAGCCTCACTTTGATGCTTTGATTTAACAATGATGCTACGATTAACTGTCCTGCATGGAGCATAACGAACTGGATCAACAGGAGAGAATATGGTATGCATCCAAATTTAGGGAGTTTTCCTTCTCCTTTAAAATTTGGAGACTTTCTTTGCCTTGATTTCTTTTTAGTATGAATGCCTAAAACAAGAAAGGAAATTCCTAAACAATCACTTCTTAGAATAGATTAACTAACTAATAAAGGTATTTGATGGCATAGTTACTGGATATCAAGTCATTAACTTTGGCCCGTAAAGGTATGCCTGTAAATCTGTAATAATTATGGACTAAGCCTGGTCAATGGTGGATATAACCTAAACATAATCAATGAGAGCATGTACCAACGAGCATAGATAAAATAATGTCCACAGTGAGCGGATTGGTTGAAGCTTGTGTGTAACTACATGGTGACAAAGGACAAACTATGGTACAAGTCCAAGGAGTGCTACTACACGGTTATCATGAATGTGTTATAGTAGAAGTCCAAGGAGTGCTAGTACATGGAGACTTGAACAAACTATGGTAGATGTCCAAGGAGTGCAAGTACACAACACAGTGACCATGAAAGAACTATGGTAGGAGTTTAAGGATTGCTAGTACACGGTAACCATGACCGCACGGCAGCAGAACCTTATTAAGGAAGTACGTGTGCATGGTGACCCTGGATGTGTAGAAACTTTGCTAAGAAGTATAAGACAACCCTGAACATGGAAGAAGAAGATTATTAGGGCCATCTAAGGGAGTACTTGTACATGCTGTGTGTGTACGTACAAAGCAATCGTGACCAGGTTACATCCAAAATATCTTTCCAGCGTCCATACGAGGTCAAGCAAACCCCGTAAATGACCAAACTGAATATTTATTCACAGTAATATCTACAACGAGACGAAATTAACAATATTTTTTCAAAAAATATATTAATACATTAATAAATAAAACGTAATCAAAGTAAAACATGTGAATAGTGTAAAATCCAACATGTTGCATTTATTTAAGAATGGAGGTAGTATTATTTTCTGGTGGATTTAGTTCCATCAATATTAACTCAGAATAAAATCAATCAACTATCACTCCTCATTCTTCTCCTTGATCGCTCTTTTATCTTTCTAAAATATTACTCCGTATATAAAAGCATGCATCAAATTACGAATAGTGTGAAAAGCATGAGAGAGGACATAAAAATTAAAAGAATTTGGCTAAAGGGTCAAATAGGCCCTGTACCGGTCGTGTAAGCTCAATTCAGTACATGAACTAAAAAAGGTCCAATTCACACCTGAACCGGCAAAAAAAGGTTCAAATTTCATTTTTTACGGGTAAACAACTGGTAAAAAAGGTCCAATTCGCACC
Source organism: Cuscuta europaea (assembly GCA_945859875.1). Classification (NCBI taxonomy): domain Eukaryota; kingdom Viridiplantae; phylum Streptophyta; class Magnoliopsida; order Solanales; family Convolvulaceae; genus Cuscuta; species Cuscuta europaea. Next base: position 8,940,928 of record CAMAPE010000008.1, on the reverse strand, counting down.
TTAAACTATAAAAAAGTGTCAAAATTGCAATAAATCAAAAATAAAAAACAGAAACAATAATAAAATTAAAAAATGGCCGGCTGTTTACCCGTAAAAAATGAAATTTGAACCATTTTTTGTCGGTTCAGGTTGCGAATTGAACCTTTTTTTAGCTAAGAGACTGATTTGAGCTTAACTACCGGTAAGGGGCCTATTTGAACATTTAGACAAAGAATTTTTTTCTATCAAGGGGAAAGTGGAAGGGGCAATTGATTTCTTCATTAAAGAAAAAACGGAACAAGTAAATGAAAATGGGGAGAGTAATACACATTACATAAGTGAAAGTAAGAGCTATTATAGTATTATTGAGCTAACGAAAGTAAAATAAAACAGGAATAAATAGAACTAGATCCATAGTGAAGTGTCAAAGTACATAGACGGCAAGGGTTAAGCATTGCAGATATAAAAGGTAATGGTGCCGTACATACCAACGCCACCGGTGCCGCCAACAACAAGAACGACTTTGGATGAAGACGACGCTGATGGAAACACTGCAGCATGTTCTGTCACGGCATAAACACGAGACGACGGTGAATTAGATATTTTGCTGAGAGATTTCGAATTAGAAGCGATTTTATATCCAGACGAGGGATAATTGAGCGGAACAAGAGGTAGAAATATGTGCCTTCTAGGGAGGTTGTGATAGGAAAGTGGAAGAGTAAAAGATACTGTGGAAGCCATGAAGTGGCCGAATTTGTTCGTTCGTGGGCTCGGAGCAACCTCTTCACATCCAAAGCAAGGAGCTTGAATCTATAGAAATCTACTGTATAATTTGGCCATATACTGAAATCCATAGAATTTCAGGAAGTTCAAATTTCAGGAATTTCATTAAAATTTCATTAAAATTCAGGTGATGTTTGGCGCACCATCAATTTATTTTACTTAATGCAACTCCAATAAGATGAATATAACCTTTAATAAATTTAAAACTACGGCAGACAGAAGTTTACACACCACGCCCCATCCATTCTAATTAAATGCAAAATTACTCTTAGGCGTTAACGAGTGAGTGCCACAAGGGTTAGATCTCTGTTTAGAATCTCGACAACTGCGATGAGGGGTTACTATGCTAAAATATGTATAGGGTCTCTGTAGGGGTTGAGGCCCTCAGGGATGAGGTGTCATCCTTTTTAATCAAATGCAAAATTGATTTTCCATCCAATAGATTTTAGACTTTTAGTCATATGACAACAATTATTATTTTTATTAAGTGTCATAGCTTTTCGATTTGTGATCCATTTTTTACATAAAATATACTCCGGTCCCTTATAACTTTGTCAACTTTCTTTTTTTGATTGTCTCAAAAAATTTGCCACTTTCCCTTTTAATCATTCAATTTGAGATTCATGTTATTTCTCTCTCCTCTGCACAAATCTCTACCACACAGTTTTTACTTTATTATTCTACGTGTCGATCAAACTTGGCAATCCTTTTAGGGACGGAGGGAGTACCAAATTAAGAGATCCATATAATCTACCGACATCAATATTACATATGTTAAATTTAAAAGAATATGATCAAATTTGTTTAAGTTAGATCTGATGAACGACTATTAAATGTGTATTTTACTAAAGTAATAATTTTGGAGACATTAATTTATAAGACTGAAATTTTTGAAATTCGAAGTATACAAATTAATTTGGCATAAATTCATTTATTAGGGACATTAATTTATAATTATAATGTCAATTCAATAAGAATGTTTTTAATTAGACTGAAAGTTTTTTGTCAGATCTGGACCATCTGGTCTGATCTGGGTTGGTTGGGTATGTCTAAATTTGTTCTAATCTAACGTGGTCTAGCGGATGTTTACTCTGTGTATTATACAATTATCGAAGTTTGATATGATCTATTCGATTTAAGTTTGTCTAGGATTAATATCAGTTCAATTAAAAATATTCTAAACAGTAGCAATCATAGTTATATGTAATATATTAGGAGTTTTGTCATTTTCAATCCTCTGCCTATTAAGTCACCGACACTTTAGATACTCGACTTTGAGTTTTTCAACTTTTGTCCGAATATTTTGCGAAAAATACTTTTAGTACCCGCCTTTGAAAATTTTCACATTTAATCCTTCCCTTTCATAAAAATAACACTTTTGATCCTCGATTAATATAACAGTTACATTTTTAGTCGTCCACTTATTATGTCAAAATGATAGTGGAAGGACTAAACATATCAATTTGGTAAAGCTCAAGGAACTAAATGTGGGAAACTTTGAAGTCAGGGATTAAAAGTCTCTCTCGCATGATAGGCGAGTAACCAAAAAAAAAAGTTGAATGTCGAGTACCAAAGTGTCACAGACACAATAATCGAGGGATCGAAAATAGAAAAAATTAAATATATAAAAGATAATATTCAATGCAAAGATGTATTAAAGGATATATGACCACTAAATATTACGTAGTACAAAAACTTTTATGCAACAAATTAAATGAAACATATCAAAGAGAAAACCTGAGATGAAGATAGCAGGACAAATGAAGCGATTAATATCAAAATGTGAAAATCTATCTTCTTTTATTTAAAAGAGAGCAATACAAGAGTCATGAAGGGATCCATTTGAACAAATTTAAACAGATTACACCAAATCAGATCATACAAGATATGACAAAACAATTTCAATCCGATTAAAAAATCCTTATTAACATTATAATTATAAATTAATGTCTCATAGTAAATGTTTCCTAAATTTATACGTTAGTAAAATATACGTTTGTCAGACGTTCATTGGATCAAGCTTAAACATGACTAGATTTTTTTAATTTTACATGTATAATACTGGTGTTATACGAATGATTATAACAAATTATTTAATTTAATATATTATTCCTAAAATTAGGAACACAAATGAAAAAGTTATCGCATCTTATAAAAATAATAATTGCTTGCCACATTGTTAAAAACTATTGGACAAAAATCAAGTTTGCAAATGGTTAACAATTTAACGTTAGTTGGGTGTGGGCATGTGGCGTGTGTGCTCCTTAAGTATTAAATAATTAATTAATTAATTAATGATGCTGGAATTTCAACTTACGAAATAAGAGAGGATAAATTTGCCCAATCATGGGAGACAAAAGGTGCGCCTGGCATTTCTAGAAGTGTGCCAAGGAGGAGCCTTAAAATTCGGTTCAAAAAAAAAAAGAATTTTATTAAAATTCATCAAATGTACCATCTTTATAAATTTAAAAAATCCATTAATATTACTAATTAAATTGTGTGGACAAAAATATTACTCGGTACTTAGTAGCTATTAATAACTATAAGGGCATCCTCATTGGGAAGATTATCGTGAGATTAAATTGGTAATATGGCAGTTTTTTTTAGAGAATTATCATTGAGTAACATAGATTGTTTAATGAGATTATTTGCTACAATAATCTGGGATCAATATATAAATCCGGATTATATTAAAATTATGTGAAAAGTATATATATGTAATAGAGATTAATGTAGGACAGAGAAAAATAGTTTATTTGAAGATGATGATTGAGAGACATAAACGAATTTTGAGATTATTTTATAATTAATTACATAACAATATTTAAATGGTAAGAATTATAGAAAAAATTGATTATTAGAGCATCTCCATTCATGATCTCTAATAATCAATTTTTATATGATTCTTACCATTTAAATATTGTTATGTAATTAATTATAAAATAATCTCAAAATTCGTTTATGTCTCTCAATCATCATCTTCAAATAATCTTTTTTTTCTCTGTCCCGCATTTATCTCTATTACATATACTTTTCAAATAATCTTAAAATAATCCGGATTCATATTTTGATCCCAGATTATTGTAGCAAATAATCCTATTAAATAATTTATGTCACTCATTGATAATTCTCTAAAAAAACTGTAATGTCACCAATTTAATCTTGTAATAATCTTCCCAATGAGGATGCCCTTAGAGATTGTGAATGGAGATGCTCTAATCATATTGAAATTTGCATTGTAGTCACTAATGGGCATTAAGTAATATTTTTTTCATGACTTTTAATTAGTAATATTCACGGGAAAACCCCTTATAAATTCATTAAAATCATTATTCAGTTCATCTAAGTATTTTGTTGATCCAAAAATATAAGCTTGTAAGCTTTTTAGTAAACCTTTTGACGTGCAAAAATAGTAAGTGTGAAATATGGAAAATGTTAGGTGAACTTGGTTGCCAAAAATAGTTAGTCTCAATTTGAATTACAACTTATCTTTTATAGGAGTTTACAAATGATAACCGCCACCATCAATTATGACTAATTAATTACAACATTAATACAAAATTAAATACATAATTAACTAATTAAGTATGGGAAATTTCCTAGAATATGACTAAAACTTAATGGGTTTCCCAAGTGAACGCATGAACCCAGCGTTTTTTCAGGCCTACTGGGGTGTTGTGGCCTCAGAGATTTCGGCCATGTGTGCTAATATGTTTGAGGTGGGAGTTTTAGCTACAAACATTAATATTACAAATATTGTCCTGAATCCACAAAAAGATAAACCAGTTTATAAATTTTTTCTAAAGTGTTAGCTAACAGGCTAAAAGGAATTCTGAATACTCTGGTGGGTGAGAGCCAGAGTGCATTCATTCCGAGAAGATTTATAATTGATAATATTATTGTTTCTTTTGAGACTTAACATTATTTGAAGCAGAAGAGCTACAGAAAGGAAGGATTTATTGCGCTCAAGCTTGATATGAGTAGGGCAAATGATAGAGTTGATCGGGCCATCTCGGAGAGGATCTTATGCAAGATGGGGTTTAATAGTCAATGGGTTCATATCATTATGGAGTGTGTCAGAATTGTCAGCTACTACATTCAATTTGATGGTGATTTTTGGGTCCTATCAGCCCGGGAAGGGGACTACGATAGGGGGATCCCCTATCCCCCTATCTTTGTATTCTCTTAGCTGAAGGTTTGAGTGCCTTATTACGGAAGATTAAGCAGAGAGGGGATATTCATGGTGTTGCAGTATGCAGGGGAGCCCCACGTGTAACCCACTTATTTTTTGTTGATGATAGTTTCTTATTTTTTTAAAGCCTCCAGTCACGAATGTAATGCAGTGAAGGAGATTTTGCAGGAGTATGAGGAAATTTCAGGGTAGGCGATTAAGTTTTCAAAGTCTACAGTTACTTTCAGCCATAATGTTATCGAGCCTTTTAAAGATTAGTGTTGTAGTTTTTTTGGAGTTGTGCAGGATGGCGGGCAGAAGCGATATCTTGGGCTTCTGAGTCTGATAGGGCGGGGAAATCGGGTATTCTTGGCTACTTTCGAGATATAATTTTTAACAGGATAAAATGCTGGAATAATCGCTTTTGATCACGGGGTGATAGGGTTATTTTACTCCGCAATGTGGTGCGGGCTATGCCTACTTATGCCATGAATGTTTTTCTATTACCGCGTGATTTATGTGATGAGAAAGAGAAGCTCATGAGCGGGTTTTGGTGGAAAGGAACAAAATTTGAACAAAAAGGAATTAGGTGGAGGCGGTGGGAGTTGATGTGCAAACCGAAGGGGTCGGGAGGATTGGGTTTCAGAAAATTAAGGGAATTTAATCGTGTTATGTTGGCTAAGAAATGTTGGAGGTTACTATTAAATTCAGAGTGTCTGATGGGGCATATCTTGAAAGCCATGCACTTCCCTAACTCAGAGTTTTTGAAGGCAAAGATGGGTAATAACCCATCCTATATTTGGCGGAGTATATTTGAAACCCAAAGTGTGCTGAAAAATAATGTTAGGCGGAGAGTTGGGAATGGAAGGGAGGTTCAAGTATGGGCTGATGCATGGCTACCAGGTCTGGGGGAAGGTAAAGTTCAGTCAGCTAAACCAGCCGGAATTGCTGACATGAACGTGGCGACACCGAGAGATATCACGGGGAAAGGTGGAATAAGGAAAGGATATCGGCCTTATTTAATGAAGAAGAAAGCAAGATTATTAATAGCATTACAATCAGGCTTCAAGATAAGAATGATGGCTTCTGGTGGAGTAAGGAAAATAATGGTGTGTTTACGATTAAAAGCTACTATAGAACATTAATGCATGGAGCGGCTGCAGAAGGTTGGAGCGGATGGAAAGAGCTTTGGGACTTCAAAATTCCACCAAAGGTAAAATATTTTCTCTGGCGGGTCTTAGACGGTTCACTTCCATCGCTCGCAAATCTGGAACGCAAGGGAGTTCCGATCCAAAATATGTGCAAAGTGTGTGTGCAGGGGGATGAAACAACAGATGTGCGATGCGATCTTGCATGAGAGTTGCGGAGGTCTGGAAGGAGGCAGGGGTAGTGATCGGAAGCAGTGAGGATTCCCTGGAAATCTGGCTCCAAAATCTACTCTCAGCCCCGGACAAGGAAGTTAGGTGCAAAGTGGCGATGCTGGCATGGGGTCTTTGGAAGAGGCAAAACACGGTCATCTGGGAAGGGGAGTGGCAGAGCTCTGCCAGAGTCATCAACTGTTGTGTGATTATGCAGCAGTCCTCGAGAGAAGTGCAGTGAACACCCTCTAAACCGATGAGTAGCGTGAGAGACGACGAACTGAGATGGAAGCATCCAAAAGCGAGAGGAATAAAGGTGAATGTGTGTGAGAGGTATTGGCCCTATGGGCCTTGGCCTTCTTCTCCAATTAATTCCGGGACTTGGGCCATAAACCATTTGGATACCACCCGGCCCACTTCTTCTTTGCTTGACCCATTTATTGTGTTATTCGCCCCTTAAACCTGTGGTGACCTGCTTACCTTGTTGGGCTTTCTTGTCCAGCCTATTTATTCCCTCTGTCTGCCTTTATCGTTTGAGTGAGCCGCATATGTGTAACCCTATTTCTAGAGCCTTTTGTTTAGAGAGATGGTCTGGCTTCTCTCTAGCCTTTCTCCTTCTTCCACTCCTCTCTTCACCTCCTTCATGTGTGTGTTTATGCTCTGTAGGTTCTAGGGAGAGGTTTGAGAGGGTAGTTGGGTTGGGTTTTGGGTTCTGGTGCCTTTGGTGGTGGTTCCCGGTCCGGTAGATCCTTCGTGGTGGTTGTGAGTTGTTCCATAACCCTTGGGTTCGTGTGGCTAAAGACCTGAGCTGGAAGATCTATCAGCCTTACAGTGGTATGAGAGCTTTGTTCTTGATGTCTCTCACCGGAAAGCTCCACCAGCAACCCAGCAGCTACTCGTCTCTGCCGACATCGGCTCCCTCCTCGTCATGCATGGTAAGTCGGATATGCCCCTAGCTATCTGCTCAGGTAAATTGGCTTGAAACACCCTAGGTGCACCGGTGCCTCCGGATTTTACTTTACTCCCCTTCCCCGCCTGGCCGTCAGATGATTTAATCCTGACCTCCATCACCCCAGGTATGTTAGTTGACTCTCTTCCTTGTATATGTTGATTTGAATGTTGCATGTTCGGATCTGAGACTGGTTGAGTTGTTGACTATCTCTTTGTGTGCTTGGGGTTTTGGTTGGGGTTGTATTGTTCTTGTGACTGGTTTGTTCCTTTTTTAGTGTTGTCTTTGTTTCTCGGCTGTCTGTCTGTCTGCAGATAACCAGAGTGGTTATTCCCTGATTGGTGAAGGCACATAGTGTTAGGGCTAGGGGGATACTCTGCCAGCCACCAGAGTGGCCTCGAAACTATGTGGTCCTCTACTCCGCTGCCTGACCCTTTCTAGGGTTTCCATTTGACTTATCTGTGTGACATATCCTTAGGTTTCTGTGTTGTTTGCCATGGCTGCTAATCAATATGGAATGTTGCCCTTTAATGGGAAACCCGATTTTGATATATGGAAGCAAAAGATTAAATGTGTTTTAATTCAACAAAAGGTTTTCAAAGCTGTCACTGACAAGTTTTTAGAAACTGAAAATGAGGTTAAACAACTTGAAATGAATGAAACTCCATGTTCCAATATCTACTTGAATCTTTCTGACTCTGTGTTAAGGAAAGTTGGTATACTTAACTCTGCAAAAGAATTGTGGGAAAAGCTTGATAGTCTGTATACCGATGCCTCCTTACCAGGCAAACTATTTGTACTTGAAACATTTTTCAAGTTCAGACTTGACCTTACTAAGGAAATAGATGAAAATTTGGATATTTTTAACAAACTTATTCAAAACATCAAACAGACTGGTGACAAGCACATTGATGACTATACCCCAATTATTTTGCTTAACGCCATCCCTGATTCTTATAGTCATGTCAAATCTGCCATGAAGTATGGCAAAGATGAAGTCACTTTGGATATTGTGGTAAATGGTTTGAAAAGTAAAGAACTTGATTGAAACAAAATAGGGGTCATGGCAATCAGTCTGGGGATTCTTGTGAGGCATTGTTTGTGAGGGAAAGGTCTAAGAATAGGTATAAGAACTCCAAGAAGGAAACTCAAGATAGGAGTAGTCAGAAGCGTAGTAAGAAGAGAGGTAAGTCTAAGAAAAGGGTCTGTTACAATTGTGGTAAACTTGACCATTGCATAAAGGACTGTCCTAGTCCTAAGAAGTCTGACCAAGCCAACTCTGTTGTCTCTCATGATGTACATGATGATGTGTTTATGGTTTATGACTTTGCAAACTCTGTGTTAAGTGGCTTAACTGAAAATGAATGACTTATTGACTCTGGTTGCACTTATCATATGACTCCTTTTAAATCCTTGTTTTCTTCCTATGATCTCTTTGATGATGGCTATGTAACTGTAGCTGATAGTAAGAAATGCAAGGTGCATGGGGTGGGGAATATATGTTTAAAGATTGATAATTGGACTGTGTACACCGTGAAAAATGTGAGGCATGTTTCAGATTTGTGTCATAATCTGTTTTCAGTTGCTGCTTTTGAGGATAGTGGTTTAGAGGGAAAATGGGGTAATGGTTGCATGAAGGTCTTGAAAAAATCCTTGGTTATGTTCAAAGCTTTGAAAGTGAATAACTTGTATGTGTGCCATGTTGTTCCATTCTCTGAAACTGCAAATGTTGTTTGTCCTGATAGCTAGATGTTGTGGCATAATAGGCTAGGTCACATGAAAATAAGGGTCTAGAAATCATGCATAAATCTGGTTACTTTGGTAAAGATTGTGTGTCTTTTGTGCCTTTTTGTGAAGCATGTGTGCTTGGTAAGCAACATAGGGTCACTTTTCCTAGTTCCTCCTATCCAAACTTGTCTAAGTGTACCTCTGCCTTAGAATATGTTCATGCTGGTGTTTGGGGTCCTGCCAATACCTTACCCATGGTGGTAAGAGATACTTCCTGTCTATTATAGATGATTTCTCTTGGAAAGTTTGAGTTTGTCTCTTAGAGCATATGTCTAATGTGTTTGAGAAGTTTAGTGAGTGGAAACCCATAGTTGAAACCCAATCTGATCTTAAGGTTAAAGCCCTTAGAACTGATAATGGCCTAGAGTTCTGTAATAGAGAGATGAACCAAGTGTATGTTGACTGGGGAATAAACAGGCACAAAATTGTGCCCTATACTCCCCAGAGAATGGTGTAGATGAGCGTATGAATATAACCTTACTTGATAAAGTAAGAAGTCTCCTAGCCACTTCTGGTCTACCTATTTGATAAATAGGTCTCTTTCTGTTCCTCTAGGAGGAAAATGTCCTCAGACTGTCTACTTCGGAAAGCCCCTAGACTTGTCCAGCCTTAGAGTTTTTGGTTGTGCTGCCTATGTTCATCAGCACCTTGATAAGTTAGATCCTAGATCTAAGAAGTGTGTCTCCTTAGGGTATCCTGAGGGGGTAATAGGTTATAGGCTGTGGGATAGAAACCAGGTGGGTTTTAAGGTAGTGATCAGTAGGGATGTAATTTTCAATGAATCTGAACTCCCCTGTCTGACTATCCCTACCACAAAACAAAGTCATGAGAGTGTTCAGTCTGAGGTGGAGTCTGCTCCTGCTGCTACCATTCCATTGTTTGACAATGTTGATGATTCTTATGCTAACCTGCATGAAACCACTCTTTCTAGCGGGGTGGAGTCCTCTCATTTTGATTCACATGATAATGGTGAACAACATGATTCTATGGAGCATGATATATCTGATTTGCATAACTATCAACTTGTTAGAGATAGATGTAGAAGGATTGTTAAGAATGTTTTTGATTCTATGTCTGATTATGCTTTTCATGTGCATGATACCTCTTTATTTGCTTACTCTGTGTTTGAAACTGTTGAGTTAAATGAGCCCAAAACCTATAAGGAAGCCCTTACTTCTAAGGAGTCCCAGAAATTGCTTGATTCCATGAATAGTGAAATTGAGTCTCTTAGAGTTAACAAAACGTGGACCCTTATTCCTAGACCTCCCAATTGTTCTGTTGTTGAATGCAAGTGGTTGTTTAAGTTCAAGGAAGAACCTAAAAGTGTGAGATTTAAGGCTAGGTTAGTGGCAAAAGGGTTTACTCAAAAAGAGGGGCTAGATTATACTGAAATATTTGCTCATGTGGTTAAATTTATTACTGTTAGGATCATGTTTGCTCTAGTTGCTCACTTTAATTGGGAAATGAAATAGATGGATGTGACCACTGCTTTCCTGCATGTCGATCTTGATAAAAAGATCTATATGACCCAACCTGAAGGGTTTGTGGTTCCCAAGAAAAGTGATTATGTGTGTTTGCTAAGGAAGGCCGTATATGGTCTGAATCAGTCTCCTAGGCAATGGAATATTGAGTTTGATCAATGCGTGAAATCTATGAAATTTGTCAAGTCTGCTTGTGATCATTGTTTATATTATAAGGATACCTCCTCTATGCGAGTATTCTTATTGCTTTATGTGGATGATATGTTAATTATCAGTCCCAACCTTGATTCCATTATTCATGTGCAATATTGTCTCTGTGAAAATTTTTCCATGAAAGACCTAGGGGATGCCAAGAGGATCCTAGGCATCAACATCATTAGGGATAGGAGCAAGTCTACTCTTTCGTTAAACCAAGTTTCTTATGTAGAGAAGTTTTTGAGTAAATTCAACATACAATCTACTTCCCGTGTGCATGTTCGTTTAGCATCACGTTTTGTGCTAAGTAAGGATCAGTCTCCCAAGACTGATTCTGAAATTGATGAGATGAAATTTGTGCCTTATTCCAGTGCTATAGGATTTGTTATGTCCCTTATGGTTAGTAATAGGTCTGACATTGCTTATGTTGTTAGTTGCTTAAGTCGTTATATGTCTAATCCTGGTATGCCTCACTAGAATGCTCTGAAATGGCTTTTGAGATACCTTAAATCAACTTTGAAACATGGTTTGTCTTTTGCTAAGTGTTCTGATGGTACTGTGTTAAGTGGATATGTGGATTCTAATTATGCTAATGATAGGGATAATAAAAAGTCTACCACTTCTTATGTTTTCAGTTTTCACCTTGTGTGGGTCCTGTATTAGTTGGAAGTCCCAGTTACAACCCATAGTTGTTTTGTCCACCACTGAGTCTGAATATGTTGTAGCCACTGAATCCTTTAAGGAAGTCATTTGGCTCAAAAGGCTTGTCAGTGATTTAGGTTTTCTGAAACAAAGTATTGCTGTTTATTCAGACAATCAATCTGCCATTCAACTTTGCAAGAACCTTGTGTTCCATGACAGGACCAAGCACATTGATGTCAAGTTCCATTTCATTCGAGAAATTGTGGAGGCAGGAGATATCATGTTGCATAAGATCCCATCAGAGTTCAACCCTGCTGATATGGGGACAAAGTGCCTTTCTGTTGAGAAGTTACATTCTTGTAAACGAACATTGAATCTGGAATATGGTTAGATATTGTTTGTTTTACAGGTTTTGGTCCGTGGAGTTTTGTTTACACCCATGGACTTTGCTTTGAGAACATGGTGTTCTTTGGGCATCCGGTTTGCCCCTTTGATCCTTCTGGATCAGAAAAGTGTGCATCACACTTTTCAATTTGTGTTTCTGGGTCATGGGTGATCCAGGGAGTGTCTTTTAGATACCCCCGATTGTTGGCCTAAGATATCCTTGGATGTCTTAGACAACCAGCGATGATGAGTCTTCCCATGCCACATTTTTGCTTTACACCACATAGGAACAATAAGGTGGAGAATGTGAGAGGTATTGGCCCTATGGGCCTTGGCCTTCTTCTCCAATTAATTTCAGGACTTGGGCCTTAAACCATTTGGATACCACCAGGCCCACTACTTCTTTGCTTGACCCATTCCCTTGTGTTATTCGGCCCTTACACCTGCAGTGACCTACTTACCTTGTTGGGCTTTCTTGTCCAGCCTATTTATTCCCTCTGTCTGCCTTTGTCGCTTGAGTGAGCCGCATATGTGTAACCCTAGTTCTAGAGCCTTTCTGTTTAGAGAGAGGGGGTCTGGTTTCTCTCTAGCCTTTCTCCTTCTTCCGCTCCTCTCTTCAGCTCCTTCGTGTGTGTGTGTGCTCTGTAGGTTCTAGGGAGAGGTTTGAGAGGGTACATGGGTTGGGTTTTGGGTTTTGGTGCCTTTGGTGGTGGTTCCCGGTCCGGTAGGTCCTTCGTGGTGGTTATGAGTTGTTCCAGAACCTCTGGGTTCGTGTGGTTGAAGACCTGAGCTGGAAGATCTATCAGCATTACAATGTGGATGCATCGATAGATGACGCAAGAGGAATTAGAGCACGGGGATGGGTTGCAAGGAATGATAAGGGAGAGTTTGTTAAAGCGGTTGGTGGTTAATGTAAAGCGGAATGGTCTCCTACTGAAACTGGAGCGGTGGGGATTCACGAGGCCGTTTTAGGAGCCATTAGGGAACGATGAGAAAAAGTTGAGTTTGAATCTGATGCACGGGTAATTGTTCGAGGTGTTCAGAAAGGTGAAGGTATTGCCTACACTGACCTGATTCTTGATGATATTCGTTTTTTCTTCAAACAAAGAGTAGTTTTGAGGTCTCTTTTTGTAAACGGTCTGCGAATTGTGCGGCTCATGCTTTAGCAAGAACGCATGTTGCAATCTCATATCATAGCAACAGTTATAATTTTATATCGGAATGCATTGTAAGCAAGGTGGCGAATGATTTATTAGCTTAATAAAAGGTTGTTTGTTTCAGTTAAAAAAAAGCATTGCAACTCGCAATGACAAAAATTACTAATCAATAATCATTACTACCTCGGTCTCGTTGGAAGGTTCCCATAGCAAAACAGCACGATTATTTAGGCGATAATTAAATAAAGTATTTTGAGTATACTTTGAGATATAATTTTAATAGGTATATGTTGGGATAATGGGCTGGGTCGAATACTATCGACCCAATATGCCTGGGCTCGGGCGCGAACCAGGCCCAACACTTGGTCCAGCTAGAGAATATGGTCCTTGGATTGATTTGTTTAACTCTTGGGCCAACCGGCCCATTAGAAAAATCTCTTGTAAGTGCCTATAAATAGGCCGCCCCTCCTTTTGTATGAGGCACGTCACTTTTACTATACTGAATTGCTGCCGAATTTTCTACTCAGCATATTTTCTACCAACATTGGTGCTTTCATTGAGAGCTGTGCTGTTCACTCAGTATCGGTAGAATCTTTGAGGAGGAAAATGGCAGGATCATCAAGGCAAGAGCGAGTTTCCATTCACACCGAGCATTCAGAACAACCCAATGGCCATCGTGTGAGAAGCCAGGTGGTGAGACCGATGGGAGATCTCTGGAACCATTTCGTGAGCTCAGGGGACCTGAGGGGTTCGATGAACCGCAGTCGTGACAGACAATCCATTCATGATCGGATTGGAGGTCGTCATCGTTGAGCTCCGCGCACGAACCGATTTGACGCTGGAGTGCGGGCGCTACAAGAGGCCATGCGTGCCATTGGGGCTTTGGCTCAGAATTTCCAGGGGATGATGCCGCGGAGAGCTAATCATGAAACTCCGAGATACACCACCCCTGAAGACATCGAGACTTCCTCTGGGAGATATGAAGGGCGACGTACTAGTTCGGACGAATCGCGAAGGGAATCCTTGCCCCGGAGGGAGCATATGCCCCGACGGGTCGAGCAGCCTCGACGACCCAGAAGGGGAGGGCCCCACCACTGAGACTCGTCACTGGAAGGCGGGGATGACTTCTCTCATCCTTCCCGTCATCCGAGCGGTCAAACCGGTTCCATAGAAGGCCGTCGTGGTGGCCGTCGGCCTCACACGCGTGAAAGGGTCACAAAATCCTATGTGCGGGTCCAGCCCCGTGTTGGGCGCGTGCCGGAGGAACCAGCGCCCGAAGTTATGGAGGATCTCAGATTGAGGTTGGACGAGCTAAGGAGGAGGGTTGTTGGGGGAGAGTCGTACGTGGTTGACCTCCATATCCCGGAGCCCTTCACTCGTGCTATAATGGAAGCTCCATTGCTAAGGGGCTACAAACCTTGCAATGTGGATACTTACAAGGGCACTTCGGACCCGCAACACCACATATCACATTACCTGTCATATATGGTCATGATGGGGTACAAAGATGCCATACGATGCAGAGGATTCGTGGCTACTCTAGATGGCCCGGCTCTTTAGTGGTATGACACACTGCCTGATGGGAGCATCGGGAACTTCAGGGAGTTGGCTAGGCACTTCCTCTTGAGGTTCGCCGGCTCACGAGACGTGAAGAAGAATTTCAGCCACCTGTTCAGTCTGAAGCAAGGAAAGAAAGATGCCTTGTCCACTTTCCTGGCAAGGTGGAGGGTCGAGTCGGTCAAGGTTCATGGCCTTGACGACAGGACCGGAGTGGCAATGGTGACAAATTCTATCTGATCGGGAGAACTTTACAAGGATTTTGTTAGGAATCCACCCGCTTTATACGAGGAAGCCTTGAGGTGGGCAGACCGTCAAGCTGAGGCAGAGGACGCTGAACAGAGAAAGAGAGATGAAGAGGATGGAAAGAAAGAAGACACGAAGGACAAGGGAAGACGTGGTGACCCAGATGATGAAGACGCTGATAGGAAGTCTGGTGGAAAGGGCGACCGGTTCAAAGGTAAGAAGAATAAGAACAAGGGAAGGACGGACGTCCCGAACGGTCCGCTCCTACCCACTAAACATCTGACACCTTTGGCTCAACCGGTCGGGATGTGACGTTGTCACTGCCGAGGAGCAGGGTTTGGTTTTTTTTCCAGAGGAATGTGACGTTGTCACTGCCAAACGCAATACCGACCAGTACTGCAGGTTTCACCGGAATTTCGGGCATGATACGGACGAATGCATCATTCTCCGTAGACAAATCGAGGCACTTAGCAAACTAAGATATTTGGGCCAATTTGTAGGAAAACCGGGAAATATCCAGAAAGGGAGGAACCTGACATGGAGGCGTTCCGATCAAGCCACCACGTCCAAGGAGAAACAACCCCTTGACCAACCATCAAAGAAGCGCGAGCTCGGAGCTCTGTCCGAGGATGATGAGTGTGACCTAGGAGAGGGAGCTCGGAAGCATCACCGATGCTCCTACATCGTCGTACGTTTAACCTGTCCGCACAAAATCATCATGGGAAGACCCGCGCTGGAGGACTTGAGATGCATTATCTCTCAGGAGCATTTATGTATGAAGTTCCCCACCCCGAACGGGGTCGGGGTAGCTCGGAGAGATCAAAGGATGGCCCGGAGTTGTTACATGAAGGCGTGCAAACAACTCGGACAAAGGGACCTCAGGATCCACACTATCAACAACAAAGCCATGAAGTATGAGGATGGCCAGCTCCGCGTTGAGCCCACCTCCGAGGTTGAAGAAGTTCATATTGATCCCGGGCACCCGGAGCGAAAGATCAAGATCGGGCTGGGGCTCCCGGCCGGGCTGAGAGAGAAAATCATCCAAGTGTTAGTCACGTTCAGTGTGATCTTCGCATGGGGCCCCGAGGATATGCAGGGGTTGGACCGGAGGGTGGCCGTTCACAGGCTAGTGGTTGACCCGACGGTGAAGCTGATCCAGCAGAAGAGAAGACACCTCTCGGTGGAACGAAGGGATTTCGTGAAGAATGAGGTAGCTATGCTCTTGACTATCAAACACATCAAGGAAGTATTATACCCGGAATGGTTGGAAAATGTGGTCCTGGCACCGAAGCCCCCAACTTGGAGAATGTGCGTGGATTACACAAACCTCAACAGGGCATGCCCAATGGACCCTTTTCCTCTACCTAACATCGATCAACTGGTTGACGGGATCGCCAGGTGCGAACTCCTTAGCTTCATGGACGCATTCCGAGGGTATCATCAGATATCCATGCATGAAGATGATGCGGAAAAAACCTCTTTCATTACCCCGGAGGGGATCTTTTGCTATCTAGTCATGGCTTTGGGTTTGAAGAACTTCGGGGCGACATACACGAGGATGGTTGCAAAAGTGTTCCGAACAGTGCTAGGAAGGAACATGGAAGCATATGTAGACGATATGATCGTCAAGAGCATACGAGCAACAGACCATGCCGATGACTTAGCCGAAATTTTCGGGATCATGAGGGCAGTCCGGCTGCGCCTGAACCCGAAAAAGTGCATGTTTGCTGTCCAGGGCAGAAATTTTTTGGGGTACATGGTAACCCAGAGAGGGATAGAACCGAACCCCGAAAAGGTGAGAGCAATCCTGGACATGGAACCTCCGAGGTCGGTGAAGGAGGTGCAAGTTCTCACTGGGCGGCTGTCATCACTTGAAGAAGCAGAATGGATTCACATGGACGGAGGAGTGTCAGTGCACATTCGAAGACCTGAAGAAGTATCTTCTCTCTGAGCCGCTTCTGAGTAAGCCAAGGAAAGGGGAGACATTGATATTGTATCTAGGAGTATCGCAGAGCGCGATCAGTTCCATGTTGGTCCGCGAGGAAGACGGCATTCAAAACCCCGTATACTATGTAAGTAAAACCTTACAGAATGCGGAGTTGCGGTACTCCCCGCTCGAGAAGACCATTTACGCCGCATACATTACGGCGAAGAAGTTGACTCACTATTTTCAAGCACACCCGATCAAGGTCCTCTCGAATCAACCTTTGGGCACAGCTCTGAGAACCCCCGGGACGACGCACGTTGTGAAGTGGTCGATGCTTCTCAACAAGTATGAGGTGGATTTTCAGCCTCGATCGTCCATCAAGGGACATGCACTTGCAGACTTCATTGTAGAGTGCACGACAAGGGAGGTTACCGAAAGACAGAGAGATAGTGAAGAACACTGGTGGACCTTGGCGACCGATGGATCGTCCGGGACTAAAGGTTACGGGGGTGGGATCGTTCTCACCTCACCTGAGGGGTTCCGGGCGTACTACGCCTACCGCTACCTATTCAAAGTCTCGAATAATGAAGTTGAGTATGAGGCCCTATTGTCGGGGCTGCGACTGGCTGCGGCCATGTGGTCGTATCTCAAGTGAAAGGTGATTTCGAGGTGAAAGAAAAAAGGATGGCAAAGTATAGGGATGTTGTCCGAGAATTACTCGGGTTGTTCAAACAAGCAGAGTTGATCTGTATTCCGCGGAGCCAGACTGGGGATGTTGACCTACTATCCCGTCTGTCCCAGGGACTACCCGAGCACATATCCAAGATTGCTCGGCTCGAGGAGGTGACAACCTCGAGCATAACAGCCTCACCCCCGGTAACTGTGCTTCCTCTGCAACTAGTAGCTTGGAGTTGGGTGGACGATTTGCTAAATTACATGGCCGACGACACGTTACATGTCCAAGAGGAGGAAGCGAAGCTCGTCCGGTGTCGGGCCCCGAGCTATGTCGTCCTGGACGGTAAGCTATACAAACGATCTTACAACGGAGCATTGTTGAAGTGTCTGCGACCACATGAAGCAAACATGATCGTCATGGAGTTACATGGTGGAGTATGTTCGGCCCACCAGGGAGCTTGCACCTTGGCCAGGAAAGTTGTCCTCCAAGGATACTTTTGGCCCACGATCATGAAGGACTGTGCTGATTACGCAAGGAAGTGCAACACCTGCCAGAAATTTTAGAAGAGCCCCGGAAGGCCGGCAACGATGTACACGCCCATTAGCACCGCCCTTCCATTTACCCGGTGGGGCATAGATTTGGTTGGTCCCTTACCAAACGGAGCGGGGAATAGGAAGTTTGTCATCGTGGCCATGGATTACTTCACGAAGTGGATGGAGGCGGAGCCGCTCGCCAGCATAACGCATCTGCAATGCAAGAAGTTTATATGGAAGAATATCTTTTACCGATTTGGGGTCCCTCTGCAAATTATTTCTGACAATGAAAGAAAGTTCGACTGTGAACCATTTAGGCAGTTCTGCACCGAGTGGGGCGTGGAGTCAAGTCGGGTATCTGTTTGCTATCCCCAAGCAAACGGACAGGTGGAAAATGCCAATCGCGCGATCATAGACGGCCTCCAGAAGAAGTTAGAAGCCCTTGGAACGGCATGGGTTGAGGATCTAAGTAACATAATCTGGACGTTCCGAACCACTCCTAGGAAGGCGACGGGTGAAACTTCTTTCGCCCTATGCTATGGCTTCGAGGCGAGGGCACCCTTTGAGGCAGTGATTCCCAGCCGACAGGTGGAAGAGTTCGAGTCGGCTGACAATGAGAAGAGGCTCGGGGCCGAACTCCACCTCATACAAGAAAGAAGAGAGCAAGCATTCATAAAATCGGAGAATTATCGCAGGCAAATAAAAGCATACCAGGACTGCAGGGCAGCACCGTGAAGTTTCGGCGTGGGGGACTACGTGCTGAGACGGAGGAAGGCAAGCCGACCAACTGAAGGGGGGAAACTCGCCATTAAGTGTGAAGGACCTTACGTTGTTGAAGCCGTGGTCGGACCGAGAACTTACAAATTAAAGACTACGATGGGAAAGCTCATCGATCGCGTATGGAACGCAGAGCATTTACTTAAGTTCTATTAGTAGTGATATGTAATAATTGATCATTTCCATCATTTATAATAAAATTCGTTTCTTTCTTCTTCCAGTATTGAACTATATGAGGTCCGACCTCACTTGGGAACAAACGGGCGGAACAAAAAAAAGAGAAAAAAAACTAAGAATAATAATAATGAACAAATTATTATCCAAGTCCAGAATTAGCCGCTCGGTCAGGGCGACCGCAAGACCGGCCTCCGGGTCGAAAAGGTGTGCGAGAAGTGTGCTCCGAGCCCCTCTCGCGCATACGTTGTATGGCATTGCTGTCTAAACAGCTCGTACACTCGTTTGACCTAGTCGATGATGCGGCAACGATATGACCGGTTTCCGAGCTGAAGGTATACGAGAGGTCGTGCTTCACGCCCCTCTCGTTCATCCGTTGTCTAACGTTGCTAGGCCTAGCATCCCGCATACTTGTTCGATACGGTCAACGGTGCGGGCCCGTTCTAGTCTGACCATATAGGGCCTTGCCCTTACGTTTGGCTGACTTTAGTTTGATTTTCAGAAAGGGATGATTGAATTTCCCCCAAGTAAGAAATTAACTATACAGGTCAGGGTGTAAGACTAGCCTAAGGGCTGAAGGTGTGCGGGGAGTCGTGCTCCGAGCCCTTCCTGTACATCTGTAGTCTGACCACCCGCCAAGCGGCTTGCTCGCCAGTTGGTCCTTAACCGACGGTGTGCGGGTCAGCCTCGTTTTTTCCATGCAGGGCGCGGCCAAGGTTGGTCCTGCCGGCCTTCCGCCCCTCATGGTTTAGGCGGGGAGCTAGATCTCCGATTAATTTCCCAGGTGGTCTCGGATTAAAGATATTTGCATGAGCACGAAAGATGAACGAAAGTGCAAATATGAGATTACGTCACAGAACAGCCTGTAAACGACCCGCCAATCAAGCTAAATATTTGTAAATTCCAAACGGAAGTGCGGAATGTAAATAAATAAGCAAACGAATGAAGAATAACAAGGAGAAGGAGCTACAATCTACGATTTAGGGATCAGACAGGTGATCGGGAACGCTATCTAGGACGGTCACAAAATCAAAGGCATGTGTCGAGCCCTCCAGGTCATCTGGGATATCCAAGTGCAAAAGGGATAAATCATTCTCTTGCTCGTTGGCCCCGTCAGGATCTGGCATGATTTCGGGCAAACCAAATTTCTCAAGATCGAAGTCGGGATAAAACTCTGACAACCTATTGTACAACGTGGTCTGCATGTCGTATCGGCCACACCCGAAGGACATGAGAATTTCCTTATCCCGCCAAAGCTGACCTTCCTCGGTTTTCAACCAAGCTTGGACCTACTCTCGGCGGTGAGCCTCCAGCCTCGAAGTGATGATCTCTGAAAATTCCGGGGAAGTTTGGAAAGCCGCAACTGCCTGATGCCCCACATCTGTGAACGATGCTTCCAATCGATCATACTTTGATTGTAGAAATTCATATTTTGACTGGAGCTTGGACATAGCAGCCACTGCTTCGTCCGCCCGACGCTGAACGACAACGGAGTGACGGCGAGCCTCGTCAACCTGATGCGTGAGCTTCTCATGACGGTGACCTATTGTTTGAAGTGTGATGGCTATGTCAACCAGCCCCTGCAGGAAACATGGAATTATTGAGGATTATAGTGACAATAATAATAAAAAAGAAGAGTGAAACGTCAAATCACGACCTACCGCGCCGTAAGATTTGATAGAGCGTGCCATATCCGAAATCGATGAAGCATTGGGGGTAGGAGCCGGATGGTTAACTTGCATCGGGTACCACGGACTGGGGCATGACCCCCTGCCCGCTCTTCACTCCGGCGTCTACCTCGGGCATGGTGGCGTTGGACACGCCCCTACTTGCACCAGGTACCACGGACTGGGGGGCAACACCCTGCATCGCAACTAGGTCTGCTTAACATAAAAAAAGGGAAAAAAATAAATAATAAAAATAAACAAGAGGGTGGTGAAGTTATTTCAGCCGGGTCTTTCTCCTCTCGAATTAAAAGGGAGTTCACACCTTGTCCGTCCATGGCAACCTGCTCTTCACGGAATGGGGAGGCCCCGCGCTTCTCCCCGGGATTGAGCGAACATAAATCCGCACCAGGTGCAGAAGGCGGAAGCATGGTCCCCGATGACACATGGGGGGCGGCAGCTTCGTCTCTGTTGCCTGCCACATCTGAAAATATCAGCAAATTAAAGGATGATTTTATATGGAATCCGTGACCGGTTGGGACAGAAGATTTACCTATATACGAGTTAATCGGGAAGGGCCCCCTTGGAGCAATGTCTCGACCTTCTCCTCAAAGTCGGGGGTGAGAGAGGCAGGTTTGTACTTGCGCATTGAAATACCCCAGGTGGACGTGACGGGGAGCGAGCGGGGAGCGGATGCCCATACCCATTTATTCGACCACTTCCTAGGTGGCTCTGGATACTGATCAAAGAGCTTACGTTGCGGTAATTGGCAAAGTGACACGAACCCACCGTCATCTGTCTTATTGTTAGGGCGGTTCCATCTAAAGCATGCACGGAACAAAGGTATGGATGGTCAGATACCAACCCCACTACAACGAGTGACAAAAGCAGCCGTAAACATATGTGCGGTTGGGGTCATCTGGCACGGCGATACCCCAATATGGGCAAGGAGTGCCACAAAGAATGGACACAAAGGCACCCGCATGCCCCACGCGATAGACGCAATGTGAACCCCGAAGAACACATTTGGAGGGGGCTGGTGAGGCTACTCTCGGGATCTGGCAACATGAGGGTGCAATCGCTACCGACCAAACTTTCCGCCAACTTCAAATCTGCCTCCGTACTGGTGGAACGCAAACGTTCCCTCCAAGCGTTAGAGTCTTCGACGCTATTTCCGATTTGCCATTTGATTTGGATGAGCTCTCCGACTGGGAGGCAACATCCACTACAGGGGTGACGTTGTTGGAGGATGGCCCGGGTTGGTCATGTGCCCCCCGGAGCAGGCCGGCTATGTCCTTTAACGATCACGATCCGCGTAGTGGTTCTGTCCAACCGCGATGAGATGGTGACCTTTTCATGCGTCGAAAGGTTTTCGAAGGCTCCTTGATTTTTTCCTGATGCCGCGAATTTGGGTTGAGACGTTGCATTCATCTCAGTGGCTTGAGTTTGTGGAACCGGTTCTCCACGCACAGACTCTTTCCCCACCTCGCCACGACGGGCTCGTGCAACCAAGTTCCCAGACCGTAGCAGTGTGTCCACCTCACCAAGGGGGGCTCGCGCAGACGATGCTTGACCCGCCGAAGGTTGCTGGGACTGTTTGGCAGACTGACAACGTTCGCGGGTGGAGAGGGCGCCATGATGAGCTTCGTGTCGCGGACTGCGTCGAGAACCCGTGCGTAGGCTGGGAACAAGAGGCGATGATGACCGTGAATTGCTGGGTTTTTTCCGACCGCCTGGGCTACGAGAACACGACGGCGAACAACGTCGTGGATGACCCTCCCTCCAGCGCGACGGAGAAGGGGAGCCGCTGCGTTTCCTTCGTCGGCTGGGGATGGAATGCTGCGGTGATGCCGTGGATGCGGCTGGAACGGCTGAAGCTGAGGGGACCTGCATGGCTGAAGCGCGTGTGGATGATCGACGGTGTTAGGGCTAGGCCACGCTCGGAGTTAAGGGAATTAAAAGATTATGGAAAGAAAAAAAAGGAATGAAATTATTAATTGGAATAACTCCGGGTTATTTTAGGAAGCTGGCCTGGGGTTTCTTTGACAAAATGCGAAGGCTTGGACGGGATTCCAACCCTGGACGTGTGAGCTGATCAGGCTAAAGCCCAAGTATATTTGTCGCACGGTCAATATATGGCAACAGAAAAAACAAGGCTCACATTTGGGAATTTCAGGCCCGAATTATTGAAGCCGATGGAAAACATTGCGTATCATTCGGCCGGGGGCGACTCCGCCCCCCGGACCCCAGGCCAGGGGGTGCATCGCCCCCTGGACCCCCGACTCGCTGACCGAGCAGTGAGACCCCGGTCCTTTCGCAAGCAGTAGGGAGAAAAGCAAAGGGGCCGATCAAGGCCCGCGAAAAATGGCCCCCTTAGGGCCAACTATTACATTAACGAGCAGCCCGGGCTGCTACAGCAGAGGTGCGACTAGTCAGCCAATCCGATACCCGGACCAACCTTTGAGCAACTCGACTACCCCCTTCTAGCCAAGTCTGCTACTCGACTAAGGGAGTGGGGGACTCGTGTTGGGATAATGGGCTGGGTCCAATACTATCGACCCAATATGCTTGGGCTCGGGCGCGAAGCAGGCCCAGCACACGGTCCGGCTAGAGAATATGCTCCTTGGATTGATTTGTTTAACTCTTGGGCCAACCGGCCCATTGGCCTTGGATCAAGCTTCTTGTTTTAGTTGTTTAATTGGGCCAAGCCCATTAGCATTAGAAAAACCTCTTGTAAGCGCCTATAAATAGGCCGCCCCTCCTTTTGTATGAGGCATGTCACTTTTACTATACTGAATTGCTGCCGAATTTTCTACTCAGCATATTTTCTACCAACAGTATACATTATAGTGTAGTTAGTATTGATAACTGTGATGTTATAAATGTATTACTTTTAATATAAGTAATTATCCTATATAGGACTAAAAGTAAACTTATATGCACAAATAGGACCACAATTTTTTATGCCCTAATTAGGACTCCAGATTACCATTATGCCCTCCTATATAATAATATCCCAAACCCTAAAATTCTATCGATCACTTCTTTCTCTGCGCCTCATCATTCACCTCTCTCGTATCATCTTTATCGCATCAAACTTCCACCTCTCAGAACCGTTGGCCGGTTCTCCATCACCATCGTTGGCCAGGTCTCCATCGCTGCCGCTGGTTTCCTGCACCACACCGCCTCTCTGTCTCGCTAGTTCTTCGTCGCTCCATCGTCACTCCTATTTTCCAGGTCTTCTTCTTCTTCTTCTTCTTCTTCTTCTTCTTCTTCCTCTTCTTCTTGTTCTTCCTCTTCTTCTTCTTCTTCCTCTTCTTCTTCTTCCTCTTCTTCTTCTTCTTCTTCTTCTTCTTCTTCTTCCTCTTCTTCTTCTTCCTCTTCTTCTTCTTCCTCTTCCTCTTCTTCTTCCTCCTCTTCTTCCTCCTCTTCTACCTCTTCTTCTTCTTCTTCTTCTTCCTCCTCTTCTTCTTCTTCCTCTTCTTCTTCTTCTTCTTCTTCTTCTTCTTCTTCTTCTTCTTCTTCTTCTTCTTCTTCTTCTTCTTCTTCTTCTTCTTCTTCTTCTTCTTCTTCTTCTTCTTCTTCCTCCTCCTCCTCCTCCTCTTTTTTTCGTTTAAAAAGTCAAATCAAACACTGATTTTGTTGTTTTTTGGTAGAAAATTTTGATTTGATTCAATTTGTTGAGTTTTGGCATCAACTTTTCTAATTCTTGGGCATTAATTTCGTATTTCATGTTTTTGATTTCAATAAATTTTCGTAAAAACCCCGTTTTCCCCCGATTTTGGATATAGAGTTCATATTTTGCCAAATTTCTGGCAGATTCGTGTAAAATATTATGGCAGAAAACTTATAATTTGACATCGATTTGAGAATATTGCCAAATATATGGCAGATTTGCATATGAAACTATGACAGAAAAATATTGTTTTCATTGAAATCTGCCAAATGTAATGAAACAAACTGCCAATATAGTGTTCATTTTTCTTATAAAAGATGGCAAAATTATTTTGTATGATGTCAATAATATGTTTTTTGTGCAGCAAGATGGCATTTTCAATTAAAATCGGTTGTGGCAGCGCCGGAAGTGACGGCGGCGGTGGTGACAGGTGTGGCGGCGCTGGAAGTGGTTGCGGCGGCATCTAGAGTGGCAGCGCTGGAAGTGTAGTATTAAGGGCAGTATTGTAAGGTCAACACATTTTTAGTCCTATAAAACATTGAAGTCCTTTTTGTGCATTTCTTCATTGTTTTAGTCGTAGTTAGGGAATTAACTCTTTTAATATTTAATGATTAATTTGTTACTTAAGATTGTTAATTGTTTCCTAAAGTAGAAATGAGAACATTTATATAAGACGTCCAAAATAGAAAAGTGGGAACCTTCTAATGGGACGGAGGGAGTATTTGTTATTTTTATTATTAGTACAATAGCTACTCCCCCGTTCCTAAATAAACTTCCAACTTTCCTTTTTCGTCCGTTCCAATTAAAACTTCCACTTTCCCTTTTTAGTATAGAATTTGTGGTTCACAACATTTCTTACACATTTCTCTCTCCTCTGCACAACTCTCCACCACACAATACCCACTATCTTAAACTCTGTGTCAAACCTATTTGGAAGTTTTAATAGGAACGGAGGTAGTATTATTGTACTATACTCCCTCCGTCCCCTTTTAAATGTCCCGGAAGAGGGTGACACGAGTTTTAAGAAAAGTAGGTTTGTGTGGTTGATATTAATAGATAAAGTAAGAATAAAGTAAGAATAAAGTAAGAATGATTTTGAGCCACACAAACTTTACCAAATAAGGTATGGGACAATTAAATAGGGACATCCCAATATGGTAAAATGGGACATTTAAAAGGGGACGGAGGGAGTAATTATTATTATTACTATTATTATTATTATTATTATTATTTATCTATTAATTTATTTAACTAATTTTTAATAAAATTGATTTTGAACTGGAAAAAGCGGTTATGGTTCCAAATTTATTGAGAATTGAATTGGACTACAGAACATTCGGTTCCAAATAGGAGATACTATGTTGTTCACTGTTCAGGTTAAAAATTGGCATTTCCGACTGAACCTTAAACCATGGACAAGTCTGGACGAGGGTGCCTCCTCTAAAAGCAATATAATTTCAACAGCAACGATATTCTCTTCGTTGCCGAAACGAAGCGGCGAGGGGTGGAGCCATGGAGGCGTCACATTTTCTTGTGTCTAAAAGGGATGATGGCATTGATCTGGGAGTGACGACATTATGAGCCAAGTTGTTGAGGATGACGGATGGTGCCGTTTGGACGCGCATCATGAGAGTGGTGTGCGTACGTTGCTCGTTGAGTCGGGGTGGGTCGCTCCTCTCCTTATGTTTTGTTTCAATCTCAAGCCAAGCATCATGAGCATTTTGTTGGATGCAGACTCTGATCTGAGGTTGATGGCCTAGTTGACCTCATTCTCAACGAGAACATCCCTAGTTGACATCATGAGCATTTCAACTCTGATATGAAAAATGATTTTTAATAATACAAACTATTTAAATATAAAATAAAAATAATACGGAGTCACATTTCATCAAGAAATTAGGTCATTTAAGACATTAAAAACTAGGGAAAAATAATTCAAATACCCCAAACTTTTAAGGGGTGTGAGATAAGCACTCCAATCTTGCATATGTAATTTAAATACTCCAAACTATATATAAAAAGTTATTTTAGCACCATGGTCATGTATTATTTCTTTCAAAAATGTTAATTTTTGATGTTGATTTTATAATTTAAAATATTTTAGCATTCATGAATTCAATTAACATTCTATACTTTCATCGTAAAATAAATAGTATTAGCTCCCACTCTATATAATTGCAACATTTTCAATTTGCTATTTTAAATTATACAATTAACATCATAAATTTACATTTTGAAAAAAAATAATACATGCTCATGGTGTTAAAATAACTTTTTATTTAAAGTTTGGGGTATTTGACGTGCACTTGTCGTGAGGTGCACTCAAAATAATTACAATACAACACTAATACGTAGTATAGTGAAGTAAGGTTCGTATCCACAGGGAAAGGAATACTTTTCTTCTATATAAGTAGTAACAAGGGGGGTTTAGATTTGTTTGATTTAAAAACACTAAGATGAACAACATATATGAGTTTAATTTAATGAGATGAGGACTTGGTTAATGAAATGTTCGTCGATCCCGGTTATATCTTTAACTATCTTCCTCTCGAATACTCAATCGAGGAGTATATCCAGTTCATCGAGGGTAGTTATTAATAACGATATGCGTTCATTAATAAAACTTACTATCGAGGGTATATTCACTTGATAGTAGCAATAAACTTAAGATGAAAACGATTGAGATTGATAACCTCAACACAAGCGGTTTATTGGTTTAATCAATATAATTAATTCCCCTTGACATATTAACCATGAGATACATGCATTAATATTCCAAGTTTACTACCGTTGAAAGAACCGAATTAATAACAAGCGTATTAACCGATCAATTCTAGTAATAATTAATATGAGAAACAATACTAGTTGATACTTTAAGTAATGTTTAAAATATTAACATGAAATATGAATAGGAATTAACTAATACTCAAGGAAGAATATTAAAGAATATGAATCCTACTATGATTAATATCAAGATGTTAACTAATTGTCATCTTAGTAACACTCCCCAATATTAACATAGAGGAAGAAATAGCTATTACTATAACCAATGTCAAGATGTTAACTAATTGTCATCTTAGTAACACTCCCCAACTTTGATATAGAAATAGTATTAAGGAAAGGAAGAATTAATATTCAAGGAAGAAGATTAAAGAAAATAACTCACAACTTACAAATTCATTAAGCTTCAAAGTAGCAAAACCAAGATGGAAGAGTTTAGCTCCTCATTTGGAGACTAAACATGATGAAAAATATAAAGAAAGAACTATTCTATACTGAGCTTAGAAGTATGGAAGAAGGGATGTGTAAAAGTGAAGGAAAATGGGGCTATTTATAGGTGTTTTACAATACCTTTGGCTGGGTACCCGACCAGGTAAAGTGCCCACCCGACCGGGTGCATGTCAAAATCAAATATCCTCCACGTTCTGGTGATCTTCAGCATTTTAAAGTGTCCCGGGTCAAGTCAGACCCGACCGGGTGGGGTAGGGGACCTGACCGGGTGAGTGCACTTTCCAGGCACTTTCGGTTGTTGAATCAGACCCGACCGGGTGAAGTCTTCGACCCGGTCGGGTTTCAGCTCCTGGATAGTCCAATCTCCTTTTTCTTCACTTCAAAGTTCTCCTTTTCAACACCATAATTCCTAATTCTACTTTACAACTAATAAATGAATGTTAAAATACAATTACAACTAAATTCACACAAATGTTTACAAACTAAATAAAATGGTAAACAATACACACAAATCAATCATAAAAATATACATTTATGCACTACTAATTAGTGCATATCAGTATTTAAATTACATATGGAAGTTTGGGGTGTTTATCTCACACCCCTTCAAAGTTTGGGGTATTTTAATTATTTTTCCCTAAAAACTAATAACAAACTATCAAGTAAATGATATTTGGAAATACAATCACCTATTTGATATTTTGATACTAGTTTTTTATGAATTAAATAACTGATTTTTCATTGAAAAAATTGCTCTATATCACTTTGGATCATTATTTAGATAGTTGGTATTATTAAAAATATATTCCAAAGTATGTATCATTCTTGGTTCATAGAAGATAGTTGGTAGTATTTAAAGTTATTTTTCCAAATCTTTATCATGTTATTCGATCAAAAAGCACTTAGATATATTTTTTACCTCTCATATTTAAATAGAGCGGCTTTGGAGTTAGAGGTAAACTTTTTTTGTTCAAAAATGTGAACTAAAAGCAAAATAGTATATGGATGAAAAACAAAGAAAAAAACACAGGAATCTTAAAAATATGTGTCATATTTAAGCTTTTTTATACGAGTATTTCCCATTCCCGCAAGCATAAAATTGTACAAATAAAACCTTACCCATCCAAACCTTATCTATAAAAATAAATAAATAAATAGTCCCCAATTTGTTGTACGAACGTGTGGCACACCCCATGTTACTAGCAAACGTTACTGTTTTTTTGAAGAGCAAAATTGAGAGGAGGCCAGGCCAGGTTAGGGTATTTACCGAGAAGTTTCAATTCAACGGAGATTAGAAGGAGAGGAGAAGGTGCCAAAAGATGCAGGCTGGCTGGTTTTGACGCATAAATCCAAAATCCATGTTCCTCTTTAAACACAAAAAGACAAGCAGCGTAACGACAACAACTGCTCTCACGCTTTGTCGACAACGTAACAATCCATAAATGAAAAGTTTAAATCAACTAACTCATATCAAATGTATGTACGTATCTGACACACACACACACACACCTCCCTATTTTAAACCATTCACCCTACCCTTCTTTTTATTCTCACAACTAACCATTAACCGCTTTGTATTCACACTTACTCTCGTCGTTTCATGGGACTTTGTCATCTTTCCTTTTTTTTTGTCTCAAAAAACTTTGTCACTTTTCCATTAAAGTAATTATTTTGTGTTTCTACTCATTTCTCTCTCATTTGCACAAATTTCAACCACACAATTTTCACTATTCTTATTTCTCATCTAACTTAAGGAGTGCAAAGTCCATTGGGACGGAGGTAATATTATTCTTCCAAAAGGTTGAATCTTCAACCCCAAGGATCCTCACGCTTCGACTAGACAAGATTTTTGAGAGGATGTTAGTCACGGTGACTCAGTCGGTTCAATGGTGGTAGACTTTGTACTCGTACCCGCCAGAGATCCAGCCCAGCACGCGGGATGTGTAACTTCCACACGGCCGCCGCGGGATTCGATCCTTGGTCATTCTTCCAACTTTTCCACTACTCAACCAACTGAGCTACTCGTGCGGGTATATTCACGGTTATTATTACACCCTCGAATGTTCCTCTAATATAGTAGTTCCTCTGACGATGGGCGTGGCTCAAATCATACTCAAGGTTAATCACAAGGCTAAGTTTCGAATTCAAATTCTGATACTTGTGATCAAAATTTACTATGTAAATTGTATAGTGCCTTTGAAAATATTTGAGCCAAATTAGATCGATATATGTCACTTTGTAATTAAAGTCCAATTTACATCCTATCATTTAATTATTAGATTCTCAGGGATGAGGTGTCATCCTTTTTTTAATATAGTGGTTTGTCCGTTCTATTAGACTGTCAATTTCCTTTTTATTGTTCCAAAAAGATTGTCATTTTTCAAATAAAATAATTAATTCGTGATTTTGCTCATTTTTTTCTTCTCTGCACCAATTTCAATCGCACAATTCTTACTTTTTTTTTATTTCTCACCTAATTGGAAGTTGACAAAGTCAATTGAAGCAGCGCAAATCTTACATATATGTCTGAAAATAAATTTATTTTTTCTTTAATTTCTCCCTATTCCACACATTACATACAAGTATCGTGCTTTTTGTTTAGGATTATTAACTAAAAATATACTCAATTATCATCAATTGACTTTGTCAACTTAATCAAACTTTAACTTTTCTTACAATTACACTTTCAATAAATTGAATTAGTAAAACTTAAGAAAAAAATCATATTTATATTTCATATCATTTCACTTCTTTCTAATTTTAAGTTTATAGACGTGTATTGCTTATAAAAAATGTAATTTTGGAAAAACAAAAAAGAAAAGCATGATAGATGAAGTTAGTCTTTGTTTTGTGAAAGTAAAAAAATAAGATAAATTTATAAATTTGAGGATGATTTGTGAAAA
Source organism: Cuscuta europaea (assembly GCA_945859875.1). Lineage (NCBI taxonomy): Eukaryota > Viridiplantae > Streptophyta > Magnoliopsida > Solanales > Convolvulaceae > Cuscuta > Cuscuta europaea. The sequence continues at coordinate 8,910,677 of CAMAPE010000008.1, read as the reverse complement.
AAAATAAGCTAATTTTGTTTATCATCTTTATTTTAGTGTGAAGTTGTATAAAATATGTATAAGATTTGTGATAGAGAAGTTGTATAATATTTCGAGAATACTTTAAAACAAATTGCGTGAAACGTATACTCCGTATAAAAAATACGATGCTGAAAACAAAATATGTGAACAGTATAAAATGAGGAAAAGTACAATATAATCTCGTCCTTATATAGAAACAGCCCAACCTCCCTTAGCTACTTCCTCTGTAAGACTGAGCCTGCACAGTTTCCTGATTCTTCCTTCACAAACAATAATACGGCAGCATTGATTTCTTCTAATCAAGAATGTTTCAGGATGACGGATCGTCGTCTATAACATCCTCCTCGCCGCAACAGAATTTCCCGGCGACCTCGATTTCCCCCGGCGGCTTTGGGTCGCCGTGCTCCTCCTGGATCGGGGAGCTGAAACCGGAGGAAAGGGGGCTCTGCTTGATCCACCTCCTTCTCACGTGCGCAAATCAGGTCGCCGCCGGCGCTCTAGAGAACGCCAACCAAGTTCTCGACCAAATCTCCCAGCTAGCCTCCCCTGACGGCGACACCATGCAGCGCATCGCCTCCTACTTCGCGGAGGCGCTCGCCGATAGGATTCTCCGGACGTGGCCGGGCCTTTACAAGGCCCTTCATTCGACCAGGTTGACCGCTCTTTCCGAAGATTTGACCGCCAAGAAAACGCTTTTCGAGCTATTACCCTTCTTGAAGGTACACTATATTTCATTTCACCATAATTTTAAATATGGGAATAATTAATATCACCATAATTTTAACTCAAAGGAACAGCACCCCGATAGTCCAATAAAGTTTTGAATGTGATAACGAAAAACAAAACAAATGTATTAATTCTTGATGAAAAATAAAGAACAGAGCTCATAGAGATTAAATGAACCAAGGAATTACAATATTATTATTCTTAAGGAAGGGAATAAGATATTATTACTAGTAATGAAAGACTTTAACCACTAATATATTGAACTAGTGGTTAGCAAAAGTTATAAAAATTTGATCTTTCAAAAAATATTAAGACAGATCTAATCACTCCAAAACTTGGAGATAAATAAGACAGATATTTAGATCTTATAAAGGCAAATCTCATTCAAAGAATCAAAGTATATTTTACCTATTTTTAATACTATGAGATAAATAAAACATGATAAAAGTAAACAGTGTAAATAAAAGAATAGGGAGCAAATGATAAAAAGTGAGTATTCTAATGCACAGAGTTGTATTATTTTTAATGTTCCAAAAATTGGATCTTTAATATTTAATAATGTTTATTGTTGCAGGTGGCATTCATAGTGACTAACCAAGCAATAATGGAAGCCATGGGAGGGGAAAAGCTGGTTCACATCATAGACCTGAATGCGGCTGAGCCAACACAGTGGCTGCAGCTGCTGCATGACTTGAGCAGCCGCCCGGAAGGGCCACCGCATCTGCGCATAACGGGGGTGCACCACCACAGACAAACGCTGGACCAAATGGCCCGTCTCCTCACGGCCGAGGCAGAGAAGCTCGACATCCCTTTCCAGTTCACTCCGGTCGTCACAAGGATCGAAAACCTAGACTTCCAGAAACTCCGTGTCAAAACCGGGGAGGCTCTGGCAGTCACCTCAAGCCTACAACTACACACTCTACTCGCGTACAACGACCAGTTCAGGAAGAGTTCGCCCCCAGGGGATTTCCTCGAGAACGACTCTGCCTCGAGTAGCAAGATAAAGGGATTCCTCAACTCTTTGTGGGCACTCTCCCCGAAAATCTTGATGATAACGGAGCAGGAGAGTAACCACAATGGGCAAACATTGACCGAGAGGATGTCGGAGTCGTTGTATTACTACGCGGCGTGGTTCGATTGCCTGGAATCGACGCTGCCAAGAACATCGCCGGATAGAATGAGGGTGGAGAAGGCGGTTTTAGGAGAGGAGATCAAGAACATTGTGGCGTGCGAGGGAGTGGAAAGGAAGGAGAGGCACGAGAGGTTAGAGAAGTGGTTTTGGAGGTTGGGGGCGGCCGGTTTTGGGAATGTGAGGTTGAGTTACTTCTCAATGCTGCAAGCAAGAAGGTTGTTGCAGAGTTGCAGGTGTGATGGGTATAATTTGAAGGAAGAGAATGGGTGTTTGGTGATATGCTGGCAAGATCGAGCCCTCTTCTCTGTATCTGCTTGGAGGTGCAGGAAATGAGATTATAATCACTCTTATTATTCTTAACTAAGTAATTACTAATTAGTAGCCTGAAAAGAAGTGCTCCATCAGTTTAGAGTCTTTAGACTTGGTTCATCGGACCAAACCATTGTCTCTAATTTTTTGGGACTGATAACAATGTTTTAGTTATGTGACTTGTGTCTTTTTCCCCATTTTGTAGTCATGTAATGTAACTTCAAAACATATTGGTCCGGGAACCAAGTTTAGGCACCCTCTCTCTCCGAGCAACCAACTTTTTTTTGTAGAACAAAAAATCTGAATAAGAGGTAATTGAGGGTGTTTGGATTTGATTCTTAAAACTGTTTTTGCATAACAAGTTGGAGTGTTTGGGTAAAAGTGGAGAAGTGATTCTTGTGCTCTAATTTATTCCTAGAAACAGTTTTTACAGTTTTTTTAGAAGCTGGGGGTGACCAGCTTCTGAAAACTGATTACGATTCTGCTTCTGCTTTAAAAAAGAAGCAGAATAAGAATCTGCTGGTGGTAATAGGCTTTGTCAGGGACAATTCAAAATGGATCTCAAGGATTCAAAATGGGTGTTCTTAAATGTTCATAATAAGACTAAAAAATAACTACTGTTTTCAAATATAACTACTATGATCTTTCATAAGATAAACTTCGACTTATATAAATAAAATCATTGTACTCCATCTGTCCCTTAATTAACATTACATTCAACATTTCACCATCTCCAATGGTAATGTGTGACCATTGATATGTAAAAATATACACTTACAAACTTTATAATAAACCAAGATTTCAATAATATATACGATAGTATTAAAATGAAGCATTCAAAATTATTTTGATAGTATAAAATAATTCGGTTATTGAGTAATTAACAGTCAAAGTTTACAAAGTTTGATTCAAAAAAGTATAAACTTTTTTTATAATGGAATAATTTTAAAAAAAGAATTACGGTCAGCCACCAACGAGCTCGGGATATTTAAAATGGAAAAAGGGAAAATGACGAGTCTATTTTGGTTTAGCTTTAGCCACCAACGAGCTCGGGATATTTTGGAAAAGGGAAAAAGGGAAAGAATCCAAGAAGTATCGAATCTATGAATAGCATTGCCAATTGACCGAAGCGCGGAGCAAAAACACTCACATTAAGTTGTTCCTCTGTAATGTGGGTATATCACTATATTCTCCTATCTAGCCCCTAGTTAGTTATATACGGTACGGGAATTAAACGAGATTTAATACGTACGTGTTTTATTCAGTAACATTAATGAAAAAACGATCAAAAAACGTTAAAAAAAACGTTGACTTTTAAAAAATGTGTTAATACGTATATGTGTATAATACGGTATCTGTTACAAAAATTCGGACAAAAAATACGGGTACTATTTTGAACATTTAAATTATATACTTCACAAAATAACACATATAGTAAAAAGAAATAAAAGTTTACACATATTAAAGTTGCAAATCTCATTACTACATAAAAGAATAATTCTTAATTGCATAAGTCGATGATAAAAATAAAAATAGTAATTAAATTCAAGACATGATTTTGTAAACAAATGTCAACAAATAAGACATAAAATATAGATTAAGCCTAAGTTAAAATGTTTATCTGTATATGATCATCAAATAACACTCAATTTAAATTCATCATTTTCATCAAGATGACGGATGACATATGTGAATGCTACACACGCTTCTTATTATTTATGTGTAAGAGTTTATACTAAAAAAATGTCAGGTTTTGAATTACTTTAATTTTGACATGCTTATTTGGAAAAACATCAGAAATCTAATACTCTGTAGTATTTTAAGTTTTAATCTTTAAGAATGTTAGCTTTAGCCTCCATGCACTTCATTTTAGTATTTAATAATTGTATTTTAGCAATACAAAAACATGAGGTCACATGGAAGAGCTTTTCTTTTTTTCTTTTAAATCATTGTTGATCTCCTATATATTGATTTAATGTGTTCATTCAATTCATCAATTCATGTTTTTATTTTTTGTAAATTAAGGGATGCAAGCTTAAGCTGCCATGCAATTACTTTTTGTATTTAATAATTGTATTGTATTTATTAATTTTTGGTTTTACACTATTGTTGATCTCAGATGCATTTAATGTGTTTATTCAATTGATCAATTCATGTTTCTATTTTTAGTAAAATACGGGAAAAATACGTTTTATACGGGAAGTAGGAGTTTTTTTCCTTTTTAAACGGACCGACATTATTTTTCGTTTTAAACGTATTTTTTTGTTCAAAAAAACGGTACACCTTTCCTGATCTAGCCAAAACAGCTAACTAGGATCTAGCCAAAACAGCTTTCTTCATTTTCCTTTGCAATTTGATGGAAACAAAACCACCTTTCCTGATGCACAAATGCTGGTTTCCTACAACATTTGCTATTCTGTTGTAGATCCCATCATACAAAAATGAAGTCTTTCTGTCATTTCTTTTTGCGGAGTCTTGCATTGGCCTACGAGCCCGTTTGGTAGCACGAAAATCGGCTGTTTTGGTTTATTCTGCTGAAATTTATGAAGTTCCAGTTGAAGTGACTGCATTGGCTGTAACTGCTGATTTAAGAAAAAAATATTTTTAAAATATATTTTATTAATAAAATAAAGAAAAAAATATATATAAAAATAGCTAAAATGGTCATATACAGACCTTAGTTTTTCTGCTTATTATATAATTCAGCGCGCGAAAGAAAAAGTTTCGTGTTTGGTGAAAAAGTTGGCTGATAAGCCGAAACAAAGTGTTGCCAAACGGCTAAATGTGAGGTTCTATACTTTCAAAACAATAATCATCTTTGAAGCTGTAGTTACGTGTGTATCAAAATAGTAGTGCAGCAAGAACCTCAGAAGTTTTACATTCTGAATAGGGAGAAGGGTCAAAAATGACACTAAGGTTTTTAATGAATCTCGAATTAGACACTCACGTTATTAGTGGATCAGATTAACATAAATTCGAACTTATTTGTTGCATTTAGGCCACCACTAACATATCCGTTAAAATTCTAACCTAGAGCATTTTCAAACAACTTAAAATAAAGTAAAAAGGGTAATTAAAATTTCAGTCCTTTCCTAGTCCACTGTCATCTGATCTTCGTAATGCTTAGAACTCTTAGAGACCTAGCAGACCCTTCAGCCGAGGATAATGTTCAAAGGTCGATATTTTCTCTTCCTGAACACGATGCTTCCCGGACAGATGGATCCTCCCATTCAATAGCCTATGCTCTGTCTGGTCGAATTCTTCAATCCAAACTGATAAGGAAAAGGCGAAGTCGGTTTTGCATCCAAGAAAGATGACTCTCCAGTGGATTTCAATCTAGCTGCTAACTTCAAGGATAAAAAGAAGCTCTTTAACAACAAGGATTTCACACCTGGAAGTCCTAATCCTAGTTGAGGATAAGAAGGCTTAGTTTCTTCAAAGCTTAACAAATCAGGGTTTGCGGAAGTCATGTTGCGTTCTTCTCGATCAGCTTCACCAAGTTTAGCTTCTTCCTTAGGGTTACATAAGATTAAGAATATGGGTCGTTGCCTCAAGAGAGCTTCTTCAATTCCGATAGTCCCCATGTAAGAGGTCCATCTAGATTACAGAATAGTGAACTTTCTTTTGGAGCAGGTATGATTCAATTCAGCCAATGAACATATATTTATTTTCCAGTTTAGTTGTTTGGGAAATAAAGGGAATGTTTAGTTGAACACTTGAACATACACCAAGGAATCTCCTTTAATAACTTGCAGATCAAATGAGCTGAGTAACTTCATCCAACGCCAATTTAACGGAAATGTTAGTGAGTGGCCAAAAAGCAACGAATAAGTTAAAATCTGTGTTAATTTGGTCTACTAAAAACCTAAGTGTCTAATCCGAGATTTATTAAAAACATCAGTGTCATTTTTGACCCTTCTCCCTTCTGAATATTCATATAATGTTTTACCGGGTTCAAATGCATATTCTTAAATCTTAACCAGTTTCATATGCAATTGCCCAGAATACTCAAGGCTTTTAACCTATCAAGAGTATATGAGTAAGATTTCTGCTTGATAAAAAACAGGTCTTGGCTGCGCACTAATGAGCTGTCTCAAGTCCTGATATTGGGAGTTGGGACCAGTAAACATTAAGAACAACTACAAATACAAATTCCCCCAAGGGAAATTAGGAGGTCAATGAGGATAGCATTATGACCCTCAATGTGCTGCCCTGTTGGGCCAAAAAGTGGGTCGGCCTGGGTCGAACCAAGACCAAATAAATCCTTGAGAACTGGGTCATGTTTAAATTGCTAGAAGAGAAATGGGATCCAATTTATATTATTATTGAATCTCGATAAAATTGAGTACAACTACGAATACCTGCAATTAAGATCTACCTACCAAAGGGCCCAACTTAGATGAAACCCTGATTCTCTCTTCAGCTCCAGTTTACATTACTAGAGAAGACCCATGGGATAACCCCCCTTTTTTCAGAAATACATGCATAATAATATGGAAATAGATAGAGAAATGTTATTCATGGTTTTTTAGGCAAAAAAAAAACATCTGAGATTTAAGGGCATTTGGGGCCTCCTTCCTTGGTCTTCCAGTTATTGTAGCAGGGGCAGACTCTCTTGTTGCCATAAGTGCCTGGAGGCACACACAGACACTTAGCACAGCACTTATTGCAGAAGAAGAGACACGGCTTCTTGTACTGTGTATTCGAGCACCGGTTTTGGCACCTCGGCGAACAGTCTGCAACATCACAGGGACTTCAACATTCATCAATAATCTCCAGCAAAAAATCACTAATTTTGATTTTTTTACAGAATTAATTCGAAATTTAGACAACATTTTTCATTTTGTCCACTTTTGATATTTGACTCATGTTTTTTGTCCAGTTATTAGATGCCTCAATAGTAACTATAATCGTCAGAAAAATGTAAAAATACTGTTGCGCAAAGACAAATGTTTTTCATGCTAAAGGTACCTCAAAATGTACCCCATTTTTTATCCCACCCTCTAATATGTGGCCATAAATGAGACAATTCATTTAAGTGGGACAACACTTAAATGAATTGGTCCATTTATGACCACAAATTAGGGGTTGGGATAAAAATGAGGTACATTTTGGAGTACATTTTGAGGTACTCCTAGCAAAACTCAAAGTTTTTTTCTCGAAATAATGTAAAGACAAAAGTTAATTATGGCACGTTATAACATGCACTATTTACCTAGGGGAAATCCCGAAGTATCCGAAATTCAAAAATTACTGTACATGAGGGAAACAATTTATTCAATCATGTTTATATACGAAGCAAAAAAATCTTTTTGACCATTCGGAATACAGACTATAGTCTGAGCAAATTATTGTCCTACCTCGAGGATGCAGGCTGCCTTCAGTTACACCATACTGCAACCAGAGAAATTAAAATGTGTAAGTAGAAATTTAATACTCCGTATAATAACTGTGGAATCAGTTGGAAATACCCGTTGGCAATCAAAAATGATGTTTGTACACACTCTTATACACACTTTTGTACACATCTATGTCTGTGAAAGCTTTTTTTTTTGTCTGTGAACATCGATTCACAGACAATGTTTTGCACAAACAAAATATTGTCTGTGAACCGGATTCACAGACAAAAAAAAAAGCTTCACAAACATGGTGTGTATAAGGTGTGTACAAGGGTGTGTATATCAAGAATGGTAATATTGTCAAACATTTAACTCAATAGAAGAAAACACCAACACCTAGAAAAGTGAGGTAATATTGTCTTTTTCTTTCATTGTAGTCTAGCAAAAAAGGGGCAAAAAGTATGTCGCAAGGCAAAAAAGGGACAATGTTTTGCACAAACAAAATATTGTCTGTGAACCGGATTCACAGACAAAAAAAAAGCTTCACAAACATGATGTGTATAAGGTGTGTACAAGGATGTGTACATCAAGAATAGTAATATTAGTCAAACATTTAACTCAATAGAAGAAAACACCAACACCTAGAAAAGTGAGGTAATATTGTCTTTTTCTTTCATTGTAGTCTAGCAAAAAAGGGGCAAAAAGTATGTCGCAAGGCATCTTTTTTTAGTTGGAGCAACAACAAAAATGAGTATTCAGTGGACATTTGCACAATAAACGATTGTCGAGTCACATAGATTTGGCCATATATCAACGTCATACAAATTGCAGTGTTTTTCCTTGTTTAGGCTACGTTATGGATCTGTCTACAATATCTTTTGTATTTTTCATTTGGATATTTTAAAGGGTACATCTCATTGTGTGACACATGAAATAGTGCCATTAATGAATTGTGACTCATGGAAATAGTGACACATGAAATAGTGTCATTAATGAATTGACTTGGAATCCTATTGGGTGAGAAAGACAAATGTATGGTACACTCCAAATTTGAAGAGGTACCATAGAAATCTCCTATTTTAAATTTCAAATGACATATTTTACAAATCAAGACATTTTTTGGACAAACACTGAATTTCCCTTTTAAACACTTAAAATTGTGTAATCGATATATGCTGATAGAACGGGCTGAAAATTTTACCTCTCACTAACAAACCAACTATGCATAAAACATATTTCCTTAATCCCATAAAACTTGGTAAAAAGTGAATTGAACTTGTAGTAAAAAACCAAAAATTTGCTTACTTTAAATCATGACATCAGGGCACACAAAAAATCAGTATGCAGTAATACCTTCATCTCAAATTGATTTGCAAATTTGACTTTTCTTAGTCAAACATTTTCATTTTATTTGCATAATTGGGATGTCAATTTTTTATTATATTCTAATTTGGAGTTTAAACCTTTGAAGAGATTTTAATGTAGTTTCTAAATATATAAATTTTAATTATTCAAAATTGAATTAATTATAGATAAGGAGCATTGACTTTTATTATTAGTTGAACAAAAAATGTTGACTTTGCAAAACAATTTGGGACGGAGAGAGTACGTAGTACAAAGTAGTAATTATAAGTTGATTTTGCTAGATGTTATACTCCGCCCCGCAATGAACTTCCAATTTTCCTTTATTGGATGTCCCAGAAACAAGTTCTCATTTTCTTAAATGGCAAGTTAATCTAGATAAAACACTATCAAACGGTGCAAAACAGTGTCAAACAGTGTCGAAACAGTGCAAAACAGTGCCAAATAGTGTCGAAACACTGTAAAAACTGTAAAATTTACCTCATGGTAAGTTTATTTCCTTAATATGTGTGCAGGTAAAACTATGAAATTCATTGTGGGACGGAGGAAGTATAATACTCCGTATTTGAGATTTCAAAAGGTATGTAACTTTTAGATTGTCTAATTTATGAAACTTAAACATTATAAAACTTATATTTCACTGAACTATTTATTCTTTTGTATTTCGTTGTTAAATTTTGTATTTTCCCTTGTTTTAGGAGGCCTGAATTCATCTTTTGGAAGTGAGATCTCGAAAGTCATTGGACGGTCATCATGCTTTAAATTTATGCAAGTAGATAGAAATAACTTTAACATATGTTACTTTAATTGACATATTCTTTAACATGATTTGTGTGGTAGAGAGTTGTGCAGAGGAGAGAGAAATATGTAAGAATGGTTGTGAACCACATATTCTTTATCAAAAAGGGAAAGAGGAGATAAATTTGGGACGGACCGAAAATGAAAGAATGAAGATCATTTCGGGACGGAGGAAGTAAAACTTAGGAAAAATTGACAAAAATAATCCCACCTTTCGCTGGTCTTCTCATAATAATCCCACCTTTAGGTAATCCCAGAATAATCCCACCTTTGCACCTGACCATGTTTTTTACTCTTTTTTTGAAAATCATAGAAATAATCTTACCTTTCACTTTTCTATTATATCTTTATAAATATGAGATTATATATATAAGATTTTAAAAGAAAGGTAAAAAACTTGATCTCGAAAGGTGGGATTATTTTGGGATTATGTAAAGGTAGGATTATTATGAGAAGATCAGTGAAAGGTGAGATTATTCTTGTCAATTTTTCCTAAAACTTATATTTCACTGAACTATTTATTCTTTTGTATTTCGTTGTTAAATTTTGTATTTTCCCTTGTTTTAGGAGGCCTGAATTCGTCTTTTGGAAGCGGGATCTCGAAATTCATTGTACGGTCATCATGCTTTAAATTTATGCAAGTAGATAGAAATAACTTTAACATATGTTACTTTAAGTGGAAATATGTCTAAAAGCAAAGCTATCAAAATTTTCAGAGAGGGAAGGAGTGAGACTAAACTACTTTTATAGAGTAAACTACACACCTTCACATTTTACTTGATGCACTCTAAAAGTTCATCTTATCAATTTTTGAACTTTAGTTGAGTCATCCCAAAATGCAACCTAGAATCTAATAGTATATCGGATTGGAACGGTGGACGTAGCTCAACTAGTAGGAGGTTCCATAAAGGACAAGTTTCGGATTTGCATCTCAAAAACTGCGATAAAAGTTTACCATGCTAAAATGTTAAAATGCTTTCTGCCAGCTTGTTATAAAATCCAATTTACATCTTCATACTTTATTTAATTATTTGATCCGCGGAACCTGGTGGTACAAGATTTTAAGCTAGGCATTAATCTCTTACATAATACCGCTTTACCATCACTTTGAAATTTGAATAGCACTTTCCGACTTTCCGTTGTAGTTTTCGAAAGTTTATTCAAGTGCTTTTCGAGTAACTTGCTCTTTTTGGCTGCAACCTCAATCCCAAACTGAGCCTAACCTATCTATCCAGTGTATAACAAATAATTACGCCTAATAATCAAAATAATTTGAGTTTATTTTTACATTCATACAGTCCATTTAAGCCGAGCAAAATCATAGTGGTCGCCCAAATAGTAGAGAAAAAAAATGGTTACCATGCGATTGTTGCCAAGCGATTGCAGGGAAGATGAATGTACAGCTGCCATTGAAGCCTGCAAGCAACATTCACCGCCAATGCTTCAGGCACAGATCTAAATAGAGAGTGGAGTATGAAGTGTACGGGGTACAGATCTAAGTATAGAATGGAGAAACTAACCTGGTTTTGAACTAGAAGAGCAATGAGTAAGATTGCACACTTCAGGATGCTCAACAACAGAGCCATTCTGCTTTGCTTTGAGATAATCAAAGAGAAAATGAATGATAGAGAATAGAGAATTGGTGTGTATCTGCGAGGAGGTTATAATGATGGAAAGGCATGTGCTTATATATACACACACTCAGGAAGAGTGTAATGCGAAAACGCTAATTTGCTTAGTGTGTACATTTGTACTATTCCCAAACTTTCAATGTTTCACACTAAAGCAGTAGGAGTACGTTTGGACGTTTGGTTTTGTGAATAACGGCCACACATTTGCACCAGTTTTGGGTTGAGAGTGTTATTAGTTGAATTAGTTGAATATGTTAAATCCGTTGAAAATCATACTTTTTGTTTTGGGTTATCTCACAATGAATATCATACTAACTTCGTCCGGGTGGACTTTGTAAAGTGCAAAATAGGTGGGAAATAAGAATACTAAAAATTGAATTATTGAAATCAGGGGCATAAACTAACTTAAGGATTAGGAAGCCATGAGATGATATCAAAAACCAACTTATTTACTATGAAAAAATTGTGTATTGCGTAATTGGAAATCAATAACAAAGTGAAGGCGTACGTGGACATAAACTAAAAATCATAATAAATAAAAACGCTAAGAGATATTTGTAAAAAATTGTATGCATAGGTTAACATCAATAGCAAACTTGTAAATCTATTATAAACTACGTAGTATTTTTCATTTTTTTCTTCATTTTTGCTAGGAAGCAAATGAAAACATTACTTCAAAGAAGCTGAGTTCGAAAAGTTAGAGGGAACTCCAAGAGATCAAAAGCAAATTATTCATTTAGTTTTGATAACCAATTCTCTAGATAAAGTTTTACTACTAATAATATGAACTAAATATATTATTAGTAATAGGACATGAAAAATATGAGGCCCCACCAAATTGAGAGGCCCGAGGCATTTGCCTTGGCATAATGCCCTCATAGCCGCCGCTGATTGAAATTTGTGTAAAGGAGAGAGAAATGTGCAAAATCACAAATTAGTTGTTTTAATAGGAGAGTGACAAAGTTTTTTGGGACAAACAAAAAAAGAAAGTTGGCAAAGTCCAATGGGACGCAGGGAGTATTTCTTTTTTTGATAAGAAATATGTGTGCTTTATCATTTCACTTTATTCTACTTCAATTTCAACTATAACTTTTACTTTTCAACCACTTTATTAATAATCGTGGCAAATTGATAGAGGACAACCAATATGTGACAGAGGTAGTACGTATTACTAAGTATTATTATTTTAATAAAATAAAGAAAGAAATATATGAAAATTAGCTAAAGTCGCCCTCTATAGTAAATGCACTCAATTTAATCAAAAGAAATAATTCAAACATTATTAATTTTGATGAAAAGTTAGATGATAATCCTAATAAGTGACAAAAAAGTCCTAAAACAGGCTCAAAATCTAATTAAATTATTGAATCCTTGAAAATCCGGAACACCCTCCTTGATCATTGAATACTACTTATATTACTCAACATGTTAATTAGCTTTGATCAAATTTAATGAGGCCGAGGGTAGTAAAATGTGGATTGCATTAGGTGATTTAGTTCCTTTTGACAAGAATGGTTCGTTGAAATAAAACAAAATATTGTGCTAACACTTTTTTCGATTTCAAAAATTATTTTCTTGAAAGAATTTCCTAAACAGGAGTAAACAAATTTTGAAATTCCAAAACAGGAGTATCATGTTTTTTATTCCTTGAATAGGAGTAAATTTTTGCCAAGTTTGGCATTAATACGCTTTAAAACATGACATTTTTTCCAAAATTGACCGATTACTCTTATTCAAGGAATAAAAAACATGATACTCCTGTTTTGGAATTTCAAAACATTTTTGCTCTTATTTAGAGCAATTTCTATATTTTCTTCCACAAAAATGCGTATTTATGTACCTTTTGGATGAAAGAATCCATTCCACCAATTCAAGAAACAAATATGAAACAAGAACTTCCGGCCTAGCTGGTTGTGAGGTTACCCCTGCAAAGGAGAGGTCTCGTGTTCGAGTCCCACTAGCACCGGTGGTACTATGTTCCCCCAAAAAACCCTTCAAGTGGTGGGGCCAAGCGGTGTATACTAACTCGTAGGACCAAGCTAAAGTTGGGTTTCTGGGTAAGGGGTCGTGAAAGCGGTGGAGCTAGTCGCTATAAAAAGTTTACTCATACCTTAGTTTTAACTAGAACTTCCAGCCCAGCTGGTTGTGAGGTTACCCACTTACCCCCGCATAGGAGATGTCTCGTGTTCGAGTCCCACTAGCACCAGTGGTACTATGCTCCCCCAAAAAACCCTTCAAATGGTAGGGCCAAGCGGTGTACACTAACTCGTAGGGCCAAACCAAGGTTGGATTTCTGGGGTAAGGGACCGTGAAAGCGGTGGAGTTAGTCACTATAAAAAGTTTACTCATACCTTAGTTTCTAGCACATGTGGTACTATGCTCCCCCAAAAAAACCCTTCAAGTGGTAGGGTCAAGCTGTGTATACTAATCCGTAGGGCCAAACCAAAGTTGGGTTTCTCGGATAAAGGGCTATGAAAGCGGTGGATCTAGTCACTATAAAAAGTTTATCCATACCTTAGTTTAAGGGAGTGTCGCAAGGTTAGGTCCCGGATTCGAATCCCGGCAACTGCGATGAGGAGTTACTATGCTAAAAATGCATAGGGCCTCTGCAAGTACCAGGGAAAGAACCTCACTATCTATCTGTCAGATTGAGATTATAGTCCAATTTACATTTTTTCAACATACCGTTCAGTCGGGGTGGGGGGTCGTCCTTTTTTTTAAGAAACAAATCCGAGTACATCTTAATAATCTGTAATTACTAAGAGGGGTCTACTACTCTAGTGTTAATCTATTTGGCTTTATATGGACTCCACCTATTTAAGGCTTTCTGAAAGCCTGTTTGTTACAGTTCGTCATAAGTGAAACGTGTCTTGAGCCAATTAAAAAGGCTCATGCCGCACATGCAAGCCTATTCAAGGGCAGAAATCCGGATCAGATTTGTAAGGGTGGGGGAGAATAGCATAAATAATACTCCGTACGTTTTGCGGTTTTGGTACAGGTTTGAGTCTATGCATGGACCCGGTCCAGTCCGTTCCAGGCCTTGGGCTGAGCCTGACCGGACTTTGTTTTGGTTTCTTGAGGCCCGGAACTGGCCCGGGTAGCTACCGGGTATGGTTCGGGCCCGGGACGGGTCAGGCCGTTTGACCCGATTTTTTTAATTTTCTAATTACTTCCTACCCCCACCCCGCACACCCAAACCTCTCTAAAACACCTAGCCCAACTCATTTAACTTCCAAAGTTAGTGAAAAATAAAAAACGATCGGTTCACTTTCTGGAGGCCCGGAGCCCGTCCCGAAAACTGGTTGTTCGAGTATAATGCACCCGGTCCGGGGACTGGGTACCGGGTCGGGCCGGGCCGAAACAGTACCGGACTAGGCCGGTTGACCCGGCCCGAGTCCACCCCTAGGTTTGACACCAAAATAAGATCACATCATCTCAGATTAGACTTTAATGGATAAATCAATAAGATCTTATAAGACCGGATAAAATTTAGACAATCGCAAAATACGTATAAAAGGTAAGTTTTTTTTCTTGAATATTACTGTAGTGAAAATAATTTTCAAAAAAGTTACTACTTGTATATATGAACAAAAATGTGTCAAAGAATATTTTGACACAACTAATTGAAAAGATATTTTGTGACCTTTTGAGTAGAGACTAGTTGTTACGTTTAGTATCTCAAAGCTTTTAAATGAAAAGGCTTGTACCTGTTTAATAAAAACTAATTGTTTGATTTAATTGTGTTTAGTATAAAGCTGTTGGGCTGAATTAATATTAAAAGTTACAGATTTTCTCTAAAAAACTACTTAGTAATGCACTCCGTAATACAAAAGATAGAAGTTAAGAACTTCAGTTTATCAAATATATGCACTGAAATGCACCAAATAGCAATAATTTTATGATATACAAATTTATGTTCAACTTTAAACTCAAGTGATCATGAGTCTATCTTATAAGTAATATTAACTTTTAGTCATATTTTTGTACCATTGCAGCTCCTAAAATCTGAAGGCTCAAGGGTATTTGATCGGTGGAGTCCAAAATTCTACCTTTTCGTATCTGAACCCCGAAGCATTGTTTCTCCTTCTTCCGTACACACCTCTTGTTCAAGATATTCATCAGGCCTTGACAGAGAATTGTTACCTTCTCTGAACTTGAAGCACGACTATCTATCATCGTTTGCAAATTAATACTCCCTCCGTCCCGTTGGAAGGTTCCCATAGCAAAACGACACGGTTATTTAGGCAATAATTAAATAAAGTACTTCAAGTATATTTTGAGAAATAATTGTAATAGGTATATATTATAATGTAGTTAGTATTGATAACTGTGATGTTATAAATGTATTATTTTTAATTTTTAATGATTAATTTGTCACTTAAGAATGTTAATTGTTTCCTAAAATGGAAATGGGAAACTTCTAACGGGACGTCCAAAAAAGGAAAGTGAGAACCTTCTAGCGGGACGGAGGGAGTATCAAGGTTAAGTTGTTTTTATAGACATTTTCATCTGTATAGACAGCTAATAGGAGGATTAAGTTGTTTGTGTACACAAACAAAAAAGTTAGACACAGACAAATAATGTATATGCACACCGACATTGGTTGCATGTAAACCACATTAATTGAAGTACTTTTTGCATAAATGTGTTAGAGTGGTTGCACAGAAATTAATATGTGTGTACATATACATTTTTGTCTCTTGTGCATTGTTGTGTTTATGACGAAATTTTATAAAACACTACTAGTTTTTTAGTTTCATTATTCAACACGATATAGACAACATTTATATACGGAGTATCACACAAATAAAAAGTCTTGGAAATCTAATTTTCGGATGACTTTTCGCATGATTTCTGATTGTTCGTTAACATCAAATTCTTCAGTGCATTGACAAAGTAAAGGTGAAGATGATGATGAAGTATGAATAAATGGTAAAAAGAAAGAAAGAAAGAATAGATGCTCGTTTCATAGAAGAGGAGATGGCAAAAAATTGGTATATAAGTGTATATTATGAGCACGTCGCTTGTCCCGTGTAGAGAGCCTATTTGGCAATAGGCATTGGTTTTATTCACTGATTTAACCGGACAATTTCATAGGAGCAAGAATAATTCCTTTTTCCAACCATTCTTTAATTGGGATATTGAAGAAAGAAAAACACTTTTCGTAAAACAAGTCAAAATAGTGGAGTAAATGTGGTAGATGAAATGGTCCTACACTCCTATGTCGCATGTGCGAAACAAAATACTTACCTCCTTAACATATACAAGTATATCTTCTCATTTGAAAAATAGGTGAGATTAAAAATAGTGAAAGAAGATATAAATTATGGAGGGTATGACGGGAAGATAATGAAATAGTGTGTTAGAATGAAGGATAAATCCAAAAAAGTAATTGTAATATTGTATTATTTTTAAAATTATCGAGGGTATGATAGATAGATTTAAAAATGAGAAGATAAGAATGTTACGGCTAAAAAAGGAAAGTAAGAAAATATGAATGTTAAGGAAGGAGTAAGAACTTAGAAGAGAATACCATGTGGTACTCTATACTATTTGGTCAAGTTACCCCTTTTACATTTTTATTTATTTATAGCTACTTAAATGAAAGTCAATAGTAATAAACCTAAAAAGTTGGGCGGAGCCAAGGAGTTTATGGTCGTCACTAAATCCAGGAAAGTTTGAAAACATACAACATTGAAATAAGGGAAAACTGTCAAATAAGTTCATGTACTTTGACGAAAAAGTCAATTGAGTCGTCGAAGTTTTTTGTGAGTCAATTGAGTCCATGAAATATTAAATAAAGATCAAATTTGCTATTTTGTAGGTCATCATCAGATTTCCCGGTTGGTGCCTACGTGGACATCTAGGTGGCTGATTTTTACTCTTTTACTTTATTTTTTCTTTTCTTTCTTTTTCCGTTTCTCTTTCTCCTTTCTTTTTTCCTTCCCAACGACCAGGCCCGTATGCTCTTCTCCCCCATTTACCCGTTCTTCTTCTCCCATGTCTGCATTTTTTTCTTTCTCCTGCCAAATCCGCTCCTTTATTTTCCTTGTTTCAACCTTTCAGGTCCTCATCAGAATTATAGAGTAAGGACCGGCAGAGATGGTGGCCGGTGGGTATCAAGGTAGGAGCGGAGGACTGGAAGTGGTGGTCTTTTTGGCCGGTGATCCTCAAAAATATTCTTTGTACCGGTCTCCCCCGACCCAGTGTCCTGCTCCGCCTCGGCCATACCCCCTGACTCACACTAAACAGCCGAGATTACGTGGGTTGATAAGCTAAATCCCAATGAGTTAGATGGTTATTATATGGGTGAAGTCCCTGAATAGGGGTAAAAAAGTTTTGAAATTCCAAAATAGAATTATCATGTTTTTTATTCCTTGAATAAGAGTAAATTTTTGCCAAGTTTGACATTACTAGGCTTTAAAACATGACATTTTTTTCTAAACTTGGCAGATTACTCCTATTCAGGAAATAAAAACATGATACTCCTATTTGAAATTTCAAAACATTTTTGTTCCTATTTAGAGTCATTTCTATTACTCCCTCCGTTTCTGAAACAAGTTCCACATTTGACTTCACACATATTAAGAAAATAAATTTGACTTTACTGTGGAGTGCACTGTTTGGCACTGTTTGAACACTGTTTGACATTGTTTTGATGTAGATAATTTGTCAAATAAAGAAATATTTGAAAGTGGAACTTAATTTTGAATCTGCCCGAAAAGGAAAGATGCAACTTGTTTCAGAAACGGAGGAAGTATTATACGGAGAATGTGAAAACCCCCAACTTTACTTCCAAGGAGAGTATTCTCGCTCAAATGTTAGAATAAAAGGAGACCCTTAAATGCGGGCGGCACTCGGAGAAATTAGACAAGTCCAACGTGTGTTGTGCTCTCATAAATGCATGTGGTGTGAGCAGTGCGATGGAGTAGCATCTACCATGTGCTCTCACATGCCCATCCAATCAATAATTTGTGGAGGCCAGCAGTTAGCCTATGTGTTACTCCTCCGTCCCGCTACAAGATTCTCCTAAACGGTTTAGATGTTTGATTGATGATAAAGTAACTTAATTATTGTTCATGTTCTGATTATTTTTAACAAAAAAATTACATATTCAGAAATTACATTAAAACTGCTACAAAGACTGATAAAAAATGTAAATGTGATAAAAAATTGATATATAAAGAAAAAGATTAAATATGATTTAAGTTGACCATATGAATAATGAACAAGAAGCTTCTAATGGGAGGTAGTATTTTTCCAATTATCCATCTCGTATATTGTTTTCGTCCCTTCAATTCAAATTTGACGACATCCTGCTTCTCATAATTCTCTCTACGTTCACAGAGTAGCTCAGTGTTGGGGTGTTTGTCGATTCAGTTTATCTGGTTTCGGTTTCATCGGTTTCGGTTTTGGAAAAGGTGAAAATGTAAATTGAATCACACTACTTGAATCGGTGTTGGTTCGGTTTTGATCAGTCGATTTTATCGGTTTCGGTCAATTTTAGCATGTTTTTGTCTGTTTTTATCGGTCGATTTCAGTTCGGTTGGTTTTCAACCCAAAAGGTGAAACCATAAATCAAATCGCCAATGATTAATTGATTTTAGTCAATTTTGGTTTGAGTTGATTTCGGTCAATTTGTCGGTTGGTTTCAATTTTTTGGTTTTTTGTTCACTCCTAGCTCACTGTATGAGAACGAAGATGATGGTAATGAAGGTAGCAAGTTTGTGTGGGGGAGGATTAGTCTGGAAGGAGTAGATGATGTAAATTCTGTTGAATTCGTCCTTTGGAGCCAGTACTGAGAAAGGTGAATGTGATCAAATTCGGATTAACCAGCCTAAAGACTTCTGATGGTAGTTTATGGACTACAAGATCATGAGAGCTTATTCCTCGACACCTGAATTATATAAAAAAAGATGTGATTATTGAAAATGGATTTATGTGATTGATATTGAATTTATAAAGTAAGAATAAGATAATACGGAGTATCTGCTAATAACAATTTAGAATCACACAAACATTATCAAACTTGATATGAAATACTACCTCTGTCCCTTAAAACTTTGTCAATGTTGACCGGCACGGAGAATAATAAAGTAAATACTGTGTGGTTGAGGTTTGTGCAGAGAAGAGAGATATAACAGAAACCACAAAATAATTGATTAAAAAGGAAAGTGGCAAATTTTTTTGGAACGTCCTAAAAAGGAAACATGACAAAGTTTTAAGGAACGAAGAGAGTATTTATGATAAATAATAGAAAAATGAAATTAGACAATGTTAACCGGACAGTGAGACAAAGATTATGGTTGTAGCCACTAGCCAGCCATTATGAGCCATATATAATCCATCCATGGCTAAAAAGGAAGACGTACCACACCACTTTTGTTTGCCCTACCTTGACTTGAGGCTCTTGCTTGCTGAGGGATCATCTACCTTCTTTATCCTAGCAAACTTTCTTTTATGCAATGTAATGCTCTCTTGTAAGAGTCCGTTGGGTAACACCAAAATCGCCTGCTGATTTTGCTGAACTTTATGAAGTCCTGACTAAAGTCGCTGTATTGGCTAATTTTGTTGATTCATTAAAAAAATTATATTTAAATTATATTTTATTAATAAAATAAAGAATAAAATATATGAAAAATAGCTAAAATGGTCATCTACAGTAACTTCAGCCAATACAGACAGAAAAGTAGATCCAACCTTACTTTTTCTTATTATTATATAATCCAACACGTGAAATCAAAAGTTACGTGTTTGATAAAAAGTTGGCTGATAAGCCTGATAAACCGAAAAACATGATCACGAAATTGACTCTAATTTAGTTCAAAATACCCAGCTTCTTTTTTAATCATATTTTCATGCCTAATTAAAGTTGTAATAATTTTAGAAGGGATAGAGTAAGGTATTAGTCAAGTCGTGCTGATGATGAGTGGATGCATCCAAGCTAAGCTAGTACAGAGATTCAATATCGCATTCCAATGAATCTTGAGTCATTTTATGTAATGTGCACCTTTGGTGAGCCAGGTTTTTAATGTATCCACTTTACCCGTCAAATTTATACTACCTCCGTTCTCATTTTAACTTCCAAATGCTTTTGGCACAAAGTTTAAGATAGTGGATATTGTGTGGTGGAGAATTGTGCAGAGGAGAGATAAATGTGTAAGAAATGTTGTGAACCACAAATTCTTTACCAAAAAAGGAAAGTGGAAGTTTTAATTGGAACGGACGAAAAAGGAAAGTTGGAAGTTTATTTAGGAACGGAGGGAGTATAAGATACGGAGTACGAATTTTTTATTGGGATTTTTTCAGAAGTAGGCTGAAAAACAAAAATAATATCACTTTTATCACCTTTGATTTTTGTTTTCAAAAATAGACAAAAATTTTTGTTTTCAAAATTAGCCCCGCGCCTTACTACTTGCTCCGTAGACCGTAACCATATATTACTACGTATAACTTACTAATCTATATACTACTATATATCACTTTGGTTGAACCACTAAAAAAAGGCAAATGTTCACACATAAACAAATCTGTATAATATGGAATTTTTGTGATCTTTGGGGAAAAAAATTCGTAAATTTCAAATTCTGAAAATAACTGTAAACATGTTTACAATAAAACAAAACAACAAATATGTAACTTTAAAAAAGAGAACTAGGAAAGTTGTAGGTAACTTTTTTATTTCTTACGATACTAAAACATGAAAACAAACTGATTTTTGTTTTATTTTATTGAAAATCAAAATTAGAAAAAAAATGTAAAAAACTATAAAAATGTTGAAGCAATGAAAAAGTCAGAAATAATAATAAAATTAAAATAAACATTATGTATAAGGAAAATTTAAAAACTGAAAAGGAAGAAAAAGAACAAAATAAGAAAATAAAAAATGAAAAAATAAATGTACAAAAAAATGAATTATAAAAAAATTAAAAAATATACAAAAACACAAATATCTAATTGTGTAAAAAAGAGCATATATTATATAAAATAAAAAAATATGTAAAATAAAAAAAATCAAAAATAAAAATAGAAGAATAAAACAAAATAAAATAAAAAACACATAAAAAATAAAACAAAAATAGAAAACAAAAAATGTAAAAAAGTATTAAAAATTTCAGAAAAGGTTATAATTCCAAAAAAAATTAAGTAGTAAAAAACGTAAAACATTGGAAAATATCACACATTTTATTGTTATTTTTTGTTGCATTTTGTTGCTTTGTGTTTCTTTATGTTTATTTTTGTTGCAAATTTTACATATTTATTTTTTATTGTTTCATCAAGTTTTATTGTTGATATTCACATATCGAAATTTATCAATTTAATTATTTATATATCAATACATGATTTTTTTATTTCAAGAAGGAGCAAAGATAAGTAGGAACCTAAATAAACAACTAAAATCAAATTCAAGTATAAACATTAACCATATGCAATACAATGCAACAACAGGAAACACAATGCAAAAACAAAAACAAAACGCAACAAAAAGAAACAAATATAATGCAACAAATTGCATTTTGTTGCTTTGTGTTTCTTTATGTTTATTTTTGTTGCAGATTTTGCATATTTGTTTTTATTGTTTCATCAAGTTTTATTGTTGATATTCACAGATCGAAATTTATCAATTTAATTATTTATATATCAATACATGATTTTTTTTATTTCAAGAAGGAGCAAAGATAAGTAGGAACCTAAATAAACAACTAAAATCAAATTCAAGTATAAACATTAACCATATGCAATACAATGCAACAACAGGAAACACAATGCAACAACAAAAAACAAAACGCAACAAAAAGAAACAAATATAATGCAACAAAAAGCAACACAAAGAATCGATCTATCACAATAAATATATAATTCAATTTATTACATTTATCGAGTATGTTATTTGACTTTGCTTCCTTTGCTTCTTATCATATATTTTTTATACATCTTAATTAATACGGAGTACATAGTTCAATTCCCTAGATTCTGCTCTCCTGTCTTCTTTTTCTCATTGATCCTCTCAGTCTTATTATCACCGTCACGTGCTTCTTTTCCTTTTATGCGTCTGCAAATAAAAATGCAAAGTACTTTAAAATATGACAATAAAATAACTAGCGTACTAACTGTCTATAACAATTCACTACGACACTTGGAAGCATACAATTATTATAATTGTAAGAGACCTAACGGCTTGGGAGATGAAAACAAAGATGAAGATATATTCATCGGAGAAGAAATGGAGCTACAACCACTTAATGCTAACTGTTACCCTCACCTTTGCGAAGTTGCCATTGCGACCAAGCACAGTCAGCTGACTCCCTTCACCATGATCTAGCCAACTTAAGTAGCATTAATGAACCAATAGAAGATTGAGACACAGCTCTGCATCTTTCCTGTTTGTATGGCCAACTTCCATTTTTTCAGTTGTTGCTATAATAGGGAGCATATTTGGAGGTCAAGGATGTAGAGGGTGCTATGGAAATATATAGTTTTCCCTCACGAGTATCTAGCTCTCTAGGTTTCACTTTCTAATCCACCTTGTCACATAATGATAAAGCTATGGAAAAACTGCATATATATTACACTGGAGTAAGTGAGTGGTGATGTCTTTTTCGTTTTAAGAATTTGAAAAAGTAGATGGCAATAAACATGTTCTGTGATTTTATATTTTGGGGAAAGTTTTTAAAACCAGACTAGCCATTGAACCGGTAAATATTATAATCATTGATTGAATTGACAATGATTAGTTCTACTCAAAATTAATATATTTATGATATATTTGGTAATGTTAAACTACATAAACATAATACTCATAATCTTGAAGAATTAAAAGGTCAACTTCACTTATAAATGTGATAAGTCGTGACATACAACACTCACAATAACACAATGTCATAAACCCAATTGATAGAATTCAGGGTTGAATTGGGATCTCTCAACTATCACATAAGACAATAAAGCAGTGAAATAGCCCTCCAACCAAGAGCTTTTATGCTGCATCTTAGAAAAACCTTTCTTAAAAGAATTAAACTCAATGTTAATACAGTTAATCCTTTTCTATGAATTAGCATTAAAACTACAATTTTTTGTCCAAGCAAAACTATAATACTATCAAGAGGTTGTACGATGTGGAAGGAGAGGGTTTTTTGTCTAGGATTATTAATTTTGCTCAAAGCAAAATTAAGGACAAAATCAGTCACAATGATAATTTAAACTATAATGAAATCTCAGATGGAAAGAAATCCACAATATTTCAATTGAAACCTGTAATTGAGAGTTGAATATAATAATCCAGATCTAGTAGTAATAACAAAGTAAATGTTTCATTAAAGTTATGCTTACTAAGTCGATGTTAGGGCACTCTTTATGAAACCTTCGCACCTTTCCAGAATCATCAATCATTTTGGACTGCACGAGGGAGAGCTTGATCATTTTCCAGTTTGTTCTTATTTGACTCTGTGTAGGTCACTCCTTGCCTTCTTCACACCACTACAGAGACGGATTGCAAGAGGTTAGGCTCGATTGAGATGTTTAAGTGTGTGGTCATCATCTCGAAGATGACCGTCCGATTTAGATCTCCATGTCTGCGATAGAAATTGAATTTGGATTCGATTTGTGTGCGATAGATGGGAATTTGGATGCTCTGTGCTTACCGATTTTGCCATGGCGGGCTTTCTCCAAAAGAAGGAAGTGAGTCACGTGCCTGTGTCGGAAGAATTTAAGATCTGAGGGAGACTATTTTTGAAATAAAAATCATTGAACTGAAAAGGCCAAAGTCTAAAATTGAAAAAAAAGTACTCATGGGTCATAAATGAAATGCGAAGGGAAAAAGGAGTTCAAATGGGTAATTTCCACTTTTTTTATTTCATGCACAAAATTGATCTATAAAAATGTAAAATTAGATGTCCTCTTTAGCTTAGAAAATATATACTTCACAAATTAAGATAGTTAGTAAAAAGAAATAAAAGTATACACATATTCAAGTAGCAAATCTCATTACCACATGAAAGAATAATTCGTAATTGCATAAGTCAATGACAAAAATAAAAATAGTAATCAAGTCCAAGACATAATTTTGCAAAATAAAGTCAAAAAAATGAGGCATAATAACAATAGAATGAGACTAAGTTAAAATCATTGTCTTTACATGATCATCAAATAACACTCAAGTTAAACTCATTATTTTCATCAAGATAACGAATGACACATGAGAAGAGTACGTTCTGCGACTGCTACGGTTATTATTGTTTATGTGTGAAAGTTTATACTAAAAATATGCCAGTTTTAGAAAAATCTTAATTTTGATATGCTTGATTGGAAAAACATCATAAATCCAATAGTATTTCAAATTTTGATCTTTTAGAAAGCCAGCTCTAGCCGTCATGCAATTAATTTTATTAGTATTTAATAATTGCATTGCAACAATACAAAAACATGGGGCCACGAAGGGGGGTTCTTGTTTATTTTTAAACTATTGTTGATTTCATATGCATTTAATGTTCTCATTCAATTGATTAGTTCATATTTCTACTTTTTGTAAAATACGGAAATATACGTTTTATACGTGAAGTAGGAGTTTTTTGTTTTTTAAACTGACCGACATTATTTTTCGTTTTAAACGCATTTTTTGTTCAAAAAAAAAACGGTACGTGTTTAAAACGCGTTTAAAACGCAAAAAAGCTAACTAGGAATTCTCGTCCTCTTTCATTGGACCCTGACTGGTTGGAGACCTGATATACCAGGTTTTTTGCATTATTTTTAGAAAACTTACATAAATAATCTCACCTTTCACAAATCTGCTCAAAATGATCTCATGTTTCATTTCTTCTTTTTTCTCTCCAAAATTTTTATTTCTTTATTTTATCTATAGGCACTTTTTTATTCCTTTTTTCATCCTTTTGTTCTTATTTCTTTTCCATATTTATTGTTCTATTTCTCACTCTATTGGGAGTGTTTTTGTGACACCGCGCCGGGATATACTTGGATTTAAAATGCAGTATGTATTTGAATTTTCCCGCAAAGTGGTGGGGAAGATCATCCCCACAATCTTGTCTCCTGTGTACTGCTTGCTCCCAAGGCCAAGATTCTGTACGTACGGCTTGCAAATGAGCCTGCCTGGCCTGTGGGAGACGTACGTGCCCTGAAATAGGGGGAAATCATCAAACGTCCTTAAAGACGTTCGTCCTGCAAAGGGGGCCTTGCTGGCCTGTTGGAGATGTACGTCTCCGGAAGTAGGGGGAGGCGTCTCCAGCTGCCCAAGCCCTTTGGAGACGTCTGTCTTTCAATGAGCCTTACTGGCCTGTTGGGGAAGTACGTCCCCTGAAGTAGGGGGAAGGCGCCACCAGCTGCCCAAGCACTTGGAGACGTTCGTCTTGCAGTTGGGCCTTGGTGGCCTATTGGAGACGTACGTCCCCAGGAATAGGGCGGGATGTACGTTGTCACCGCTTACTGCCATCTCGGTGCAGGAGACGAACGTCGTCACTGCCTTTGACCACTCTGAGGGTATTTGTCCCCAGACTATTGGGGCTTTTAGGACGTTCGTCCGGTGATCCTCAGAGGTTAATGGGTCGTTCCTATTTGGGCCAACCGAGTTGGTAAAAATGTTTGGGCGACCCAATTGCTATGTTGACCCAAGAAAATAACATATAATTAAAACATTGCAGAAAATACAACTTTCGGGATTTAGTATACACTTTGAGACATATTGGGATGACCTCCAACATGGATGGGGGCCAATCCACGTTTTTAGCCTTGCAAAGAGCAAGGGGGCTGCATAGATGCATGGGAAGCAAAGAAGAATTGACTTGGGGAAACAAATCCATTAAATGGAGTGGGATCTATTCATCACATTATTGTGAGAAATGCCAAAAAGGCATTCTCAATCATCCCTCCAACTAAGAGCTCAACCAACCTTACAATTTTTGAGAGAGAAGCTCGGCAAAAATCATCTTCCATAGCCAAACTCGAGCCCAAGCTCAAACAGGAAAAGGGAAGAAGTTTGAAGAAGGAAAAAGATATGAAGTGTGCAGAATTAAGGTAATGACCTTATAGTATCTTTTCTTCTACTTCTTATCTACCTTATGAATCATATATCGCATGGAGGACCGATTGGATTGTTCTACATATTTAGAAGTGTAGAACAAGGGGTTGGAAGGTAGTTCTAAGTGTAAGAACGGACTTAGAAGCCAAAGTGACCTGTTCGCCAGAAAATAACCTTTTAGAGATTATTTGTGTTGATATGGGTTTTTTGATGATAAAACCTTGTTAGGAGCTTGACTAAGGTGTTCCTAGTTGTCACTGGAATTTCGCCAGTTTCGCCAGAGTTCAACCGAGAAGGGTAAAACTTCTTAAAGCTCATTCGAGGTGAGGATGGCTAACTGTATTGCTTATAATTAGTGAGTTAATTTCATAAGATTACCTAAGATATTTTAAATGTGATTTTCATGGATTATTAATGATTAATAATGCCTAGATGAAAATACTATTGCCTAAGAATGGATGAAGCATGATATACAAATTTAGAGGAAATCGTGTATGATTATGTGTTATGAAAATGATGGCATGATGATGGAATTAACTACAAAATATTGTGATAAAATATGCATTTACTTCATGTAAATAAGTCATGAATGGATAAAAGTGATATTTTTGATATTGTGATTAAATTATATTTGAATTGGAAAAATCAATTGAAATGAGATGTTTGACCATGAATTAAGAACTTGGTTGTTCTAAGAATTATCTAACTAGTATTGAAATACTAGTCGGGAATTTAATACGAATAATAATGGAATTAATCCTACGAGATTGGATTGTGAATAGTGATGCCTTAAGTAGAAATGTGATGTGTTGAATTGAGTTAATGGATTGTATAGAAATGTAGTTAGGCCGAGCCCTCGCTATGCAATCGGGGCTTGATGAAACCCTAAGGGGTTGTCGTGGCTTGTGGTCACGGGGAATGAAAATGGTGAATTCTAAATGAATATGGGCCCACGGGTCGACTACCTGACTTTATATAAAGTAAGTATATTTTCAAACATGGTAATCGAGGGTTATGGCCTATAATATAATATCACCCTAGATTGAGAGTCTTAGAAATTGAAACATTGATTATATACACTGTAGTCGTCACTGTACTTTTCAAATGCTTTAAAGTACTGACCTATCCTTCACGGGGGAGGCCACCTCATAGTTTCAGGTAGAATTTGAAGGTTGCTACCATTGCTCGTTGCTTCGGGAAGATCAAGGAGAGAAGGTGTGGTTCATGCTTCCTCTATTTCTGTTTAAAAAACAATTATAATAATGCTCATGGATATTATTTTTGGATAATTATTTGGGGGGCTTGTATGCCTAATTATGCCAAGTGTGGCTTGAACACTTGTAATATTGTTTCCGCTGCCTTAATGAATGTTTTACATTATGTTTGTTTATGGATGTACTATGTGTGAATGGTATTCAAGACGCCTTGTATAGTATGGATGAGTTGGACTGCGGTTGACTATTTGTACTGTATGATGGGTTGTTGACGTGTTTGGGTAGGTCCGGGGTGTGACAATTTAATTGGTATTAGAGCCTTAGTCCGTAAACATCACAATGAAGCTTCAAAATTCCTTTTTGAAAATGAATTTGAAAACCATGAGCATAAGAAGTTTTGTATTTATTGAACTTTTGGTACTTGTGTTGCAGTGTCTCTAATTGTTAAGATGGTACCCTTCACAATTGGTATGACGGTGATTTGAGCCAAGGGATGTCTTTAAGTACCTATCCGTCAATTGACATTTGATACGAGTCTAATGACTCATTCTCAATTTCTTTCAGAAATGGAACGTACCGGTAAAGTTACTCGACGGAATCCGATTGGCCAGGCACCGGGAAGGTCCCAACATGGCAGTTGAGGGGCATCGGGTTTAAGCTAAGGGTTGCGGTGAGATTGCTTGAAGGGATGGCGTCCACGTGGTGGGATGGAGTCAAAGACAAATACGGCGGGACCGTGACTTGGAAGAATTTCTGACAGGAATTCTTTGCCCAATACTATTCTGATTTTGAAGTAAACGCTAAGAGGAGAGAGTATACCCTCCTAACAAAAAGTGGTAAATTGACGGTGAGGCAACTTGAACACAAATTCAGGGAGCTCGCTGAGTTCATTCCAGAATATGTTTGCGACGAGAACCAAATGGTTAATCACTTCTGGGATGCCTTAGACTTGGAGGTGCGTGAGAGGGCAACACAACTGCGTAACATGACGGTTAGTCAAGTGATGGAGCAAGGTTTGAAGGGAGAAAAAGAATGGGAAGAAAGGAAAATGAAGAACGTTGAGGAGGTGAAGAAAAGAAAATGGGAGAACCATGGTCCCCAAGGTTCTAGCAAAAAGGGGAACCACGGGGGAGGTGGGTGTTTTAGAACACCCACGCCACCATCGAGGGGAAACCAAGGCCTAGGTGGGCAAGGCTCGAGGTCGCAAGGCTCGGGCATTATAAGGTGTAATAAGTGCAAGAAGAACCATGCAGGAAAGTGTCGTGATCCCCCAAGATGCTACCAATGCAGGGAGGCGAGACACTTGAGAACAAATTGCCCACAACTTGGGCGAGCCATGGGTGCACGACCTAGTAGCAAGACTACGAGGAGTAGGAACCGGACAGGAGCACCTCATGCGAACATGGGGCACATCGGGCCAAGTACGAGCAACGCGCCATCCATGAACCAAGGCAAGACCCAAGCTCAGCTCTATGCGATGATGGAAGCGGACGCAAGGGCCAACCCGGACTGCGTTGCGGGTAATTCCTTGAACTCGTGATTTTTAATCTATTGTAAGCAATAAGAGTATTTGAAACTTGTAAATTTATAGCCCCGGTGAATTAAGCCGGATTTGAATGGAAAGAGGAGGAGAATCCTCCCCCTGGCTGAAGGCTACCGATGACGGAATTGGGCTCAGAAACATCACAGGAGAACAGGTCCGGAAAACCAAGCCTTCGACAATTGGAGCCCTCGGTATCATGAGGCCCCCGGTACCCGGAGCCTTCGGACTGTCATCTACAGCCGAAGGCTTCCTCCTCGATAGAATCTCCCATCCACATGCGCTGGATCACCGTACCGAGTACAAACGTGGCATCCAGCCACCACATTTAATGCGGCAACATGCGAATGTCAATGCCACCCCGGTTGAGGTGACCCCTCGACCGCCAGAATACTAACACGTGTCCCTATCCAGCATTTATTGCTACTATAAATAGCACCTCTTTCCCCCATTGTAAACCACGCTCAATACAACGAGATCATTTAATACATTTGACTCTCTCTCTTACTTATTCTCTCTGACTTCTCTCTAAGTTACTTGTAACACCCCCATTTTTCCCACCCAAAAATACATTTAAATAATGATTTATTCAAAGGAATTATCAACTTTATTTGAAAACATCAGAGATACAGCGGAAGTCTTAATAGAGAAATGGGTGTTACCGCCACATCCGGTCATCTCTTAACCGAATGCACAGGCAAACAAAAACAATAAAACTAATGTCATAATAAATAAATGTTGATTTCTTGACTAGGTTTGATTAAGGCATCTTCTAAATCGCTCTCAGGTTCAAGCAACCAATCAGTCAACATAAGCTTCCAACTCATCACCTGTAAAAATTTTAAGGGAGGAGAAAGGAACAAGAAAAAAATAACAAAAATTAGCTTTAGAGCTAAGTAAGTACTACCCAACCCCGTAAAATAATCAGGTTTGGAGAAAATAGTTTTTAGTATAATATTATATAAAAATGACGCACTCCACCAAAATACTTTTCTCTTTGATTTTTCTTAAAATCACTTCTTTGCTAAAATCCTCAACTTCTCTTGGAAAATATCATAGTAATTCTTCTCTTTAAATTTCTTAAGAAAATCACTTCTTCTCTAACTTCCTAGTAATTTAGAAGGGCGGTGCTCAACCTTTCGATTGAGCCCGGTGGACCGTGGTTACGGACGGTCACCCCGAACAAGTGCCGGTACCACAACTGCTCTTGCGGAAACGAAACGACTACCTTAAGTGTGCACACCCCCTAAAAGGGATTCCAAGCCCCCCGAGTAGTAAGTCATCACGAGTAATCGGGACTCAGTCTACCAACTACCCCTGAATAAGATATCTCTGAATGATTAGGGACTACTACTACAACTCTGCTTCTTAAAAGGGATCATCGACCCGAAAGTTACTCAAAAATCTCTTCTTAGTAGTAGCCCTAACCACTCTCCACATTTTAAGGGACGTGGAAAACCAACACCTCGGATTACTCCCGAGATGCCTATCTCATGGAAACATTCTTTTATCTTGGATTAGTATACTCAAAATATTTCCCCAATTTCTCAAATGCCTCGAAAATAATTAAATGAAATATTTAATACACAAAAGCACTTCTTCTCAAATATCACATATTGAGAAATTTTCAGATCACATGCATACACTAAAATCACGTATCACATAATACATATATAATACGAGGAAACGATTTTGGATTGACAGAGAAACTTACCTCGATTCGCGATTAATCCTAATCAAAGCTTCTATCTCGATCTTGATCAAAATCGCCTTCTAAGAATATTAAAGTTCTAGAATTAATATTTTTTTATAAATTGAGATTAATTAGCCCACCTTAGTTTAACTTGTTTAGTTACCCGGTTATACCTGTTTAATCTAATTTACTAATTACCTCTATTCCACCATAATTTATCTGATTAACGAATTGACTCTATCAAAATACATCTATTGTTCTGCTTAGGCTAACCTGGTCAGTCAGTTTTAGAAATAATCAACTTATAGTATTCATTTACTTGTTTCAGAATGGTAAATTTTTAAAAGTAATCTCCACCGAGTACTTATTCCTAAGTTTAATTTTATTAAAGTTATTATCACTGATTTACTTTTACTAATATTCAGTCCAGTTCAATTATATTCAAGTGGCCTAGTTTAATTCATCATTATTTTCAATATTAGGTAGTAAGGTTGTCCAAAGCTTAATCAAACTACTGGCCCATTTGTTTTAATAACCGAACCAGCCCAACTAAAATGAAACAAAAGAAGGCGTACGTATTACGTATGGAAGAAGTCATCTTCCCCGGTGTGGGAAAGAAGAAGAGTTAATTATCAAAATAGGACTAAAAGTCATTCACTTTTCACAAATAGGACCAAAACGTGAACTATGTTTGCATAGGACTAATTATGTGTACATTTGACAATTATACCCTTATAGCTATTAAAATGTTTTAATTCCTAATAAAATAATAAAAAATAATAAAAATTCGTAAAAAATACTAAAAAATTAAGAAAAACAATTCGATATTAAAAATTTAATTAATTTGTTTTTTCAAAAAATTAAAAAAAATTAAAAAAAAAAATAAAAACTTAAAAAAAAATCGCCGCCGCCTCTGCCGCCTCAGCACCACCACCTCCAGTCACCAGGGGAAAAAATGCCAAGTTCATTACGAATGCCATATTTATGGCAGAAAAAAATGAAAATGTTGGCATTCGAAAAGAGAAATATGCCACTTTTTTGGCATTTTCAGAAAAAATGGCATTTTTCTGGGAAAATGACATTTTTTTCATCGGCCGGAGGTGGTGGTGCTGGGAGGAAGTACAGGCGGTGGGAAAGGCATCCATATTTTTTTTAAATTTTTTTACGGAGTTTTACTATTTTTTTTAAATTTTTTAAAAAATAAAATTATTTTTTAAAAAAGTTTTTGATTTTTTTATTTTATAAAAATTTTATAAATTTTTTAATTATATTTCTACGATTTTTTGATTTTTTTCGAATTTATTATGAATTAAACATTTAATTATGACTTTTGACTATTTTTAATTAATATTTAATGGAAGAGTAAGAATGGAATGCAAAAAAAGGTATATTTCCAATAGGACTCGTATGGTCCTATTTTGGAATAAAAACATAACAAGTCCTATTTTAGGTTTTTGCCATAGTTTTAGTCCTATTTGAACTAATTTCCCAAAGAAGAAGTCAGGAGTGATGGGAAAGTGAAACAGAGGCAGAGGAAGGTGACGAGTCGCTTCCGCGGTGTGGCTTGTCTCTCATCGGCTCCTCTCCTCCGGGAACGTGTGTAATAATGGGATAGCACTGCGATTCGGTAATCTCCGTACCAGGCCAGCCCCTATGGCGAACTTTTGCAGCGACATTGTCCTCCTTTCCCCGCAACTCTCCGACGGCACTCCGGCATGAAACAGGGGTACGTACTGTGTACGTGAACTTCTTCACTCTGCGAAAGGACGGTGGTCCAGCAGCTCCTCCTTTGCCGGTGTGAATGGCTAGATGTCCCGGCACTCTGGCAGCCTCGTAAAAACTCATGGAGGCCTCTTCAACAATGGTTCTCTCTTTCCGGCGCCAAGCTCTTCCTTTCTGTACTCACGTCAAGTCAGTAGGTTGGCGACAGAAGGCGACGTTCAACGGTAGAAGTCGATCCGGTGGCAGTAGTTCGAACACCTTCGGCGACCTTGCTTCTCCAATGTTAAGACCAGTCTGACAACATTCACCCGCTTCTTTGCTTCCATGTTTTTACGACGCAGAGCTTATGGAGAAATCTCAGTCAATTGAGGCTCTGGTTGTAGAAGGAAACGAATGTGTATATACTATATAGAGACAAGAGAATAAAGCGTAGTCTCGTGAATGGTAGGCGGCAACTCATGTTGGGTTTCGTTTTGTATCGCAGAATGATGGAAGGATATACGTAGTATATATAAGGGTGGTTTAGAAGACTCCAGACTTACGTTTCATGCGTAAAAATATGAGCTCTTGTTTATTACGGCGAGTATCCTTCGGTGCTAACCTTCGTAACCTTTGTAAGCGTGTGCGAGTATTATTATGGCAGCAGTTTCCTACTTTCCTTGTAACTGTGCGGGTGAGTTATTAGGCGTGTACGGAGTATTAGTTTTCTACTGAGATTTTATAATACGGTTTGTTTGATAATGTGAGATGCATACATGTACGTATGCACAAATAGTATTACGGAGTAATGTTATGTTTAGAAATCAACTTTTGTATAATTGACCTTAGTATTTGTTTAATTAATACCTTTGAACTAAACTTTGTTAGAATGTCACTTTTAATAATATTTGTCATATCTGTAACCATTAATGTTACAAAAATGGTCACTTTCATAATTATTATCCTAAAAATGTTACTTCCATCATTGAAGTATTTTTATCTGACTAAAACATCATAAATTCTTGAAATTTTGTCTAATTCACTTTATTAAAATCTCACTTTTGTTATCACATATCTGACTAATAAAATTATCTTTTTTTTTGGAGTGTCACATTACTCCCCGCAGTAACCCCTCGGATAAGCTACCCCCCGGGTACACTATCCATCAATACTTTAAGGTCAAATTGTACGAGCTCTAAGGTATGTTAGGGGTAGGCTTAAAGGCTACCCAAGTGAATGGATTCTAGGCATAGGATTTGCTTGAGAATCGGACTATGATAATAAATTAGAATCGACTCTAGGATTGCATGGAAATGTAGTTGGGCCGAGCCCTTGCCATGTAATTGTGGATAACATGAAAACGTAGTTGGGTCGAGCCCTTGCCATGTATTTGTTATCTTCATGGAAACGTAGTTGGGTCGTGCCCTTGCCATGAAATTAGGGGTTGTATGGAAACGTAGTTGGGCCGAGCCCTTGCCATGCAATTGTGACATGTTGAATTGAGTTAAAGGATTGTATAGAAATGTAGTTGGGCCGAGCCCTCGCTATGCAATCGGGGCTTGATGAAACCCTAAGGGGTTGTCGTGGCTTGTGGTCACGAGGAACGAAAATGGTAAATTCTAAATGAATATGGGTCCACGTGTCGACTACTTGACTTTATATAAAGTAAGTATATTTTCAAACAGGGTAATCGATGGTTATGGCCTATAATATAATATCACCATAGATCGGGAGTCTTAGAAATTGAAACATTGATTATACACACTGTAGTTGTCATTGTACTTTTCAAATGCTTCAAAGTACTGACCTCCCCTTCACGGGGAGGCCACCTCACAGTTTCAGGTAGAACTTGAAGGTTGCTACCATCGCTCGTTGCTTCGGGAAGATTAAGGAGAGAAGACGTGGTTCATGCTTCCTATGTTTCTGTTTAAAAACAATTATAATAATGCTCATGGGTATTATTTTTGGATAATTATTTGGGGGGGCTTGTATGCCTAATTATGCCAAGTGTGGCTTGAACACTTGTAATATTGTTTCCGCTGTCTTAATGAATGTTTTACATTATGTTTGTTTATGGATGCACTATGCGTGAATGGTATTCAAGACGCCTTGTATAGTATGGATGAGTTGGATTGCGGTTGACTATTGTATTGTACGGCGGGTTGTTGACGTGTTTGGGTAGGTCCGGGGCGTGACAATTTAATTTGTATCAGAGCATTAGTCCGTAAACATCATAATGAAGCTTCAAAATTCCTTTTTGAAAATGAATTTGAAAACCATAAGCATAAGAAGTTTTGTACTTATAGAACTTTTGATACTTGAGTTGCAGTGTCTCTAATTGTTAAGATGATACCCTTAACAATCGGTATGATGGTGATTTTAGCCAAGGGATGTCTTTAAGTACCTATCCGTCAATTGACATTTGATACGAGTCTAATGACTCATTCTCAATTTCTTTCAGAAATGGAACGTACCGGTAAAGTTACTCGACGAAACCCGATTGGCCAAGCACCAGGAAGGTCCCAACATGGCAGTCGAGGGGCATCGAGGGTGTCTTGGGGACAGGGCATGCGGGCCACTCACTGACCGTGAGTGACGGTCATGTGGAGACGATTGACGAGCAATACGAGTCCGAGGAGGATTTAACTTACCAACCGGGAACTGAGTCGGTCGAAATCCCCTATGATGGGGAAGATAATGATGTGAGTGAAGAGAGCGATGATAATGATGTTCTGGAAAGAATGGAGGAATTACTCCGACAGTATCAACAGTACCGCCAAAGGCGCCGGGCAAGGCGTTCTTTGGGAGGGACTTCAAGAGGAAGGAGCCTTGGTTATTCTAGGGCCCATGTCGAGCCACGTGGAAGCGGAGGTAACGAGGTTCCTATCATAAGGATATCAAAATATCTCAAAGAGGTGAGAGACTTGGGGTTCAAACCCTTCGAATGGAACCTGTGAAATCTCGGTCGCCGCTGAATGGGTCAAGAGGTTGAATGAGGTAGCCCTTGACATGCAACTCACCCCTGAGTTCAATCTAAGAGTTGCGGTGAGATTGCTTGAAGGGATGACGTTCACATGGTGGGATGGAGTCAAAGGCAAATACGGTGGGACCGTGACTTGGGAGAATTTCCGATAGGAATTCTTTGACCAATACTATTCTGATTTTGAAGTAAACGCTAAGAGGAGAGAGTATACCCTCCTAACACAAGGTGGTAAATTGACGGTGAGGCAACTTGAACACAAATTCAGGGAGCTCGCTGAGTTCATTCCAGAATATGTTTGCGACGAGAACCGAATGGTTAATCACTTCTGGGATGCCTTAGACTTGGAGGTGCGTGAGAGGGCAACGCAAATGCCTAACATGACGTTTAGTCAAGTGGTGGAGCAAGGTTTGAAGGGAGAAAAAGAATGAGAAGAAAGGAAAATGAAGAACGCTGAGGAGGCGAAGGAAAAGGCCTTTTTATTTGAATATTACTAACGGAAATACAAAGACATTAATATACATATTTTTAAAGTTTTCCACAAATGTGACCAAGCTACTCTTTGTTTAATTTCATGCGGACTATTACTTTTATTATTTTAAAATACATTTTTAATTTTTAATAATAAAAGCTGCCATCCAGCCTTGATTCACCCATCGCCAGAACCCCTCCCCTGCCATTGGTGCTCTGCGCCCCACCACCGGTGCTCCGCCTCTGCCGCCGGTGCTCCGCTCCCATCACCGGTGCTCCGCCCCCGCTGCCGGTTATAGTGACTACCAAGAAATTTAAGAAATTTAATGCACCATCAGCACTAGCACCGCACCTCCGCCACCTCCGCCACCAGTCATAGTGACTCCGGTCGCAGTGACTCCGATCATAGTGACTTAGACCACGATGACTCCGGCCTTAGTGACTCCGACCCGCCAGTGACTAGGCTGGTAGATTGACTCCGTCGTCGCCCTGTCTAGTGACTGTCACCGCCCTGATCAGTGATGACCGCATCCCCTCGTCAGTAACTGAACTTGTAATATCATCCCCAAGTATATTCACTTTTAGTAAATCATGTAATGAACCTTGAATAATGAATTATGAATTTACGAGGTTGTAAATTTTTTGGTTATTACTTTTTGCGTAAATAGTGAATTGCATGTGGGGCCCACATCGGGAGATGGGATCACCCGATAATCCCGGGACCTCATATTATATTCAACTTAGTCTAGATTATATTTATATGGTGATGGATATTTTAATTGGGCCATAGAAATGGCACAGGGTTAACCCGTCGGTCAAATGATACCCAATTATCGGTATAGGTAACTTATCGGATAACAGTCCGAAATAAATTTCGGAGACTTCAAAATTAAAGTTGGGGAACGTACATCCATTCTAAATGCCTACAATGAGTAGGAACATGTGTTATATTTTATTTGACCCAATAAAATAAATTATAATTAAAATAGTCCGAGAAATACAACTTTCGGGGCCGGTCGTACACATCGGGACATAAAGGGATGACCTACCACATGAGTGGAGGCCACCCCACGTTTTTTTGTGTTGAATGAGACAAGGATGTGGGCTGGTTGACAAAGGAAATGGGTGGAGGAGATGTATTTGGCATCAAAGTACCAAAGAGGACCCTCACCCTCTCTTATTTGCTCAATTGAGACAAAAGGAGCCTACCTCACCCCAGCCCTATCATTGAGCTCGACCAAAGCACTCCAAGAGAGAGAGAACATCCCTGCAAACACCATTTCTCCATTGTTGAAGGAAGCTCAACCAGCAAGAAGCTCAAGGAAAGAGTTTAAGTTGCAAAAAGGGTAGAAAGCTTGAGAAAATAAAGGTAATGGCTTCATTAACCTTTTCTTCTCCTTTTATTGAATACCTCATTATATTGAGGATCATAATAGGACCCCTAGGTCTGTTCTACATGTTTAGAAATGTAGAATGAGGGGTTGGAAGGTGCCTCTAAGTCCAAGAACGGACTTAGAAGCCAAAACGACCGGTTCGCCGAAAAATAACCTTTTAGAGGTTATTTGTATTGATATGGGTTTTGTGATGATAAAACCATGTTAGGAACTTAACTTAAGTGTTTCTAGAGTTCACCGGAGTTCGCCGGAGTTTCGCCGAAGTTTCGCCGGAGTTCGACTGAGGAGCGTAAAACACGCTAAAGCTCATTTAAGGTGAGTGAACGGCTTAATGTCTTATAACTTTTGGGTTAATTATGAGATTACCTAATTAAATGTTATATATATTCAAAATGATGTTTAAAGGATATTTAAACATGTGATGTGTCAAAATGATTAAACTTGAATGAAATGAATTACTTGAATATACATGAAGCATGGTATGAGAAATGTTTGTGAAAATGTATGCTTGACTTGAAAGTGAAAGAAACATGACAATTGATATTATTAACTTGATACACATGGTGATTAAGTTGGTATGTGTAAGATTTGTAGTGGCGGTCAACGGAATGTTGACCGATTGGCTACGGAACAACCGACACTAGTTGATACTATTTACTTGTGAATTGACATGAATGCATGGTTTTGCATGGACTGATATATGCATAGGCTTTATGGATTGATTTAGCCTTGTATAAATGATTATGATATAGGCCTTATCTAGTTTGGAACAAGGTAGATCATAGGGATATATTTGGTGGAGAACCCAAGGACTAAAGAATCTTCGAAACTCATATATATATATATATATATATATATATATATATATATATATATATATATATATATATATATATATATATATATATGTTGGGTGTGTTTTGGAAAATAAAGAAAATTAATTAAAATAAATTAATTAAATAAAATGACTAAAGAAAAAAAGGAAAGGAGATGAAACAGAATTAGTCAAAGCTCGTGCTACGCACGATTTCCTTAAAACGTATTTGTTGACTCCCACGGTGCTAGGAGCGTTGCCACAATCGTTTCCCAGGATACGATGACTACGAACTAATGTTTGAGCACACAAACAAGAGTTCCAGCGAACGAGAACCAAGTATGAACACAGAAGGAATTTTGGGAGTAGCTGGAAGAGTTTTTAGCTCAAGAAAACGTGAGGAAAGTGTTGTGCGTTGTCAAACCGCGTGTTTGTTGCAAAGCACCTGCCAGCTATTTATATAATGGACCTGAACGTTGGACATCAATGACCAGTCCGTTGGCATTGAATCGTCCATAAACTGTCCATTTAACGCAACATTAAAAGAGAAGAACGTTGGGCATTAACCGTATCTCTTGAGAGATAGATTTTTGGACGGCATTCGTGTCCGCAGGTCGCCCGCGCACACGAGTCACAGTTTTTCTTCTCCGTTTCGGGATTTGATCGGCACCCCCCCTGCGCGTAAGAGAGAGCCTTTCCCTTTAGGAATCTTAACTCCTTAAAAGAGGCTTCCCTTTATAAGGGGGTGAAAATCCCTTGAGTTTTTCGGTGTGGATAAAACACACTAGAAACTCATCATTTTCCCAGTTTTTCCATTTCAACGAGCGAACTTCGAGAATCAATTTCCCATTCACCCGTTATCCGTTTTGAGCGTACCATATATCGAATTGTAGCCCTTAACAAGGACAATCCGAAACCACTTTGACCCGACTCAAATCGGAAGTGGACCCCACTCAAATAATTGCCCCAAAATGACCACTTAATGCAATTTTTAACACATTTTTCCAACAATATATATATATATATATATATATATATATATATATATATATATATATATATATATATATATATATGGTGGAGAACCCAAGGACTAAAGAGTCTTCAAAACTTGGAATATATGAATATTTCGATGGAGGACCCAAGGACTAAAGAGTCCTCAAAACTCATATGTATATTGGTGGAGTACCCAAGTATTTTGTTGTCCTTAAAACTCATAGACTTGATTAAAAATTGTGGACAAGGAGGAGTCATATACACTCATAGGTATATGGGTGGGTTGGGGTTTAAGTCAGGGACTTGACTACTATTTTTCCCAAATAAACGATAACCTACGGGTTAAGTATTTTCCAAGTGTATATACTTATATGTATTTCAAGACTCGGGGAAAGGGATATAAGTATATGTATCACCCTATGTTTGGGCCTTATACTTAAAACATTAGTTATGCTTCATTTAGCTTGCTACTCGCTCGATACTTGTACCGACCCCTTCGGGGCCCCCCACCATTTTCAGGTTGAAGCTAGGGCTTGCTACCTGCACCTTCGACGGGTGACATCAACTCTAGGAACACGTGGTTCGTGCTTCCTTATTTTTTTCCAACAACCAAACAATTTCTCATGGATATTTAAATTTTTTATAAACTATTTTAGGGTTTGCATGTCCATGTCTTGGCCGGTTGTGGCGTATGATTTACCGTTGAATATTTCAGCTATTCATTGGTTTAAATGTGATGTTGATATGTATATTTACTACTGAGTATGGGTGGATTATTTTCTCTAACGCCTTGTATGATTAAGTGAAGTTGACTTGCGACTGACGTCGTTTGATCATACGGCGATTGTACACGCGCTTAGATGCGGTCTGGGGCATGACAGCCGCCGCCCCTCTTCAATGACTGCCTCTGCCCCTTGTCACTGACTACTTCCGCCTCCAGCTAGTGACTGCCGTCACAAGTTCAACTGTACACCACCAGCACCACCACCGACCACGGCTGCTGGCCACCACCGTCAATGACCCATCAACGCCCTATAGTGACCAAATGGACACATCACCCTTTCACATCTCCCGCAACCACCACTGCACAACGCCGCCGGCAACCAACAGCCACCGCCGCCATTTCCGGAGCTTCATCTCCGGCTTCCAGCAGCCACCTCCCCTATCTAGCCCTCTCCCTAGCCCCCTTTACACTGCCAAACCTAGCCCCGTCGATTGAGATTCCCTCAACCGCTGCTACACCACCACCCCCAATCCAGATCTGGAATGTTAAAGATGGCGATGAAGCTCCCCAAAATCGAACAGATTAAGAAGAAAAGGATGCCGACAAATGTGCTAATTGCCTAATTCAACCACCGCACCTCCTCCTGCAACTCACCTGACGACAACGTTGGATTTGAACATTACAGACGTGGTAGGCGGCGGCGGCGTGAACGGCGCGATGGTGGAGGGCGTCCGCTTGGAGATAAGCGCAAAGATCGAAGGAAAAGGAATATTGGTTGTGTGGATGTGGCGGAGGTGGTGGAGGTCGTCCGCTTAATTGGAGTCTTGGAGATACGCAGCTCTGGGAAACGTAATGCACGGGGGAGAGAGGAAATTACCAAATTACGGACTTTGCTGTATGACAAGCCATTTTACGGGACATGCAATTAGGTTACCAAAAAGGGGGAGTCGGATTCTCTAATTCCGACTGGAGGGGAGTGCGAGAATATATTGAAAATAGGCATCCTCCTGTCGGATTTGCCACTTCCGACTAGGGGGTTTCTTTTTATTTTTTTATTAGTGGCCGAATTGATAATTTTCAAAGCTTTTGATGTAATTCCAAATTTTCAAAGTAAAAGCATTTGATTTTTTAATGTAAAAGCTTTTGATTTTCAAAGTTTTTTAAACTAAAGTTTTAAATTCCGTTAATTCCAAATTCAAAAGTTTTTTCAAATTCCTGCCATATTTTTTAAATAAAGTTTTTTTTGTTTTTTTTTAATTCCTGTCGGAATTGTTAATTCTGTATAGAGTTTTAAGTAATTGCCCCATATAGGACTAAAAGAGAAGACAAATTCTCAAATAGGACTATGTATGTTTTTTTTTTCCCAAATAGGATTTATTTACTCCTATTTTAAAACATTCGTATATTTCATTCCATTATTACCCCCTTATCCCTTTAAGCACATCTCCCCTCCCCTGCGCACAACCGTTTCCCCTTCTCCCCTGCGCACGTCTTCTCTTTCTTCCTTGCGCATCATCGATCGGCTTTACCTAGGCCATCGCCGCCGCCGTCGACTTCACCTTGCGCACCAGATCGATCGAGTTCCTCTCACGCCGCCGATTTCACCGCTGCCATTAAGGTTCTCCTCCTCCTCCTCCTCCTCCTCCTCCTCCTCCTTCTTCTTCATCTTCTTCTTCTTCTTCTTCTTCTTCTTCCTCTTCCTCTTCCTCTTCCTCTTCCTCTTCCTCTTCCTCTTCCTCTTCCTCTTCCTCTTCCTCTTCCTCTTCCTCTTCCTCTTCCTCTTCTTCTTCTTCTTCTTCTTCTTCTTCTTCTTCTTCTTCTTCTTCTTCTTCTTCTTCTTCTTCTTCTTCTTCTTCTTCTTCTTCTTCTTCTTCGATTTTCCTCTGTTTTTCTGGATTTTGAATTGAATTTTCCAATTTTTGGACTTCTGTTTTGCCAAATTTCGATGTTCTGGTTTTTCAAACTTCTATTTCGATGTTCTGGTTTTTAATTTCAGAGTTTTAAAAAAAATTCGATTTTCATAAATTTTTGGATGATTGCTTCAGATTTGGCCAAGTTTGTGGCAAAAATGTGTACATTTACAATCATATTATGGAAGAAATGCTTTTGTATAAATTGGTTTTTCTATTTTTTGTCAATAGCTTCGTTTTTCTAATTTATGATTGTGTTAATATGCTTGTTCCATTAAAAAAACTAGTTGTTTGAATATTTGGTTATTTACTTCGTGTTATTTTTTTGCCAAATTTTTGGCAGTTTTGTGTTATTATGCCAAATTGAATCTGCCAACTTTTTTGGTAGATCTGAAGCATTTGTTCATGGCAGAAGTGAATCTAATCCCCAATGCTAAATCTGCCAAGTTAATGGCAAATTATTCCGCTTGAGTTGTCACTATCGTGGCGGTGCTCAGAGGATGGTGACTTGGGTGGATGGTGACGCTGGTGTGTGAGGCGGCAAGGGGCGGCGATGGTGTGTCGGCAAGGATGCAGTTGCAAACAATAGACGGAGAGGGCGGCGATAGGGGGGCCGTCGCCGGAGAGGGTGGCGGCAGGTTTCACCGGCAAGGGGTGGCGGTAGGTTTCGCCAGCGAGGGGTGGCGGCAGGTTGCGTCGGCGAGGGGTGGCGGCAGGCGGTTTGGCTCTTGTGGCGGCAGTGCTACTGCTAGGGTTTCAATAATTTTTTATTTTACAGTTTTATAATTTAAAAAAATAAAAGAGGGGTATTTTTGTCCAACTGTATTGAATTTGATCCTATGAAAGTTGTGTTTCGTATGTGGTCCTAATTGTGCAATTAACTTTGCTATTAGTCATATTTGAGTCATTAACTCTAAAGTTTTTTAAATTGTAAAAGTTTTTTATTTTAAATGCTTTTTAAAATAAAGTTTTGAAAAAATAGGGTTCTCCTACATTCGTATATGGCACTTCAGACTAGGGTTTTTTTTGTTTTTTTAATTCGTGGCGGAATTATTAATTCTGAATATATGTTTTTAAAAAATTGTAAAAGTTTTTGATTTTATATATTTTTGGGTATTATGGAAAATGCAATCTTCGACCTAGTAAAATTAGCCTATATCATGAACACGAATTGTAGAATTGACAATGATTTACTTAACATATAGATGGAATTTTAATATTCATACTTGTGATTCACATTTTTTAGGCCCGGATCATAAAACCTCCAATTCGACCTAGTAAGGACACAATCATTCGAATTTTATACAATCAGTATATATCATGAACACGAGTTGTGAAATTGACCACGAGTTACTTAATATATAGATGAAAGTTTAATATTAATACTTGTGTTTCACATTTTTTAGATCTGGATCATAGAAACCCCAACTCGACCTAGTAAGGATACAATCTTCTGAAATGAAATTAGCATATATCATGAACACGAGTTGTAAGATTGACAATGATTTACTTAATATATAGATGGATTTTTAATATTCACACTTGTGTTTCACATTTTTTAGACTCGAGTCATAAAAACCCCTATTCAACCCAGTAGGGATACAATCATTTGAAATGTAATCAGCCTATATCATGAACATGAGTTGTAGAATTGACAATGATTTACTTAACATATAGATGGAATTTTAATATCCATACTTGTGATTCACATTTTTTAGACCCGAATCATAAACCTCCAAATTAACCCAATAAGGGCACAATCACACGAATTTTATGCAATCAACCTATATCATGAACACGAGTTGTGAAATTGACCACGAGTTCCTTAATATATAGATGACAATTTAATATTAACACTTGTGATTCACATTTTTTAGACACGGATCATAAAAAACCCCAATCCGTACTTGATTATGGTGCCAAAATAACTTTTTATATAAAGTTTGGGGTATGTAAATTACGTATGTAAGTTTGGGGTGTTCATCTCACACCCCTCCAAAGTTTGGGGTATATTAATTATTTTTCCGTTTTGATAAAGATCTTTTTCTTGCTCTATTTCTTTTTGTTATATTTTCTTTTTATTTTCACTTTTCCCTTTTTTCTTCATGTTACCTTTTTTATGTTTTTCTTCTTTCTTCTTGCTATCTTAATTTCACCATCCATCTATTTTTTCTCCTTTCTGCATTATTGTATTTTCTAAGTAAGTCAACTCATTAATTTCATCAAATATGGAAAAAACTCTATGTGACAAGAAGATTAGGGGACAAATAAAATTGAATGAAAAATAAACATTCGGTGATATGTTAGAAAGAAAATATTCCATTTCATGAATGTTTTATTTTTATTTACATTTCCTGAATATTTTAATTTTTATTGAATTTCCCTCTCTCTCTAATCTTTTTATCATATACATTTTTTCCCACAATTGATGGAATTAATGGGTGAATTTACTTTAAAAAAATATGATAATGAAGAAAGGAGAGAAAATATATTGATGATTTAATTAAGATGACAAGAACAAAGAAAGGAAGAAACAAGAAGAAACATTAAAAAATGTAAC
Organism: Cuscuta europaea; assembly: GCA_945859875.1. NCBI lineage: Eukaryota > Viridiplantae > Streptophyta > Magnoliopsida > Solanales > Convolvulaceae > Cuscuta > Cuscuta europaea. The sequence goes on along the minus strand of CAMAPE010000008.1, from coordinate 8,866,334 downwards.
AAGAAGAAAAAGGGGAAAAGTGAAAATAAGAAGAAAATATAACAAAAAGTTGAGTGGGAAAACCTCTTTAATAAAAAGAGGATTACTAATAAGAGAAACATAAAAAGGGGAAATGAAATAAAAATACGGGAAGAAAAAGAAAATGACAGAAAAATGTATTTGGGAAGGAAATTTTACAAAAAAAACTCTCCTTATAGAGTGATAAATATAGTAATAAACTTGGAAAAGAAATAAGAACAAAAGGATGAAAAAAGAAATAAAAAAAAAGTGTCTATGGATAAAATAAAGAAAGATAAATTGTACGGAGAAAAAACAAAAATGAAACATGGGACTATTTTGAGTAGATTTGTGATAGGTGAGATTATTTATGCAAGTTTTTAAAAAAAAATCGCAAAAAACCTGGTATAGCAGGTCACCAATAAGTCAGGGTCCAACGAAAGAAGATGAGGTGTAAAAGTGGGATTATTATGAGATTAAGTAAATGTGGGATTATTATGAGAAGATCGGTCAAATGTGTGATTATTCTTATCAATTTTTTCATTTAAGTATCTCTTGGAAAGTAGTTTGGGTGTTTTTTTTTGAAAGGTGGGTGAGTGTGTAGTTTAATGACGTAATCGATGATCATTGTAATATTATGAATATAACATTTTTAATATGTGATGATTAAGTTGTTATTTAGAGTGTTAATTGTTTTCTTAAATAAAAACATAAAAACCTTTAGATGAGACGTCTACAAATATAAGTGAGAACTTTACATGAATGGAAGGGTTTTCTCTCCGGCCGACGACTTATGCCGATTTGTTGCTTGATGTTTTTGGTCAATGTTTCAATGGGTAGCGCAATGGAATGAATATGGAAGACGATGATTTGGATTAGTGGAGGTGCACTAGTCCGGTCTCTTATGCCCATTTCATTCTTCAGGGCATGACTACTTGAGATTCCTGGATTGCGTGAGTCAGAGGGATTGGTGGTTGGAATCACCTTCTGTTTTGATGGTTTTCGCATAGGTTGGGCGGCGATTGAGAAGCTTCAATCGAGACACGATCAAGGCTCTCAAGATTTGGGCGTTCGATGCAATCGACTTTACTAGATGAAGTGCCAGCGTTATGATCTCCTTGCTTTTGGCATTAATTTCCATTGGGGGGACTCGATTAAGGTATATATGTGCTGCTGGTCTTCTGCTTTACACTCCATGAATAAGGTCTCATGGTTTGATTGTTTCTGTGGCTGGGACATGGCTTGTTGGTTCACTCGTGCTATAGTTACATGGGGTAAGGAGGAGCCACTGGAAATTGTGGCAGTGGGTTTGCAGGGAATATTTCAAGATGAAGGGTTGATGATTCGTCCCCCTCTTGAACCACCGCCAAGGATGAAGCTTGAAGTATGGATTCAGTTGCTCCATCAGTTTATTTTAATTAATTCTATTTTACTCTTTTTGAGTTTTTTAATTATGAACTCTGTTGTTATCGTCATTTCGAACAATAAGGGGGTAGGGTTAATGCTTGGTTTTTTTCATTAGATAGGTTTCTGTTGGGAGGCAATCAGGCTGACTCAGCCGCTAATAGCCTCTTTGCCTTCACCGTTTCAGTGATTAGTCTCGCTCTATCCGGGGTGGACTATTCTATGTTTGATCATGACGTGAGGGGACCGATGAGCTTTTGGTATTGTTTAGAGAGAGGGAGATGTAGGTCTTGGGACATGTTTGTTATTTTGGTTCGTTTGATCTTAATATAAGCTTTTCCTTTCAAAAAAAAAAACTTTACATAAATGGAGGGAGTAGTATATAAAGCTCAATTCCAAACGGTGATTAGTTCTGCATATAGATAGAAAGTATGACTATGGATGAGATTTTAGAATCGAGACCTAGACAATTGATTAGATCCAAATCATTTTGAACCGGTTTAGTTTCTATTGGATTACTAGTTCTTAACAGTTCAGTTTCTAGTCTTTATTAACAATTGGTTTCTCGATTCCTACTAAAAATATGTGATTGAAGCACTAAAGAATCGTTATGTAATGGAGTACAATTTGTATTTACTTTTGTATTTATATTAACGTGAAATTTTATGTTCAGATTAATGAAAATGCTTATGATTATGTTCATTGTAATGTATTTGGATTAGTAATTATATTAGTCATGGAAATTGTAATGTTTATGAAATCTATATCTATATAAAAGTAAGTGAATTTTTTGGGCATTTTCCCGCTCAAAAATGTCACATCAAAAAGGGGGAACCGGAGCCACGAAATGGCGGTGCAACCTGTCACATCCGCTGCATCTTTGTCCTTCTTTAATTTATCGTTGGAGGCTGAATTGGATCTGGTAGATGAAGAGCTTGGGAGATGGTGACGTTTGTGCGGACAGCTTTGGAGATGGAGAGAATTGGGCGGTGAAAAAGGTTACATACGTTTGAGCCTTTTAACTCACTTTTTTGTCTTTCCCTAAATTAGTCACATTTTTATCTAATGAAACCTTAGAAGTAATATCTAGGCCATTATTTCATAAATATATTACATAGTACGGAGCAACATTTAACTACTCCAAAAAATTAATTAGTATTGTAAAAAGAATGAAAAGTTGGAGGGGGTGAGGCTCCTTACCCATAAGGGTAGCTCCATCCCTGATTACTATTATAGTCACTATATTTAAGGTGTCAAATTTTTGTAAACACCTTTACATAAGTCATAAGTAATTACTCTTGATTTATTAGGCTCCTGACCAATTACTCTCATTGTCACTCCCCTTGTAGAACTTTCAATAATTTTCTGTGAATTCAAAATCTGGAAAAAACTGCAACAAGCTTTTCTCCGACAGTTGCTGACCGAATTGGTTTCCGGCACCAGCAATCGGCCGAAGTGAACGGGGGGAACCGTCATATTTCTTACTTTGGGAAGTGTAGGTGTAATACTTATGTCATTATTCTTCATAGTGTCCGAAAGATACATTTTCTAAGTCATCATAACATTGCAAAACATGTATTGCACTTATATGTCAATCTGTTGCAATCTTCGCTAGTGAAAAAAACCACATATTTATTAAAAAACTTTTTTAAGCGCAAAGAGTACATTATTCCTATATACAGGTGCAAACCACTAGAGTATAAGTGCAATTACAAGTTAAGTGTTATTTTATTTGAACCAGAATCTCACGCCTATTGTCTGACAATAAGTTAAGGAATGTGATTGTGATAAAGAACAAAAAGAGACAACCCAACTATCATAATGGAAAAGAGTGAAATACAATACTTAGATCTCATAAGTATAACGATTTAGTTCCATTGGAAGTTTGGAAGTTTAGCTATTGACATAGATTTTTCCAAAGTAGTCACTTTTTCACGGCTGAACATACAGGAACTTTGAAGCAATCAATGGCTATAAAAATCTTAATTCTTCTGATCATAGCTAAACTAGATAAATCAAGACTGCCACTAACACAAGCAATTCAAAAATAAGGTAAATAGTTTTTTGAAATAAAAAATCTTGAAGTAAAACTAAAACAAACCCTAGTCACTCACTCACTCACTCACTCACTCACTCAATGGTGGCGGCTCAGAAGGAGGCCGGATCATCAACACTTCATCTTCTTCATTCAAGATCAATAGATCGAAGGCCAAAACAAATGACGTTGTAGTCACCACCGGTGATACCACAAGTGTAGCGGCCGCCGTTTCAGGCCCCATCGCGGCTACAAGTCTTGCTCTAAGCACAAGGAAGACTGCTATGGAGAGCTACACCTGGTAACTGATGTACCTTAGGTGTTGATTGAGAATCCAAATTCAAGAAACAGGCATCTCCATCCTCATGATAAGGGAAAAACTGTCTGCACACTTATGCGGCGGAAAAAACTAAACCCTACAATCCTACGCAGGCAAGCAACTCTGCGAGGAATACAATCCGCTTTAATATTAATGTTTTCTTTTCAGTAGTTCGTAACGTAGGGCAATGCTTTAATTGCCTAAACAGTAAACACTAGTTAGTTATAAAATGAACATATGATAAATGAGATAAGAAATGATCAAAAAATAAAATAATATTCAGGTATATCTGATAATTCACGCATAAATCTTTATCAAGAGCCAATAATTAATGGAAAAATGCACGAACAATGAGGTATAATTTTTATCAGAATAATTTTGTGATTCTCTCAAACATTTGCTCATTTTGTAAGAACAAGTGTTCAATAAATAAAAACCATAACTTTTTGATCATCTTCTATCCAATAAAATACTAACATGAATATAAAAGATGTCTATTTTGTATTTAAAAAATAACACATTTTTATACTAGACTAGACAAAGGCTCATATCAGTGTATCAGAAATATGGAAATTGAGATGTATAATAATCCATCTGTCCTAATAGAACTTTTCAATTTTCTATTTTTTGTTTTTAACTTTTTTTGTCACATCTTATTCAAATTTATTAATTTATATTTTATAATTCTGCACACTTAATTTCATACTCCGTATAATACAATTATCGAAAATACTATAAGTACCCCAATTTGTACCCCAATTTATACCTCTCCAGTTGCCTGTGTACACAATCAATTTATTTGAAAAAGGGGTTGAAAGGGGGCAAAATTTGTTGTCAAAATGTTTCTGTACAGACAGTGTACACTTTGGGGGTGTTTGGATCTGATTCTTAAAACTGCTTCTGCTCCTTCAGGGAGCAGAAGCAGAAGTTGGGGTGTTTGGGTGAAAGTGCAGAAGTGATTCTGGTCCTCTAATTTACTCCTAGAATCAGTTTTTTTAGAAGCTGAGGGTGACCAGCTTCTGAAAACTGATTCTGATTCTGCTTCTGCTTTAAAAAAGAAGCAGAACAAGAATTAGTACAAATTTTGGATACACCAATCATTCCTCTACAATTATTTACGTTTTAATTTCAGATAAAAGTCTAACTTTAATACTGGACTGAGGACCAAAGAGACCCGTAATGTCTTCCAAATTGGGATTTGGGAGTCTTTTATCAGCGACGTTACACACGACCCAGAACTATGCTCTGTTCATTTTGGTCCGCGTAGATAATTAGAGCACTAAAAGAATCAAAACACTCCATAGTCCATTAGTCCATACCGCCGAGCTCATTAGTTCGATTACCGGTTCTCTGAAGAATCGACACCCATTTCGCGTTTCACGGTTAGTTAGAATTCTGATTCATGTACTCTATAGTGTAGAGAAAGAAAATGGTGAGTTCTCTCTAGAATTACACCCGCATTGTGTTCGAAGAGAGACGGGCCGTTTCTGTTCGAGCCCTAGAATTTTGGGGAGAAATGGATCAGTACCTGGGAAGAACTGTGAAAAAGAAATTCAAACGGTTCGGAGTATTCACTGGTACGGTGAAGTCGTATGATTCGGAAAGTGGATTCTTTGAGGTCGTTTATGAGGACGGAGATTTTGAAGAGCTTGACCTTTCCGAGCTCGCACCTCTGCTGGAAGGATCGGAACCTGCTGAAGCTAACCTCACAAAGAAGTCATCTTGTGTTGGTAGGAAGCCGAAGAAAAGGCGTCTTGTTGAGAGGATGGGTAATGCAGAAGCAAATGAAAGTGGAAAGGGACTTAATTTTGCTGACTGCAGCCCGAGGTTTAGAAAAACTCAAAACGGAGGTTTGAATTTTAACTCGGATAATAACCATCATGGTGGCTTTAATTTGGACTTGAATGATGGCCTTAATTTAAATAATGATAGCAGTGTTAGAGGAGTTGAGCTGGACCTGAATATCAGTGAGGGGTTGGATTTAAACAAAGGGGTAGAATTCAATCCTGGGGATGATTTAGGGAACGATAAAATGAATTTGAAGAGAGCTAATAATATTGCTATGAACATGGATGAGAATGGAAGAATTGACAGAAATATTGAGAAAAATGAGTCATTGGGGTGTGCCCCTAAGCTTATTGAAGCAATGTCACATTCTTTTGATTTGAATTTAGGATTGGATGAAGAAACTAAGAACTTAGACACTGATGGCAATGTGAAATTGAAGAGAATTACCATTTATCAAGATGATGAAGAAACTCAAACAAATGAGAATGGCTCTCTTGCCGAGGCATTTTGCTGCAATAGCGTAGAAAACCTGTCAGTGGATCTGGGTGGTGGTTTGGTTGAGAATAGATTTGAGGATGATGGTTTAGAGGGAGCTGACATTCAGTTTGGAGATGTGGCTATCCTCAAAGATGTCTTGGGAAATGGTACGTGTTCAGGTGTACAAAAAGGAACACCTGTTAGGAAGAGAAAACTGCTTCCCGATGCTCCTCATGGTATGACAGAGACAGTATTGAGAAGAAGTACTCGTAGAGCTAGAGAAGCTTTGTCAACCCAAGATAGCATTCCTCAAGCCGTGGTGTCAGATGAACGCATTGATCATCTATCATCTCCTTCTCTTAGTGTGGTTTCAGATGAGAAAATTACAACGTCAGGTCATGAAGTCCTTGAGGACCAAAATGTTCTCCCCCCAAAGCCTGTGCTGCCGCCTTCTTCAAATAGTTTGGATTTACTTGGAATTTCTGTGCTGGATATCTTCTCCTTGTATGTCTTTTTGCGGTCATTTAGTTCCATATTGTTTTTGAGCCCCTTCGAGCTGGAGAATTTTGTGGCATCCATCAAATGCAGCACCCCCACTTTATTGTTTGATTCCATTCACGTTTCTCTTCTACAAATGCTGAGGAAGCACTTGGAGACCCTCTCTAGTGAAGGTTCTCAGTCTGCTTCTAAATGCCTTAGGTATTTATTTCCAATTTCTTTTAATCTATGCGTAGTTTTCTATTGATGTGTTTAACATTATGGGTGCTTACAGTGCTGCATTTTAAATTGAACAATCAGGTCTCTTAATTGGGATTTGCTAGACACGATTACATGGCCTATCTTCATGGTTGAATATTTGCTTATGCATAGTTCAGGACTGAAATCTGGTTTTGATCTTTGTCACCTAAAACTATTTGAGTGTGACTACTACAAGCAATCAGCTGCTGTGAAGATTGATATTTTGCGTTGTCTTTGCGATGATGTGATTGAAATTGAGGTCATAAGGTCAGAGCTCAGCAAGAGAATAGTGGCGAGTGAGGCAAATAATGATCTTGATCAAAATATGAAGTTTGACATTTTGAAGAAAAGAAGGTCTGCAGTGGATGCTGCTGCTGGTTCATGTTTGACCGAGGAGCTGGGAGACGAACCTGCTGATGGGAACAGTGATGAGTGCTGCCTCTGTAAAATGGATGGGAACTTAATATGCTGTGATGGTTGCCCTGCTGCTTTCCATTCCAAGTGTGTGGGTATCGTCAATAGTCTTCTGCCAGAGGGAGATTGGTTCTGCCCTGAATGTGTCATTCATAGAAAGGTTCCCTGGATGAAAGTAGCAGGTTCAGTTAGAGGAGCTGAATTGTTGGGAATAGATCCTTATGGGCGACTGTACTTTAATTGCTGTAGTTATCTTTTGGTGTAAGTTTCTTTCCTCATGAAGTTTCAACATTAAGAACTTAATACTTAATATGTATTTACCACTGTTCATTGAAATTGGAGTTAGGGATTTTGCGCTAATTTCTTCCACGATCGAGCATACTTTCTTTTTATATTCCCAAATTCCCATAAAAAGTTGTGCTTGTTTCATCGCCTCATTTTTAATTTAATTTCAGAGAGCATTAAACGTGGTTTTATGATTTGTTTTAGTGTGCCATTTGACTTTGTTTGCTAAGTCATCCAAACTTACTGTAGGCTCTTTGTAATTTCATTTGGCATCTTTTCGAGTGTGTACGTTTGTGTAAATCACCACGTGCTCTTCATTTTTGTTCATCTTTGCATCTTTGGCTAGCCCTCCATTACAATATTGGTCAATTGCAATAACCCTGAAGTTTTATCTTTGGTTCTTGCAGGTCTGATTCATGGGATGATGAGTCATCATTTAGGTATTATCACAGAAATGACTTGCCTGCTGTTTTGAGGGCGCTTAAATTATCGGAAATCGGTTATGATACTTTGCTGAATTCAATTTGTAGACTTTGGGATGTATCCTCTGTCAATAATGAGGCAAAAAGTTATCTTGACTCGCAGCCCACAGTTATTTGCAGCGGTATTCCAGCAATACCAATGCAACATAGCAATAATATATTTGGTGGGGGTAACCCGGTGAAAATGCTAATGATCCCTCCATGTACTAATGATCTAGGATGTGAGAAGCCAGAGACTGAGAACCCTTCAACAAAGATGGAAAGTCTAAGCGGATGTTCTGAAGGGCCTGCTAATGTGTTTCAAGCATGTGTAAGCAATGAAAATTCTAATGGAACTGGGATGTCAGATAATTCTGAACTTTCCCGCAACATTGAGAATGAAAATCATTTGTTTGAAGAGGCAAATGCTAATGGATGCACAAGCACCAGGGATGGATCATGGAAATCAAGTTCAGGAGCTATAATGCCAAAGCTTCAGTGCATAGACACTTACATGAACTTTTATAGTTTTGCTCAAACATCTTCAGCTATTGTTGAGCATTTAACCCATAACCCATTGGATAATAAACCTACTGAAAATGCTTTAAGATCAGAGGAGGAAGTAATTTCATCTCAGCTTAAAGCCATATCAAATAAATCTACCTACTTTTACTGGCCAAATATTCAGAAATTAAATGATTCTTCTAGGAAAGAAAAATGTGGATGGTGTTACACTTGCAGAGCTCCTGAATGTGAACGTGACTGCTTGTTTCTAATGAATGATACTGGCCTAGACCAAGAGAGATTTTCCATCGAGGCATTAGGCGTTAGTTTGCGTAAGAACAGGGAATGCCATCTTATTGATCTCATATGCCATATCCTTTGCATGGAAAGGCGTTTACATGGACTCTTGTTGGGTTCTTGGTTGAATCCTATGTACTCCCAAATCTGGCTGAAAGGTGTTCTGAATGCATGTGATGTTCCCTCACTAAGAGTTTTATTGCTAAAAGTAAGGTTTTATCAGTTTATTACTTTATGTGTTACATTTATCAAGGACGCACTGAAAGATCTCATTTCATATCTCTTTAACCCCTTGTAGCATTTTGTTCGTATAATTGGCTAGGTTTGTAGGTGCTTTAAGACAGGGTATAAGATATTAACTCTCAACTAAGATATACTCCAACACTAGCTGGGATGGTTTAGGATTTGTTTCTTCAGTACGTGAAGACCTTTTAGCATTCACATTTGATGCAAAATGAAAGCACATAACATAGCATCTATGTTATGTTTGTTTTTATGTTTGTCAAATCATTTTGATGCGTATATTTTATACTCATCTATTAAGCATTTTTCCTTCTCATCCCTAATATTATCTATCTCTTGTGTTTTTGTTTTCGGGATAACTTAAAATAGATTTCTGACACTGTACTTTCCTTGCCAGCTAGAGTCAAACTTGCGTGAGCTGGCGCTTTCAGCCAACTGGCTTAAACATGTTGATTCTATAGCTACACTAGGGTCTGCTTGTCATATTGTGACCGGTTCCTCACGTGTATCTTCTAGACATGTCATCATGAAAAAGAAGGCCCGGCGTTCAGAACAGGAGTCAAACTCATCTTCAATTGCTGGAAGTGGGTTGGGCTTATTATGGTGGAGGGGTGGTAGGCTTTCTCGTCAAATTTTTAGTTGGAAAGTTTTGCCTCGTTCATTGGCTTGCAAAGCTGCTCGACTAGGTCTGGGTGATTATTTATTCCTCTTACTACGTGTGACCTGGTAGATCTTTTCCCTTCAGTAGTTTACATAATACATTGAGGTAATGAAGTGCAGGTGGGTGTAAGAAGATACCTGGCATACTATATCCTGATGGTTCAGATTTTGCCAAGAGAAGTAAGTCTGTAGCTTGGAAAGCTGCTGTTGAGACATCTAAGAGTGTGGAGCAGCTTGCTCTGCAGGTTATTTACACATGCGTTTGTTATTTGTTGATTTAGTGTGCAACGGCCTCAAAGAGTTGCTGCTTGTAGGAATATGCATACATACATATTGCGGGTTATTTTTTCTATTTGAGAAATTGTTATTTTGGTCCTCTATTTTCCAATTCAAACACTTCAACTCAGATTTATTATGCAGTTAGAACCAGATAGTTGTAGATTGCACAATCTATTTTATTTTTGGTCTAATCAATTTTACTTGTACTAGGTCAGAGATCTTGATGCAAATATTCGATGGAATCATATTGGGAATGCGAATATTTTATCAATTGTTGACAAGGAATTTCAAAAATCAATAAGATTCTTCAAAAAAGCGGTAATTCGAAAAAAGTGTTCCGAGGGACCAGTTGTTAAGTATCTCCTCGATTTTGGCAAAAGAAGGTTTATTCCCGATGTCGTTGTGAAGTATGGGTCCAAGCTTGAAGAGTCATCAAGTGAAAAGAAAAAATATTGGCTGGAGGAAACCTATGTTCCCTTGCACCTCTTGAAAGGCTTTGAGGAAAAAAGGATTGCTCGAAGGTCCAGTAAGATGACTTCCTCAAATATTCGGGAGAATAAAATAATAGTAAAGAAACCGTTCAAGAACAAGGGATTCTCATACCTTTTCTCAAAAGCAGAGAAAGCTGAGAACTATCAATGTGGGCACTGTAACAAGGGCGTGCTCATAAGGTATATTGCTATAAATGATGTCAATGCAGCTGTTACCAGCCTCCTGCTAGTTAGTCTTATACTGGAATTATTTTAGCCCTTATATATAGTGGAGTATTAACTTAAAATGAAAATACACCATGTATAGTTTAACAAAAGCCTACGATCTGCCCTTTTTATATCCGGGTTATATGATAGACTTGTGGTATAAGGTGTATTGGGTATTTTGGAATTTGGCTCCTGAAAAATAACACTAAACAAGTAATTTGTATATAAAGGAGCCTAAATACTTTATTACTGAAACCACAAATAATAATAGAAATAAAGCAGGACAAGATGAGACGATAACAAATTGATCGATCATTCTTTTCATGTCTTCAATGTTCAACTCATAGATAGTAGAATACCTGAAGAGATACAACTCTTCCTAATAGTGATACTTATATGTACAACCATAAGTGTAAGATTTAATAGATGTGTTTCTTCTACATAGTTTTTTTTTTTTAAATTTAATGTAAGATAAAATTTTGAAAATACGGAGTAGTAGCGACGAGACATGTCTGCCGCATTTAGTCATTGATTCATTTACTTTTTAAAAAATCAAATTGGGATTTTAATCGGCACAAGTACATGCCATTTAATCATGACCATTAATTAATAATAATAACAACATAAGTCATTAATATTACTTAATCACAAGGAAGAAGTAATTAAACTCCACAACACCTAATTAAAATAATATTATCAAGGATCATATTGAACACTTGAGCCATATTTCTTAAAACACAAAACATGCTCAATTCTTTCCTAATAGATGTACATAATTCAAAGTATCGTAAAGATTTAATTTTCATTTAGTGTAATAGAGTTTACAATATTTCAGGCCACTTTGAAATATCAAAGATATTACACACATAAATATTTATATAATTTCACTTAGAAACTTGACACCATTAATGACCTTGTGTCTATATCCAAGATGAAATATCAAAGATATTACACATATAAATATTTATAGAATTTCACGTAGAAACTTGACACCATTAATGACCTTGTGTCTATATCCAAGATGAGAAGACATAAAATTGATTGATCAATTTTTCATGCCTTCAATGCTCAACTCATTGGCTATTTATAGTCAAATACCTGAAGAGGTACAACTCTTCCTAATAGTCATACTTACACGTACCACCATAAGTGTAAGATGTAACATATGTGTTTCTTCTTGGTATCTTTTTTTAAAAAAATTTTAAATTAGGATAAAATTTGAAAATGATGGCTACTAGACACGTCTAATGGCGGCCACATTTAATCATCGATTCATTAACTTCTTAACAAATCAAATTTGTCATTTTAATTGGCATACATACATGCCATTTAGTCATGACCATTAATTGTTATTATTAATATAAGTCAATAATGAATAATCATTACTTAATCGCAAGGAAGAAGTAATTTATATATATAATAATTTAATAGTTATACTTTCGTTTCATCCTTTAAACTGCCTCCGTATTTTAAAGATTGCTACATATGGCTTTGCCACATTATTTAAGGAGGAAAGTAGTAGGGGTAAATTGGGTAATGAATAGTGTAAAAATGTAGGAGAGGTGTAAATTATGAAAGAGAAGATAAAAATAGAAAAAGTAAGAGTAATTGAGTATTTTTAAAGGGAAACTTCTCAAAAGGGGATAGTGTGGCAAACTTTTAAATACACCCCCAAAAGGAAAGTTTAGCAAACTTTAAAATATGGAGGGAGTATTATTTTAATTAAACTTCACAACACCTATTAAAAGTAATATTATCAAGGATCATGTTGAATACTTGAGCCATATTCCTTAATAAATTTCCAACATTTGCATCTATTATTTCTCTCATTTCCCCTCCCCTTTTTGAGATTATGACTATGGCATACTAGCATAGGTCCATTCTCTATTCTTTATATTAGGATGGAATATATAATTAGTTCCTTTTCTTTGAAATCCACTTTGGCTCTTTCTATCCACTAATTATTCATTAATTTTGCAGTGAAGCTGTTAGCTGTTCGGACTGCAAAGGTAAATAACTTCCTATCGTATTCCTGTTAAGAATGCTATGTGCTTTATTTATGTAGTTTAAATAGTTAGGCCGCTACATAATGTAATGATTCTTTGTCGTGAAACTATTTATTTTCTGCACTGACTACTTTGTAAGCAGTATAATAGAAAAGTAAGTAATTTCTTACTTGTACAAGTTATGAGACTGCTATTCTGCTACATGAACTAGGAACTATGGGTATCAAGAGTTTTGGCCTCTGGGTATCTAGGTATTATATACTAGTATTAGGTAAAAAATTATGTGGTACCTAATATATTTTTCAATTGTTTTGACTTTGAGGTTAATAATACATTCATCTCCTCCTACCTCTTTAAGAGTTCTATTGTATGGGCTTATCGGTGGTTGTGAGTAGTATTTGCGAGTGAGTTACTTTTTCTCACCTTTCCCTACCTGTACTCTTTAATACTACGTATTTGACAACAGTAGTACTTAAACGGTCTTCTGTAAAGGATTTTAGAGAGGGCGAAATTTGATATGTAACTGCATAGTTTATTGATGGACAGAGTATACAATTTATACAGGGAATTTCTAATCTATTCAAGGTAGGATTATATATGAAATATATTACAATAAATGCTGAAGATCAGACTTAATTCTATATGAAATATATTATAATAAATGTTGTAGATTAAGTTGATTCAGATTTCCTTCTATATTCTGCACCTCTTTTCAGGTTTTTTCCACAAAAGACATGTGAAAAGGTCTGGATCAGCTTTTGCATCTGAATGTATGTATACATGCCACAAGTGCAGGGATGGGAAGCATCATAAAAGCAAAGCCAAGAAGGTCAAATTGATCGCAAAAAAGAGTACGAAAACATCCAAAACTTTGAGGAGTGTGTGTCCAACAACGAAGAGAAAGGGTACCAAGGATAAACAACAGTCACATTCTCAAAATACTACCGAAGTTTCTGTTGTTGTTCCTCTTCGTCGATCTGTTAGGACAGCTAAAATTTTCCATGTGCAAGAGAAAAAAGTTAAAAAGAAGGTTGGGCGTCCAAGGAAAAAGAAAACGAGATCAAGAAAAGGCACTTTCAAGAAACCAGCAGATGTTGTTCCGCAGAAGAAAAGAACACAGTTCTGTCGTATTTACTGGCTGAATGGCCTCCTGCTTTCACAGAAGCCTAATGATGAGCGAGTCGAACTTTTTAGAAGAAAAAGACTTATTGTTCTTCCAGGCGAGTTGGGTGACACCACTGATTCACCAAAATGCTGCCTCTGTAGTGAACTAGAATCTACACCTAACGTAAATTACATTGCATGTGAATTATGTGGAGGTATGGTAATTCCTTTATCTAATTCCCTCCATGTCAAAATTTGAATGGATAAAAAAAATAGAAGACTTTTTTGTAGTAAGCATTTCATTATTGCTCAGTGATTTTCCTTCAAACCAATAATCAAGTTTTTTAGGAAGGGTAACTTTTGAAAACTGCATTATAAAAGAAACAATGGATGGGAATGCATTTGCCACAAATTTCGGCCTCATTTGGAATTTCCTCTTATTCTCCAGAATAAGGGAGTTGCCTGGAATTGTGCATGAAACCCAAGTTTGGGATCTAAAAAGTTATAGTTCTGGAATTCCCATTCAAAATTGCAGAAACATCAAGCCCTCTATATGCAATGTGTTTTGCCCAATTCCCAATGGAATAAGTATTTCTTAAATCTGAACATGATTTTATCAAATTCCAGTGATTAAGTTCTGACTACCAAATTGTTTCAAATGAGGCCTTAAAAGCAATTAGCTTAGAATTTACATGTCTTGCATATGTCATATATTCACTTTCATTAGTGCCCTTGAATTTTTCTCATATATGATTTCAGATTGGTTTCATGGAGATGCGTTTGGTCTTACATCTGAAAGCATTAGTTGTCTAATTGGATTCAAGTGCCACAAATGTCGTTGCAAGAGTGCTCCTGTTTGTGCTTCTGTGCATTTAATCAGAAACGAGGTGTTTAAACTGGCTGATTTGAGTGATATGAAGCTTGAACTTTTAAACGCAACATCGGTAGAAGTGAAAGTCCCGTCACATGCACAATCAAAGGAATCTTCTCCTGAAAAACTTCATGATTCAGATGGCAGAGATGCTACCATGTTGGAACTAGTGGGTTAAAGCAATGGATGTTGAAGTGACAGAGGCCCTAATTTTGTTGATACAAAGATTTGAGAATTTTAGTAAAGTGGATATTGATGTACAGGAGGATCTGGTTGTTTAGTTCCCAAGAATTCTATCAAGATGGATGAAACCCTAATGTACTGAACCTCCACTGGAAGTTCATCAGCCTATCAAATGTGGTTAGAATCAATCAATTATGCCAGCTAACCAGAGAACTGGTAAACAACAGCCATTTTGGGAAGCAAATGGTAAATTGGTAGTTAGTCGGATTATTGATTTCCCGTATAGGCTGGTAAAATACTAGGTGAACAAAGCATGCAACCTACCTAGGTCAGTAGGCTATAGCTAGTTTGACCCCATACAAATTGTTGTACAATAGTAGAATTTGACCTTGCGAATCTTCAATTATCCGTGACTCTTGAGTTACATTTTCTTAGCTATATATTCTGACTGATTCGTTGAGATGGGAGAATATGGAATAAGGTACAAGTGGCTTTGTTTCTCATCTTATCTTTTGATTTCAATCAAGCAGCAGTTTACATGTAGAAAATTAGATTTACTTTTTGCCATCTTATCTCTGTCCATCTATCACTCTGTATCTTCTACAAGTTGATACAGCAGTAAATATTTTAAAGTGGTACTTCTAACATTTGGCTGTGGCTCTTTTGTTTTTCTATTACACTTCTAGCGAGTCATCTAATTTAGTTCAAGCCATTTTTCCAGAGCCATATTTGATGTCATGATTCATGACATTTATGTGTATCATCTCCCACTTTTGTTGTTTTTGTTGTGAATTTCTATACTCATAACATGCTAGGTGAAGACGTGAAGTATATATCTATATGTTTTATCTGTGATACAAGAGACGTTCATATCCATGGTTTGAAGACTCTTGACAGCTCAAAAAAAGCAGATGTAGGCTGGGAATATCTGAATAGTATGCTGCTGATAGTATGCCTAGGAAGGTGAAATGTTTGAGTATTATGGCACAAATTATATTCTACATTGCGATGCACTTACATACAGTGTTATTTTTTTGTAATTGTCATGATAGTTACCTCATTTTTCTCTAGATGATTTCTATCATTTTCATTTTGTTCATGTGCATTTTTTTTTAAATTTTGATCATTGTTATTTTAATGATGTTCATTTCCATTCGATGGCTTCTCGCCTGCTCACATCACTCTGAAAGTTTCTTATTTTATTTTGGTTGAAGTATGGTCAACATCTTACATCCCAATGTGCCATATTACCAAACACACCCCTAATAGTATGAATATGTTATTGTGAAAAATGACAGCTGACTCATTTATCACTCTTTCCCTGAAGACTTATTTAGTTATTTTATCACTTGTTGATTGTCTGAAAGAAATTGCATTTCTTTGTAGGGAAGCATTGTAGGGATTATATTGTTTCTCTCATTGCGAAATAAATTCCATCCTTATACTCTCACTTGACAGCCTTATACATATAAGAAAAAAGGGTCAAATAAGCCCATTTACTATTTCAAAAACATCACATAAACCATTTTACTAAAAAAAGTACAATTTGTCTTGGGGTACACAAGATGTACACATATTGTACATCATATAAAGCCCCCAAAAAATTACCATTTCATTTACCCCTCACCTTCTCTCCTCTCTTTCTTTCCCTCCCACTCCCCCTTCCCGTTACGTATTTTTGCACACAAACAAGCTCAGCAAAGGTCTACTGTTCACTGAAGCTTCTTTCTCCTTCTTCCTCCTGTTCTCTTCACATCTCGACGGAGGAAGTATAATAACACTTGAGGAATGGATTATAATCTTGAGGAGATGGCCTTCATTAGTAGTTATGACATGGCCGATTTTATGGGAGCTAAACTGCTAAAGTAGACAAAGTCGGCTCTGGGTCTGAACCTCCGGCGACACAAGAAGGTGAGCCCTGTACGAAAGACGTCGGTGACGGGGAGGAAAACCAGATTCTGGAGGTTGATGATGATGAAGGTACGTGGGACGTAATGTCTGTGAAGACAGGCATTTCGTGGTTTCAGTGCCTGTAGAACTGAATGACATTGTATTTGTATACTCTAACATTCATTTATGGTACTCTATGATTTTGAAGTAAAAGTATTGTATTCGTATTCGTATTGAAGGAAATGGTGATGCCTATCAAAAAAGGGAAGAAAAAAAGCTAAGGTACATATATCCCTTTGTCTGTGAAACCGAATCAAATTGTTTGGTCACAACCATTAACCTACTGGAACCCCTGGGTCACCAAAGTATGAAATCATTGAAATGCATGTGAGACCATACTAATTTGTCTGTCATAGACATTTAGCCACAAAACCCTGGATCACCAAAGTATGAAATGTCTGTGAGACCACACTTCATTGTCTGGTCACAGACATTAACCTACTGGAACCAATAGATTACTCAAGGTATAAATGTTTGTGAGCTTGGAGGAAAATGTCTGGCCACAGACATTAAGCCACTGGATACAATAGATTACCCAAGGTATAAATGTCTGTGAGCCTGGAGGAAAATGTCTGGCCACAGACATTAAGCCACTGGATACAATAGATTACCCAAGGTATAAATGTCTGTGAGTCTGGACGAAAATGTCTGGCCATAAACATTAAGCCATTGGAACCAATAGATTACCCAAGGTATAAATGTCTGTGAAGTCGGAGGGAAATGTCTGGACGCAGACATTTAGCCACTGCAACTTCAAATGTCCTATCCACTCATATTATGTACTATTGCAATGTATAACAGGGGTGGCAAAAAAAGCAAGCTGGGAAAGCATCAGTGGAAGTGACCGGACCAAGCAACGTTGAAGAGGTAGTACCAAGAAATGTTGCACCAACCAATTTAGAATGGATGTATAATGATAACTTAAGCTTGAACCTTTCTTTGTTTTAGGCAATGACAACGCATGTAATGACTCAATTTTTGTATCATGACAATTAATGACATTTTGTGACATACTTTGCCATAACTATATTCAAAATGTTGCAATTTATGACATTTTGTCACAATATATGAATCAACACAAGATCCACAAATTGGCAATGGTAGAAAGATTTAAATATTGGAATGTTCACATCCAATATACTACCATCATACACTGCAAAACCAGAAGTTGAGATACATGTGCTTGGTTTAGGGATTACATAAAAACATAAGCATATATATAACTACTTCGGGGCATATGATGGACAAATTGTTACAACAAAAAATAAGTACTTTTTTAACTACTTCGGGGCATATGATGGACAATGCGTGTTGTAATACAGACTTATCAATTGGCATGTCTAACATCACACACTGGTTCCTCAGTAGCAGGGGCTTCCGCCCAAGTCTTGAGCTCATTCAAGAGTTTATCTTCTCCCGGAATTTCAGTGTCGCTTCCAAGTTCACTCGGCTTCACCCACTTAGCACACGGATCCATAAAAGGACTGTTATGATACTTTGAGACGAACCTCTTTCTTTTTTTCCTTTCATATATGGCAGGTTGGGCTTTGGTTATTTCAACATCTTCTTCAAGAACGACTAGTTCATGCTCCTTCCTACAAATACCACAAATCAGTTCATATTTGTCCACACATAATGACTTACAACACATTGAATTGTAGACACTGCTTATATTCTGCACACACCTTATGTGTGTGTGTATATAACCTTCTTGTATCATGAGTGTCTTACCGTATGTCATCCAAAGAATAGAATCTATTATCCATCTTTGCTTTTCACTAAGACAGTGTGCTGACAACCATAAGTAGTGAGACTAACATATCTAATTTTGCATGTAGATGGAGTAAATTGAACCTGCTAATAGATAAATTTGAATTTTTTATCATGTGTAATAATACTTTAACTGATTACATTTCAACTATGAATTTCATATTGCCATCATATATTACATATCAAGTTTATTAATCAATTTATGCTAAACAAATGCCCATAATACTTCAAGCAAGTTTAGCATTTCAATAGTTTCAAACCCCAGAAAACATAAAGTCATAAAGATTAAGTATTAGTGATTCAGCCAAGGAAAAGAAGCAAATCAACCAAGGAAAAGAAGCAAATCAGCCAAGAAAATCAATGAAGCAAATCAGCCAAGTAAATCAAAGAAGCAAATCGGTAAAGAAAATCAAAGAAGCAAATCGGTAAAGAAAATCAACGAAGCTAATCAACAAAGCAAATCATCCAACCAAATCAACCGAGCAAATCAACTATATTCCATACCATATATTATAAGTTCTAAAATTATAAATGTAAACTTCTAAAATACCCTACTGCTTTCAAAAAATCATTAATTATCAAAGAAGACAAACAACACATCACAAACTATAGATAAATCAAGTCACTTGTAACACAAACCGAATTCCATCAAAATCATTTTTACAACTTAAACTGTCTGGCCACAGACATTATACTTTGATCTCCAAAACAAAACAAAATGCTACAATACGCCCCCTTAAGGTTCCCATACTACAATTACAGTGTGTTTCTCACTTCATCAAACTCAATTTTTCAAGTGTAAACTTTGAAAAACCCTAATGATTTCAAAAATAACCCAAAAATGTAACAACAAACACATACCACACAATATGGGTGAAATTCAACAATAATGCTCACAAATGTGTTCAAGAAGTGGATATTACCTTTTCTTTGCAGCCGCGGCCAAAGATGACGGTGTGCTCCGGACCATAGTGGTGGCTTCTTCCACCAGCGATCGGAAGCTTCAGACCGGCTTCGACCTTGGCGCCTCGAGACGACCGACCGCTTCGAAAGAGGATATGGCTTCAGACCGAGGAGTGCTGGACGAAGAAGAAGCACGGCGTGGGGGGAGATATGCGCAGAAAGAGAAGAAAACGGCGAAGAAGGAAGTGGGGAGGCGGGAGTATTTGGGGGAGAGAGGCTCGCACGTGGGGGAGAGAGGTGGGGGAGAGGGGTAAAAAATCTGAAAATTTTTTAAGTTGGCCTTTTATATGATGTACAAAACGTGTACAATGGATGTACACTAAGCATTTTGGAAAAAAGTATCACCTAAGTACACATGGCGTAAAAAAACATCAATTAGATCAAGTGACCTAATAACAACCTAGCAGGTCATTCACATTTTTTCCTTTTTTTTACTTCAGTCTATTATGTCTCCTTGGGCACAAAGATTAAGGAAAGTTGACAAAACATTTTTTCCCCACTTCTACCTTTTCCCGGTCATCTTCTCTACCCAATCTTACAAAGTTCTGACAATAGCTGTATTTTCTTTTAGCTATTAATTCCGCCATCTTTTCTACCGTTTAACTCCGCTTTCTCAACGACTCGTTTTAATCTTTAGACCAACTATTATAGTAAAATTGTAATAGTTGTTTCATTTTTAAGCTATTACAGTTATACATCCGTTTTCTTTTCTGTTTTTAATCTTCATATTTCATATTAAGAAGAAAATTGGATGGCCGAATGTATACCAAATAATTCATTTTTTTGCAGCAATCTTGTTTTTTAACAAATTAAAAAAAATGAAAAAACATAAATAGAAAATAGAAAACAAAAACAGAAGACTGGAAAATAAAAATGCATAATTGGAAAAAAGATAAAAAAATGGAAAGTTAAAAACCGGAAAACTGTTTCTTTAGCAAAATAGCTTGAAATAGCTTGAGAAAGACGAGGCTCAATACCCAAAGTACGAAATTAAACTTATAATGTGAAGCATTTACCAAACAAAAACTACTACTATCTCCGCCCTACTCACATTGTAACATAAAAAGACAGTGCAATTAATAAAAAAAATGAAAAAAATATTAAAAAAATGTATTTATGTTGTTGATATTAAATTAATATATAAGAATAAATTAAGAATGATTTAGGATCACACAAATTTTATCAATTTGGTATACGATAATGTTAGTGGAAGACACTGAAAAGGAAAATGAGACAATCTTAATGTCACAAAGGGAGTACTATTTTGCGGTGGAAGGTCTTTAAAGTCCAAAAGCTAAACGTGGAGCTTTTAGACTCCTATTTTCTTACATTAGGGAAGTAAAATGGGGTTTAAAAGTGAAAAGGGGAGTGAGAGAGTTTAAAAATAGAGAGAAGGTTAGACAACCCAAAATAAAGGAAAATGGAAGAAAAGAGCTCTGTGACATCATGCTGACGTCATCCCCGAATAAAAAAGTCCCAATTTTCAAAATTTGTGGTCAAAATTTTCCAAAAAATATATTAAAATGTAAAAAAGTTTACGATCTTTGATATGACCCTAATATTGTCTAGATAGAGTTTTTTTAAAAAAATTGAAGATTCAACTACTAGATAATTTTTAGGCCCAAAAAATCACGAAACACAAATTTTTAATTCACTATGTCTCCACAAATAGCTGAATTTTACATGAACTCATTTTACTTTTTTATTAAAACCGAAAAAAGTAAAAAATAAATTAATGACATATATACTTTTTAGCATCGAAATGTGTATTTTTTAATTTTGTAACTCTTCAGAAATAGAACCATAGAAAGATATTACTTATAATAATTTATTTAACATTTTATTAAACTGATATACAAAAAATATTTAGATTGAGTTTTATTGACAATACTTGCGAAGAAAAAAGTTATTATCGGAGTGTGTATACTATTTTGATATGGATGTCCATATTTAAGTTTTTAAACTCCGTACCGCTGCAAATGTAGAAGTAAATCCAATATTCCATGTCAGCACTGGAAAGCGGAAGATAAGAAACCAATCACCACACTCACTCCTCTATTCTTTCTTCTTCGCCCCAACATCTCAATAAGGAAATGGTGCTCTGTCACACTTTAGCAGCGCACCCAACGTATAGCGCGCCCTTCTCCGCCACCCCGCGCTCTTCATCTCTCAAGTTTCTGCTCCCATGTCTCTCTGCTCCTTCTCTAAGGTCGTCAAGACGATGCCACAGGCTTCGCCTGAGAGTCATTGCGAGTGTAGCAACTCTGGACTCCGGAAATGGAAGCGCCGTTGCTTTGCCTGAAAAGCCGGCTTCTGACAATTCGTCTTTCGGCAGGAAGTACTTCCCTTTAGCTGCCGTAGTCGGACAGGTATGTGTTTGTTGGAGTAGATGTATGTAAATACCAAATACTTGGTGATCTAGCCGTGTGTTGTCAACTAGTTTTCTGAATTTTTCTGTAATTCAACTATTCAAGACCTCAAGTAGTTAACTACAGTAGCAGACCTTCTTTTCTCTTTCCCG
This sequence comes from Cuscuta europaea, assembly GCA_945859875.1. Classification (NCBI taxonomy): domain Eukaryota; kingdom Viridiplantae; phylum Streptophyta; class Magnoliopsida; order Solanales; family Convolvulaceae; genus Cuscuta; species Cuscuta europaea. Next base: position 8,844,367 of record CAMAPE010000008.1, on the reverse strand, counting down.
TCTATTCTTGTTCTAGTGTTATGAATCCATTGCATGCTCAGGATGCCATCAAAACTGCTCTTCTACTTGGGGCTATTGACCGTGAGATAGGAGGAATTGCAATATCTGGAAAACGTGGGACTGCGAAAACTGTGATGGCTCGTGGATTGCATGCAATTCTGCCTCCAATTGAAATAGTTAAAGGCTCAATTGCAAATGCCCATCCTGACTCTCCAGAAGAGTAAGTTTAGAATCAAATAACTAAGGCAATGCTTAACCGAACATTCACAGTGCTGTTAAATTTTTAGCTTCATTGCTTCAAAGTTTTAAATGCTTCCAGTTCCTTGAAGGTGGGAAGATGAACTTGCTGATAGAGTGGAGTATGACTCTGCTGGGAATATCAAGACCGAGATAGTTAAATCACCTTTTATTCAGGTTTATTATAAGTAGAATCCTTTTCACGGAGGCAGCTGTTTCTTTCGAGCATCTTTAGAGTTGAACTTGTCTTGCAGATTCCCCTCGGTGTTACTGAAGATAGATTGATTGGATCTGTTGATGTCGAGGAGTCTGTGAAATCTGGAACAACTGTTTTTCAACCTGGACTTCTGGCAGAAGCTCATCGAGGAGTTTTATATGTTGACGAGATCAATCTACTGGACGAAGGCATTGGCAATTTACTTCTGAATGTGTTGACAGAAGGAGTTAATATTGTTGAAAGAGAAGGCATAAGCTTTCGACATCCATGCAAACCTTTGTTAATAGCTACATATAACCCTGAAGAGGGTGCTGTCCGTGAACATCTATTGGATCGCATTGCAATTAATTTGAGGTACACCGGGTACCAATTTGGTATTTGACCTGGTTATATAAAGAATCCTCATAGTCCTATAAATATATTCTACTAATAATTTTGCAACTTGATATGATGATGTTTTTTGGAACACAAGTATGCATATCATTATATGATTATTATGTCATTTTCATTATCATTTTATAGAGTTTCAGGAGCACTTTTTTGAACTTTGTACACCTGCCAGCTCCAACTCTACTAAATTTAATAATAATACAACCCTTCTGCAGTGCAGATCTTCCAATGAGTTTTGAAAACCGTGTTGCAGCAGTAGACATAGCAACACAGTTTCAGGAACATAGTGATGAAGTTCTTAAGACAGTGGATGAAGAAACAGATTTTGCCAAGACACAGGTACAATTTTCATAAATAAAGATTAATATGATGGTTGGTGTTATTTGTTAAGTAACAGGGCCCAATATAACCATTTAAGCACACAGATTTATGAGGTGCCAAGAGTCATGGAATAAGGATAAGAACACAGGGGTGTTTGCAAAGCAACAAATTGGTGAAATCACTGGCTTTCTCAGTGGTACCATGCCAACTCATTCCCAGTTTTGTTAATGTTTAGACCCCCCCCCCCCCCAAGATAACAAGTATATGGTAATGTGTGGAAGAGCAAAAGTTGATCCTAAAGAGTGAGGATGGTAGACCCTTTTATAACACTTAGGTGCGCCAACTACAAGGAATATTAATAGTTGACCAAGTAAAGGGAACACATCACTTTCTGGACCTTCGATGCTTGGTTGGGTATTTACCCCATCGACATATAGAAAACTTTTCTATGCGTACAACAACAACATCCAAGCCTTATTCCCAAAAGATTTTGGAGTCGGCTAACATGAAGAAGCTATGCCTATGCTTGTATTATTTAGTACTTCAAAAATAGTCTTGGTGATGAAGTATATAAGTGGTGGGTGAAGAAGCTTACCATTCAGAAGCAAAGGTTTACTAAAAAGAATAATCTGGATGATTTATTAAACAAGTATTGTACTTCAGTGCTTCACTGTTGGGTACTTGGGCACCTAGAAAACAGTCTTCGGAATTGGTTAAAAGTCCTGATGTATATTTGTTCACAGATGGTCAAAATCATTCATTAATCTGTAATTAGTGGGTATCATCACTACCATGTCTATTCTCTAGAAGAACATTGGTGATGAGTTGAAGATACTGACACTATTGCCTTATCATTAAAGTTCATTTAGCATTGACGTTCTGTTCTAAACCATCATGTTTTAAGGTCTTTGAGTTCTATATCAATTACATTTGTTAACAATGCTATGTTTTATCCTCCGTGAAAAGACACTTTTATTAAATTGGGCTCTGTTTTGTTTCCAGGAATTATTTTTCCCCGGGAACTGTTTCCTAGACTTATGTTCTTTTTGAGAATATTTCTTGTTACTTTACAAAACTTTTGACTCCCATTCCAACATCCCGGTCAAGGTTGGCATTATGTTGTACCGATAGGCATATAGACAGGTTAGATTGCATGCAAAGGAAAAGAGGACATTAGTATTTGAAATAGTTCTATTTTTTATGTTTTGCAGGTTAAATGATATACTCCCTCTTGCTCTTATAAGGCACTATTTTGGCTTTCACACAGACCAAATAAATGACTAAAAGCATTTATGGGGAATAAGTGTTAGAGTTTTCAGGACTGACAAATGTGGAATAAAATATTCAATATGCATTAGTAATACAATAGAAACTTATATTTGGGCATCCCCAGTGCACTCTATAAATAGGACTGGTGGCTATATTATACTCAGACCAACTTTTTTTCCAGGATATCATTGTCGAAAGAAGCATTATCCATAACTTTGGTTGTGTTTGAGATGACTTATTTTCAAACAATAAGTGCTTCTATGCAAAGTAAAGTACTTCTACATTTAAAAAAGTGTTTAGCGCGAAAATAAAAAAGTACTTATTCTAACAATGCATGTATATGTGCTTATTTAAGAAAGCTCTGTATTGGAACTATTTAAAAAATGCACTCTTAGTGCTAAGGAGAAAACATTTAGCACTCTTAGGGCTATAAAAGAACTTATAGCATAAGTCAACCCAAAGAGGCTCTTATTTTCGAGAAACCAAATTGAACTTTGGTTCCTAGAGTTTTCATTATATAATTTGAAAAGATTCTCTCTTCATGCTTTATTTCTACATGCTAACTTCTGTTATTGGCGTAGCATCTGATTGGGATTTGATTCTTTGTAGATCATATTGGCTAGGGAATATCTAAAGGATGTTACAATTGGCCGAGAGCAGCTAAAGTACTTGGTTATGGAAGCTGTACGTGGTGGTTGCCAGGTACTTGCCAAAACACTGTACTAGTGTTAAAAGTATGCTCCCGACCGGTATTTGGACAAGGCTTCAGAAGACTTATAATAAGAGCCTGTTTGGTAATGCTGAAATTTGCTGAATCGGTCGAAAGTGTTGAAGTTGTGACTAAAACAGCTGAAATGACTGAATTATGAATATATTATATTTAAAATATATTTTATTAATAAAACAAAGAAAAACTTATATGAACAAAAAGCTAAAATAGTCCTTTTCAGCAAATTCAACTAAAAAAGTAACTTTAACCTTACTTATTTTGATTATAGATTTATAACAAAATTCAGCGCACAAAATTAAAAGCTTAGTATTTGGTAAAAAAGTTGGTTGATAAGGCTAACAAACCCAAAAAAGAGGCCATCTCTAAATGTTACTCTTCACTGCAATGGATTCTCCACTGCAGTCTACCATTTGCTACTAAATTTGTGGCTTAAAGACATGCCACATCATTCTATGAGCGTGAAAAGTTTTAGCAGTGGATTTTACCTCTGATTCAGCAGTGGTCGAAGTTCCAATGTAGTGGAGAGAAACTTGTTAATTATAAACTGCCTTATGTAGTAGAAGTTCCAAAGTTAGGAGGATTCTTTAACATTTCTTCGTAGATAAAATCATAAAAAGAACATGAAAATGTGAGCCACATTACACAAAATATTATAGTGGCATACTGGCATTGATGTCATACTGTTAGGATGAACACTCTAATAAGTTACAAAACATGCCCTAATCACACTGTTCATATATTAATTGTTATGGGTGTATGTTGTAGCTTATATAAAGTAAGTGGGACATTTTTTAACCTCAAATAAAATATTCAGATTTGTTTCATGAAAGGAAGGGCTATATGTGTTGAATAGTTGTTACTGAGTTTCTCTTTAATATGGTCAAGTGTCCTTACCTAAAGCATTTGACTGCCATTGGTTTTGAAATTACAGGGACACAGAGCTGAACTATATGCTGCTCGTGTTGCTAAATGCTTAGCTGCTCTCGAGGGCCGTGACAAAGTCAATGTCGATGACCTGAAGAAAGCTGTAAGTTGTGTTACACTTTTTATTTTCTAGTCATCCCACACTCACACTTTTACCTCTTACATTCACTCTCCAAAAATTGGTGGCACTGTATTTGAGTAATATCTTGTTTATCTACCCTATAAGGCTGCAACAGTATTATTACTTCTCTCATCTCAGAAGAATTAAAATTATTTTGGAGATCATATCAACACAATCTTTATCATAAATTGGGGTGGTGTAGTCGTGTCCAGATATTTCAAAACTTATCATTAGTTGTCCTTAACTATATCTACACATGTTCTTGAATCCCATGCCAGTCATTTACTTAAAACTGTACATAGTAGTAGTGTTTTCTAGACATACTAGTCGGGCACTTGAGTCCTCGAGATTCATGGAACCATCATTTGGGAAAGCCCCATTTTTTTATATTTTAGACTATAAAGTGTGAAGGGGAGCCTTGGCGCATCTGTGTGATTGAGAGGTCACAAGTTCATGTCTTAGGAGCGGCCTCTTGTCAAAATGACAAGAAAAGGCTTGCTTCTTACACACCTTTGTGATGGGACCCTTCTTCGGCCCCTCACCTTGCTGGGATGCCAATGTGTACTGGGCTGCCCAAACTGTCTGATCTAAATCGTAAATCAGTCACTTATGTTCTTTAACTTGTATGAAAGCTGAACAGTTTTCAGCAACAACAACAACAACATCCAAGCCTTAGTCCCAAAAGATATTGGGGTCGGCTAACATGAATCGATACATGATATCACAACCAAAAGGAAAATAAAGAAAATAAAGATAAAAAAGATAAGCTATTATAAAAAGATAATATAAAAGAGATGAATATACATAAAAATGATAAAATAAAAAGGCTACAAATAATGCTTATATATATAAGGATAAAAAACAAGGAAAAAAAGATGAAGGAAAAAGATTATACGAGATCACTCCTTCACGCGAATACCCGCCCTCCACTTAGTTCTCTCCAAAGTCATGCCCTCATCCAACCCCAGAAGAAGCATATCACTTCGAACTCTCCAAAGCTGAACAGTTTTCAGCATGTACTTTAAAATCATCAGCCTGAAATATTCCAGGTCATATCAGCTTTTACCATTGTGACTTCATAGCCTGTAACCACACAATTTTGGCTTGTTTTTCACAAGAAACAACCCCATACAGATTTGCTACCATAAAGCAAAACAAACCAAACATTACCTTGTATGTCCAACTCGGAAGTAGGGTCTGGGTAGGGTCAGATGTACGCAGACCTTATCGTCTGAGACCCAGACTAGAGTAGAGAGGCTGCTGCTGTCAATCATAAAAATCATTACAATTCAGGCAGAATTGCTCATCATTCCCCGTGGGATAAACACTTAGCACAGTCCTAATACCTTTTTCTAATTCAGGTGGAATTGGTCATCATTCCACGGACAATTATTAATGAAAGCCCACCTGAGCAGCAAAATCAACAGTCACCTCCCCCTCCCCCTCCTCCTCCACAAAATCAGGATTCTTCGGAAGAGCAGAACGAAGAGGAAGAGGAAGATAAAAAGGTTTGTTAAAATGGACAATATTTACTTTCACCTTTTCTTAGAAAAGGGTTTCTTGGCTTCTATATGATCACTCTGTTCAATCTTTAACTAGGAAGACAAAGATGCGGAAAATGAGCAGCAACAGGAACAAATACCCGATGAGTTTATTTTTGATGCGGAAGGTGGTTTGGTGGATGACAAGCTTCTCTTCTTTGCACAACAAGCACAGAGGCGTAAAGGAAAAGCTGGGCGAGCTAAAAATGTTATTTTCTCTGAAGATAGAGGTCGATATATTAAGCCAATGCTTCCTAAGGTTAACTATGCTCTGATTCTATTCTCTTAGTTTCATAACATAGTCCTTCTGTTATGATTGAATCAATTCTATTGAATGCTATGTTTCTTAAAAGAAGAGAACTGAATCCATTCATATATTCTTGTGAAATTACTTGATGTCATTCAGGGTCCAGTTAAGAGATTAGCTGTAGATGCAACTCTAAGAGCAGCTGCACCGTATCAGAAGCTACGTAGAGAGAAGGACATTCATAAAACTAGAAAAGTGTTTGTAGAGAAAACCGACATGAGAGCAAAAAGAATGGCACGCAAAGCGGGGGCCTTGGTAGATTAGTTCCTCTCTCTCTCTCTGAACAAACTATCTTCTTTTTTATGTGGTTTTTTCAGTTTTCTTTTTCTTGCTTCATACTTGTAGGGTACTTATTTATATATAGTGTAAAGAAATTCTTGTAATAGATTACTTGTAAAGAAGTTTTCATGGTAGAACTTGCAGGTGAACCATGAAAACTTCAAGAAATTGTCAAAAAAACATAGGAATCAGGCAAATGTGATTTGATTACTCAAGTAGAGAAAATGTAATCTAGTGTCATAGTCCCCAAAAAAGTTCAACTGGAGATTTTAATTTTTTGTTCAAACCATTCAAGTCTGTCAGTAATCTTTCATTAAACTGATGAAGATCTTACTTTTGGAATGAAAAGATAGGTTAGCTCTGGATTTCTCTAACACAATAACTGTAACATGAATTTCTATATCACAGGTGATATTTGTGGTTGATGCAAGTGGAAGTATGGCATTGAACAGGATGCAGAATGCAAAGGGAGCAGCATTAAAACTACTTGCAGAAAGTTATACAAGTAGAGATCAGGTAAGTTTCGGGTTTCTAGGAATTTATATATATATATATATATATATATATATATATATATGAGATGATAGAAGTTGTTTTTTCTGTATAACACAGGTTTGCATCATTCCATTCAGAGGAGATGCTGCAGAAGTTCTGTTGCCCCCTTCAAGGTCAATCTCAATGGCAAGAAAGCGTCTTGAGAGACTTCCCTGTGGTGGGGGTTCTCCCCTTGCGCATGGACTCACTACGGTAGGTCGGCATGTGAATTTTGAATAAACACTTGTGTTTAACGACACTTATTTTTTCACACTATAATTCTCACGTTTTTTAGGTGTGTGTACAAAACAGTAATGATTTGGTGAACACACCTTGGTGTACAAAAAACATGTTCCCCCCCCCCCCCCCCCCCCCCCCCCCCCGCCAAAATGCTTTTGTTGTTAGATTCATTCGTCATGCAGGATTGGTTGTGTTGTCTCAGGCAGTTAGAGTAGGGATGAACGCAGAGAAGAGTGGCGATGTTGGGCGAATAATGATTGTTGCAATTACTGATGGTCGAGCCAACATATCTCTTAAGAGATCCACGGATTCAACAACCTCTTCTGATGCACCACCACCACCCAGACCCTCTGCTCAAGAGTTGAAGGTACCCACCACATAAACAGTACTAACTCAATTGTGATTGGGAATGACAGATGTGGTTTAGTCTTTTCCTCAATATTGTTTTTTTTTTGTGCACAGGATGAGATTCTTGAGGTGGCTGGTAAGATATACAAAGCAGGGATGTCCCTCCTAGTTATTGATACTGAGAACAAATTTGTGTCCACTGGCTTTGCCAAAGAAATTGCAAAAGTTTCTCAAGGTTTGATTTCGCCCCTATTTGGTTAGTTAGCTTACTAATCTGCCAGGAAAGTGATACCAACTTTTTTTAATGACACAGGGAAGTATTATTATTTGCCGAATGCTTCAGACGCTGTTATCTCTGCCACAACAAAGGAGGCATTGTCCGCTCTAAAGAGCTCGTAGCTGGTCAAACAAAGCCAACTTGTCTCTGTTCATCCCATCATATATATTGATTAGAAGACTATTAGTTTGAATGAATTTGAAGTGAGTTTAGGATGAAATTCTTTATTTTTCACTCAACTCAGTATGTATAATTTCTTGAATATACATACTTGAAGTGAGGTACTTGAAGAGTTGAAGTGAGACTTGAAGTGAGGTACTTGAAGTGAGGTGGAAAACAATGACATAATTTGACAAGAGTATCCTTGAAGTGAGTGGGTTTGATAAACTTGAAGGGTTTTCTCACCTTGTATTTTTGTTACTTTATTAACCATTAAATTTGAAACATAATTTCAACAAAAATACATATTGCCGCCGTACAATTTTTTAAACTCTCTCGAAGCTCTATCTCACTCAACATGTTTCTACCGTTGGATGATAAACTTTAACAAAACACAAAAGTAAAAGGGGAAAAAACTAAAAAGGGCAGGCCCTCCATACAACTGTCTTTTCAAGAACTTGTCAGGTCTACACGGTGTTTGGCTTGTATAGCTTCTCAACCATCTTTCTGTATTCTGTAAATTTTATAAAACAAGCATTACGCATAATAAACCCGATGCTTATAAAAGCTGTATTAGGGGCACTTGTCACAAGCATTAGGCATTATTACCTTCTTGATTGCCCCACAATGCTGCCGCCTGAGTGTTTAGCGGAGAACTTATATTTGGCTCTGAAATCATGAGATCAAGAAAGGAAACTCAAGTTAGAGAATGGTTAAAAAAAGAAATCCCTCCTTCCCATAACATATTCCTTTTTTTGAGAAATAAGTATGCTCTTAAATCTTAATATTGTTTCTTTACTATATAAAGTTCCATCACAAATCACAAGTAAAGGACACAAACAAATTACCTCCAAGCAAACTCTGAATGGAGAGTAGTATAGTCCTTACATCATAAGCAGACGACCATTTGTCCTGCAATTATATATACATTCCCTAAGAATGTCAGATGGCACAGGTGAAGAATAAAAAAATGCTAAAATGAAAGAACAGATGATTAAAAACTGTAACCTGAAGGATATCCAAGCATATGTTCCCATATACATCAACGTTTGGATGAAAACAAGCTGTCTCAAATTTAACTTTGGGTGATTTAAATGGATACTCATTAGGGAAGGTCAGAGAGAGCTTATATTCTGTTCCTTCAAAAACTGTGTCTTTACTGCCTGTAATTGTCCCTTTCCAGCAAAATATGTTGTCTTCCTCTGGGAATGCTGATACTCCAGACTCACCGCTCATCTACATATTGAGATTACTTTGAAATTGAGGTGATAAAAAGTTCATAAAAGCATTTTGTAAATTTTTCAGAAAAATAACAAAAGGTTCCATTTTCTCTCTTACCATCAGAGCCATTAGTTCTGATTGCAGCCTGTCATGATACAATGAAGAACACTGGGATTAGAATTTAGAATAACTCAGAGACTAAAATAGAAATGGAAGTACCCCATATTTTTTGTGTAACACTAAAAGTGAAAAGGAGTGAAGGGAGTGTTTTGCATTGTTTTAAAAAGTGTTTCTCAATTAAAATTAAGCACTTTAAAATTAAAGCTGGAACATGTAGGGATGCTTTAAACTACTTTTCCCTTAAAATACAAACACTCTAACTTTTATCTTTTCACAATCACATTTCCTTTATATCATTAGGAATCAAACAAACACTTTTTAAAACACCTCTCATATTGTTTTTAGCTTCTAGCTTTAAATGATAAGTTTTTGAACTCTACTTAGTAGAAACACTTATTTGAAAGCACAACATTTAGCTCCTTTGAAGTTAAAAGGTTAGAATCATTTTTTACAGAAAAGTAGTACATTCCCTCAGAGATTGAAACCAACCAATTAACAAATTCAACCCATATCAAAACCATTTAACCCGCACGAGGTGTTGTAGATGCAGGCACGAGAATATTGGGGTGGAGCGGGTAAACCAATTTTTTATATAATTTTTACACAAAAATGTACTACCTCTGTCCCGTAACATTGAGACATTAGGACCTAGTGGGAATATTAAGAAAAGTGAGTTTATGTGGTTGGAAGTATTTTAGCGGAACGGAAGAAGTATTTCAAAACAAAAGTTTATTTAATTTGGATTGGGTCGGTCCCCGGCCACCCCGAACTACTCGCATGTTAGCACCAATACTAGGATATGGTACTTAACAGTTAACCTAATTTGCTTCATTGTTTCATATTTCAAGAAGATAGACAATTTCATAAACAGTGCATCTTCTAGGAATGTATGAGTTAATTACCGTTATCAAAGAAAGTCTAAGGAACCTAGAAACCCTAAATGAAACAACGGATAAAGAGTTTATGAGGACCTTTTGAGAACAGATTGGGTATCGACGGACTTAGAAGATGGAACCGTTTGCTTTGTTGGAGGGATGGCCGGAAGGCTGCCTTGCCCGTTGTTGGTCGTATTCGCAGCCGCCATTTCCCTCTCAATGTCCCCTTGTTGTTTGATCTATAGATTGCCTTTGATTGAAGACGATAACAGGTGAAGTGGATCTGGCTGAGAGAGAAGAAGGAAGCGATTGATAATTGAGGAATTTGCGTTCGTTAGGGTTGTTGATTTTGCGGTGTGGCAGCCAGGTTTTAACGCGAGCAATTTACGGCTGCCGTACACGATTTCAAATTCTCTTCAAACGTTATTGTAACGGCTAGTTGACAACCCGGCTTCTGTAGGTAAGGCACTTTAATTCTTGTCCATTTATTCGAAGAATGTAGGGTTCAACGTACCGAATTTACCTAATTGTAAATTTGATTTTTTGGTAAGAAAATTTTCCACTTTTGGTCCCTCGAGTATTATACCACTTCCGCAGAAAAAATTCCATTTATGGTCCTCCGAGTTTTGCACCAATTCCACAATTAGTCCTCATATTTCATTTTATTCATTTTTGGTACCTGACTATTGTTTTCTTGACCATATATAGTCCTTTTCCGATAGTAGAAATGCTCAGAAATGGACCACAAATGGTCAAGAAAACAATAGTAAGGTACCAAAAATGGATAAAGTGAAAGACGAGGACTAAATATGGAAATGACACAAAACTCAGAGGACCTAATGTGGAATTAATTCCACTTCCGCATTACGTACCTGACTTTCAACTTGTCCACATTTAGTCCCGACGTTTTCTTCCTTTACCATCTGTCGTCCTTCCGACCAAAACTCCGGCCGGTTGAATCATTTATTAAAAAAGGGAAGGTTAGTCTAGTAATTTCATAGGCTGGTCTTCACTTCTTCCTCGCCAACTCCATCTGTATCGTAACCACCCCTTCTTTAATACCCCTTACATTATCCAACATTTAAACCTAAATCCCCAACCAACTAGTCCGTCGTTTTCCTCCTTCGTAGGCACTCCCTGTTCACTCCAACGACAACCTCTGTAAGCTCGAAGGTCACCATGTATAGCAGCAGTTCAACTACCTCGAAATCAACAGGCCGGTATGAATATGGAGAGTGAATTCCGGTCAAACATTGTCAATGTGGGAAAGAATTGAAGCTTTTGACTACATGGAAACCAGAAAACTGTTGGAGAAGATTTTGGAAATGCGTTGGAAATGAGGTATTAGTAGCATGGTGCAGCTTTAAAATTTTCCATATTTTTTGAGATGATTGATTTTGTAAGTATTTGTATTATGTGATTGCAGTGGTCTGAAGGGTGTGGTTTGATGGACTGGTTTGACCCTCCAATGTGTAAAAGATCCAAGAAAATCATTCCAGGGTTGTTAAGAAAACTGAATGGGTATGAAAACCACATTCACACATTGGAGATGAAGCTGGAAGTAGCTGAGAAACCAGAAAACAAAAAAGATAAGATGGAGAAGATAGAGCACAAAAGATACTCTTGCAGCAGACTGGGCGTGTGCATTATAACATTTTTTGTGGTTTTTGCATCCATGTATGCACATAGAAAATAGTCTTGTAGCATGGTTTTTATGTATTCCGAACAATTTTGAGGAATGTTGGTAATATCTTTGAAATGTATTGATGCCAAATGTTCATGGTGATGACATGTATATATGAAGTTCTATTGCATATTCAATGTTACAACTGTTGTGTTACATTATAAACTGGAAAACATGGTTCACTACAAACACACTTAACTTGAAACATATACTATGGTCACACAAAACAGAATTACAAACATAGACACACTAAAATTACAGTCATAGCAAATGTTTTGTACTTCCAAAACAACCACCATTTACACATAGCAACCTGTAATATCTCCTGGTGGGCAAAAAACATAGTGATAACTACACTGAAGTTCATGTTACAACAAACACTACAATAAAACCTACAGCAAAATGGAAGCCCCTACAGTCCTTTCCAAATGATTGACATCAAACACTAGCCAAGGTCAATTGGGTCTGCATCATTCCCAAAAAAAACAGACTTGAAGGTCGTTTTGGATCTGGTAGAATAGGTTGGTCCTTTTTTTATGTCAAGTTTTTTGAGTTTTGGTTTTCCATGTCCTGAGTTCACACCTTGTGGTTGTGCACCTTTTGAATTGAAAGTCTTAGAAGGAGGGGATGGTCCAAAGCTTATCTTGACCCCATGAGTATTTCTTTGCTCAAACCCATGGGTGTTGTCTTTGTCAACATCATCAATCTTGTTTTCATCAATAGCATCACTCTGGTTTGCAGCACTATCCTGACTTTGAGTTTCAGTCCCTTCTCCAGTCTCTCTTTCAGCATCTTGGCCACTTAGTTTTTCAGCTTCTTGGTCACTCACTTGAGTGAACATTGAAGTATCTTCCACTGAAACAACAATAGGAAACTCAAGTCCTAAAGATGGGAAGTCTTCATATTGCATATTGATATCCATAAGGTTGTCCTCATCTAAAGCAGAAACCTTGGGTGCTCCCACATCCTCATTACCAGCACTTTCACCAACACTTCCTCCACTATGCCTTGGTGCAGATTTTGGTTTTCTTTTTCTAGGTTGAAGCTGTGTGTAGAAAAAATATAATGGTTAAAGAAAAATAAGATGAAGTACATATAAGTCCTAAATAAGTAAATGACATAATAACATAAATCATGAGTGTATTTACCAGTTTCTCTTTGTTATTTGGATCTTCAGGACACCTCCTTGCATTATGACCTTCTTTTCTACACTTTGAACAATGCATCTTGATGTGTGTCCTTGCTACTCTCACTCCATCATTGCTTAGATCCACAGCTGATTTCCTCCTCAGTTTTTTTGGCCTTCCGGGCTTGGCTGAATACACAGGAGGAAGTGGGGGAATTTTATCAGAAATAGGCCACTCATCTTTGCCTGCCATTGGCTTTATACTGCCAGCATATATCTTCAAATATGATTCTTTTGTGTAACATGGGTGCACGTAAGCATCAACTGGACCTCTTCCATACTTCAACCAAATAGCACACACAACATACTTGCATGGTATACCAGTTAAGTCCCACAACCTGCATGTGCATATTTTCCTCTCTAAATCAACCCCATGCTGTGTACCACTCATTCCAGTAATCTCAAAGTCATTCTCACCACACTGATACCCTATTAAACCTGCAGCTAACTTCTCAATTTCTTGTAACTTTTTCACAATTCTAGGGCACAAATTAGTAGTCCATTTCTCTGCCTTTTGTCTACTAGTAAAAAATTTTGTGACCAGTAGCTTCCTAATGCTTTCAAAACATACTAAAATAGCCTCTTGCCTTGCCTCTAAAATGACCCCATTCAAACACTCACATATATTATTAGTTAACATATCTGTTTTGGAGTGTGTAGAGAAATGAGACTTGGACCATTCTGTAGGATTTTTATCTGCCAGCCAATCAAAAGCCTTTTCATCAATTTCCTTTAACTTGGTCAGACTTGTTTTGAAAGAATTCACTGTACAAGCCCTGGCACAGTCCCAAAGTGCATCTTTCACAGCTTTTCCAGGAAATCCAGCCACCTTCATATTCCCATGTAGATGCCTAACACAGAACCTATGTTCAACCATGGGAAATAATTCATTAACAGCTTGGATGAGGCCTTTTTGCTTGTCAGACATCAATGTGAATACATGTTCATTCTCTTCATTGATATCAGCATCCCTTCTTACTAGATTCAAAAACCAAGCCCATGAATCCTTTGTTTCCCCATCAACAATAGCATAGGCCAAAGGAAAGATGCTATTGTTTGCATCTAACCCTACTGCAACTAGCAACTGCCCACCTGTCATTGTTTTAAGATGAGTGCCATCCAAACCTAAAACTGGTCTGCAACTTTTGAATCCTTATCGAGATGCTTCCCAACACAAGTACATCCTCAAAAACCTTTGTTTCCCACCCTCTTCTATGTTTTCACTGAGTTTTACAGTGCATGTGGTTAGTGGATTAGTCCTTCTTATTTCTTCCACATAACACCAGATCTTGTTAAAGTATGCATCCTCCTCACCTCTGAGCTTTCTTTTGGCAGTGCTCATTGCTCTGTAAGCCTGCCTTGTACTTACATGGAATCGTTCATCAGTACACACCTTTTGTCTGAATTCTTTGGTCTTCCAGTTTGAGTGACTTTTAATCTCCTTCAACCATCTCTTAGCAACTTTGGTTGAGTTAACCATTTTATTGTGATACACCCAAGAGCACCCATCATGCTTATTTTGGTACTCAAGTATCCTCCAAGAGTGAGCATCAACTACCTTTCTGAGATTGATCCTCCATGGGCAGTCTAGGTGTTTGCACTTCACAACAACTCTTATCTTGTCATTCTTTACAAATTTCACATCTTTACCAGTCTTGAAAGCATGGTTTTGAACTGCCTGCATGAATTCATGTTTGGTACTGAATGTCATTCCAAGCTTAAAAGATGGGTTTTCCATATCAGTTTGGGCACAAAATGTACTCCACTTTTCAGCATCAGAATCTGAATCATGTATTGAAGCATCATCAGACAAATTTGGATCAGGATCTACCACTAATGATTCACTTTCTATGTTCTGTCTTTCACTGTTGCTGTGCAGCCCTCCATATTCAGCTGTTGGATCAATGTGTTTAGCAAAATCAGCATCATCTTCACATATGAAGTCCCCTAGGTCAGAATCTTCATCATCCCCCGAAAAGTCTTCTAGGTCCTTCTCACTATAAGCAAAATCACTATCTGAGAGATCCTCATCTGTATCTCCATTATCATCAACTTCTTCTAATTCTATCCACAACTCCACAATTTTACCCACACTGCCATTACTCACAAAGGACCAGATTTCAGAGTCACCTTTCAGTTCATTTAGTGAAGAATTTGAATAGCAAAAGACTCTTCTTAACTTCTTTGTGCAACCAACTTCTTCTAGTTTCTCTTTCAACACAATTAAGCCAAACTCATCCACATCTACATCAGAAAACAAATGTGTAGTACCTCCCCTGTAAAATGGTCTGCTACTCTCACTCACTCTTCCTCCGTACCTCAACTTTAGAGTAAACGTGGTATCACATGGGGCTGCATAAAAAACATTTAATGTGGTAGTTCAATCATTGTAAGTAAAGGGAAAAGGAAAAAGAATTGGTCCCATTTGTCAAATCCCAAAAAGTAAAGAGAAAAAAGATTCTCAACAACAAAACCCTACCCTACCGAGCACAAAACCATACCCTACCGAGCACCATTTGTACTTCAATTCAACAAACTTACCGTTACCAGCAGCATTTGATGAAGAACTTTGATGACAACTTCTTCCTTCTCCATTCGATCTGCGCCCCATTCTGATTGCAAACACTCCAGCCGGAAGCGTCCTCATTCACCGGTATGGTTTTAGGGTTCGCAGAGTAATCGTCCTCATTCAGCCGGAAGTTTCATAGAGTAAGCGCATGTATGCAGAGAATGGACTTCTAGCCGTTTTAAGCCTATGAAATGACTAGACTAACCTTCCCTTTTTTAATAAATGATTCAACCGGCCGGAGTTTTGGTCGGAAGGACGACGGATGGTAAAGGAAGAAAACGTCGGGACTAAATGTGGACAAGTTGAAAGTCAGGTACGTAATGCGGAAGTGGTATAATACTCGAGGGACCAAAAGTGGAAAATTTTCTTTTGGTAATCCTATACCTAGTATCATTTAGAGCCCCATTTGGTAATATTTTTCGGCTTATCAACCAATTTCTTCACCAAACACAGAACTTTTCCATTTTGCGCGATGAATTGTGTAATAATAAGAAAACGTAATGTTAGAGTTACTTCTCTCTTTGTATTGGCTGAAATTAGAGAACCATTTTAGCTATTTTTCATATAAATTTTTCCTTATTTAAGTAATAAAATATATTTTAAATATAGTTTTTTACATAAATCAACATTCAACTGGATCAACCAATGCAACTACTTTAGCCAGAACTTCATAAATTTTGGCAGAATTTGTCGATTCAGCCGATTCAAATGATTTTGGTGTTACCAAATAGACTCTTATGTGATGCAAAATTAAAATAAACTTTGTCTAATATAAAGTCGTTTTATAATACTAAAAACAGTCGAATCATCTGATTCTACTATAATGAATTAAATCTAACTGATTGGGCTGAATTGACGGAGACTCTCGAATTATGAAAACATAAAAAAAAATATACGGAGTACTACGTATATCATTAATAAAATAAAAAATAAAAATTATATGAAAAATATTTAAAACGGACTTCTACATAAGCATCCCAACTAAACATAATTATTTTATTAACGAACTAAACATAATTGTTATGAACCCGATTTTAAAGAATTCACACACAAATTCTTAATTTATCTCACATACTTTAAAATTTAAATTACTCTAATAAGCATCTCAAAACACTTTTTTTTAATATTTCTCATTCAACATGCCATGAAATAGCTATTTTAAATATTAAATTTTAGTATTCTTAGACGACTTTATATTAGACCAAGTCTATAAAATAACTTTGAAGAACAAAATTAATAGGAATTTTGCTGGTTTATCTGTTAGGTGGGCAAAACACGAATAATTTATTTCTTCAATAGAATGTAATAAAAATAAAAGGTATAACAAATAATTAAATAATTGATATAAAATATAGCGTGTGTGTACGAATGGCTATTAATTGTTGTGTATCAGATTGATGAATTTAATAACTATCAAAATTAATAAGTACTATGTAATAAGCTCTCAAAAAGTTACCAAATAAGGTGGATTCTATCCTACAATCTTTTGTTTCCATATCGATAAGCAATAAAAAATAGAATGTGATAAAAAATAAAAGGTATAAAAGGTTATTAAATACGGAGTAATTGTTATATATGATGACATGACAGGATTATGTGGCGCGTCGTATGCTCTTAAAAAGTTTCTCTTATATATATATTGATTTAAATTTTCATATAACTTATTTAATAAACCAATAACTAACACGGAGTATATAAGTAAATGTTCAAATTTACAAATCAATACATATAAATACATAATTAAACATAAAATGCATTACGGTTCAAAAAATACATTGTGTTACAAATATCACAATGTTATTAGGAATAAATCCTATAAAAAGAAAAATGTTTTAAATTCACAGTTTCTGAAACGCTAACCATTTAGGAAAATGAATTTCCTAATTCTTTTAAATTATAGAAAATGTCCCAAAAACGTGAGTTGGAGGACGTTTTCGTGCTCTAGCACATCAAGGAATAAAAATACCCCAAAAATGCTATTTGTACTCACACTTATACTCACTTTTATACGCACATGTTTGTGCAAGACTTTTTTGTATGTGAATCCCGTTCACAAACAAAATATATTTGTGCAAATTTTGCACATACAACATAAAACATATTTTGTCTGTGAATCAAATTCACAAACCAAAAAAACCTTCACAGACCAAATTCCTCTCCATTTCTTTCTCTTAATTTCCTCTCCATTTCCTTTTTACTTCCTATCTATCTCTACCTTTTTCTCTATCTTCCATTTCTTTTTAATGGAGAGGATCCAAATTAGGGTACAAAGAATGATTGAAAAATATCGCAAAGTCCAAATAAGTGAATGCTCCACTGACAAATGCAAATGACCACAATGAATATCGCATTTTTTGCCTTTCAGGGGCAAGTTAATTAGAAGCGAGAACCAGAGTATGCCTTTGCCATACATCCCACAGTTTACCTTGTTCTTCATCTAATTGACTCGAAACGCTTCTTGATTCTGATGATGCACATGTTTGCTAATCGTTAAAAAGTAAGCCACTTTCTAAAACTTTGTACCAGTATAATTTTTCCTAGCCCATTTGGAAATACCAAAATTGATTGAATAAGTTGATTCTGCTGAAACTTGTGAAGTTCTGACTGAAGTGACTGCATCGACCGATTCTGCTGACTTATGTAAAAATTATATTGAAAATATATTTTATTAATAAAAAAATTATATGAAAAAATAGTTAAAATGTTACATTCTTCTACAGTAACTTCAGTCAATACACTCAGAAAAGTATCTTCATTCTTACTTTTTGCATTACTTTTTCTACAGAAAATTACTTTTTCTTACTAGGTCCAAAAAATAGTTAAAATGTTACATTCTTCTGCAGAAAATTACTTTTTCTTACTAGGTCCGAAAATTAATTTGCAACAACGAATGTGCTAAAAGATCTCAAAGATAAGTTCAATATCAATAAAAGGTCTGAAAATTAAAGTGTATGGATTTAGTGTTTATTTATCAATGACCTAATATTCTTGAAATGTATATGTGTATAGATTTGAGAGCTCCTTTGGTGATGCTATGTTAATTTCGTGCGCTAAGTTGATTAAAACTTTTGAACAAACAAGTGTTAGATTTTTTAGGAATGGAAAAATTTGTTGATATGCAAACAATATTTTAAACAAGAACTTTCACGAAAATGGCTTTCTTCCAAATATGACGAGGTTGTTTTTAGAAGAGTGTAATAGGATTTATAAATAATCTTAGTTATTGCGTAAAATATGGGTTATTCATGTAAATGTGTGGCAGTATATAGAATCGGCTTTAGACTTTTTCTGTAAAAAAGTATCACTATGTCAATGACCAATGCAAGCTCGAAAATGTACATATTTGATATATATCATGTTTTCTAAACACATCATCTCATAAAAATCAAAGTATTATGAATAAGTATGGAAGAACTATCAAATAAGCCCTCGAACTTTCATAAAAAGTGCAAATAAACCCTTTTACAGGAGGCTTTGTCCGGCTGTCGCCATTTGGGGCGGTTTCCGGTGGAATTTTCTGATGAATTTTTTTGAGCATCTTCTTCATTAAGTCTAGTTTACCCATACCAACTTTCAGCTAAAAATTCAATCGAGAAGACAGTCAAATGATTTTCTGAAGTATACTGTGTTGCCTAACTGCACAGTTATCTTCAAAAATTCATTTGATTGTCTTCCTGATTGAATTTTTAGCTGAAATTTGGTATGAGTAAACTAGACTTAATGAAGAAGATGATAAAAAAATCATCAGAAAATTCCACCGAAAATCACCCCAAATGACGACGGCCGGACAGACTCCTATAAAAAAGCTTATTTGCACTTTTTATGAAAGTTCAAATGCTTATTTGGTAATTCTTCCTTTTCTATTAGTATAACACAACACATTAATTAATATATCAATTCTACACATGTATTTATGCGCTTTTATTGTAAACTTTGGGAGTTGAAATGATTGGACGGAGGTATTGTTCGCAAACGCGCTTGCACATTAGATATTGTGGAATGTGGACACCATTGGATCTTCATAGTAGAAAAAACAGATGAAGCGTTAACACATTAGGCAGCCGATGCTTAGGTTAGATGACTTGGATCAGATCATTAGTCTATTGCGTATGCTTAAATTTACAAAAATGTTATTATTGTAAAGACCTGTATGCATTTTTCGAAAGATTGCATGTTTCTCGAAACAAACAGTTAAAAATTAGTTTTAACAGTTAAAAACGTTTGAGGCTATGTTTGGCACTACGAGCTGGAGACTAAAGTCTGAATTAAAGGCTATTGTCTGAATTAGAAACTTTTGACTGGAACTGAATTTTGATGTGCTAAATCTGAACTACTAGCTGAATGAAGTAGACCCGTTTGATAAAAGATTCGAAAGTGTCTAAATTACATTGGAGGACAACTAACTTGCTACTTATAATTTTATAATTTACGTAGTACTCCGTAATAGATATCGACATGGTAGAATACACTTCATATAGACACCCAGTATATAATATATGTAATATATTTATAAAATAAATATCAGGAATAATAATACTATGTAATAACAAATGTACACGCATGATACATCACACTTTCATACATGTCAGTTTCTGCAATTTGGACCGGAATTTGAAAACAAGATTGATTTCCCCCAAAGCTGTTGGGGTTAAAGTTCAGGCAGTACGTAGATAACTACAATTGGATAGCTAAATTCCAAAAGCATTATAAATCGCATTTTATGCTCCAGCGGAAGAGAATGAAGAGAGATTTTTGGAGCTGCCCGTTGTGTGAAAACTCGGTCAGGGACTCAGGGTTATTCTAGGAACGCAAAAGTCTGCATTCCATAGGCTGAATGAAACGTTGCTCATGTTAACGTTCCATTTCAGTCAACAATTTCAGTTTAAGCTCAAATAAGTCTTTCTCCCAAACGAGTTTAATGGTATTATGATTGACTGGAATTGGAAAGTTTCAGCCGATTATCAGCTGGAAAAGGCTGCCAAACATAGCCTTATAGTGGTACAACAGAATTGAAGTGAAAATTGTTCAGTTGGATCAAATTGTACACTTCAATTCTCCTCATATGAGGTCTTCTAGTCATGTCAATTTGAAAGCTTTTTCAAATGACAATCCTCTAGTCCACATGAGCAACCAATTTTGTATATCAATTTAACAGAAGCCACAAGGATAGGAGGGAGAAATCATTAAGGGAACAATACCTTAAGCATAATTTACAACTTCATAATGATATAGAGTTATACACCAACAAAATTTTTATACCTAAAATAGGCTTACCCTCATTCACCCTTATTAGTTTGTATAAAGAGATAAAGATACGGAGTATAATATCATATCACAAACTTCAACATCAAAGGATCACAAATTCTAAGTATATGATCCTTAAATGCACATCAAGCATTATGTATAACCGGCATCAGCCACTGATCTAGTGTCAAGATAAGCTAGAATAGCATTAAATATTACCAAGTTAAGCAGTAGCTATTTTGAGTTTTTAACTTGCAACTACGAATGTGCTTTTGAACGTAAATAAACAGAAACTGAGCAACACTACAGTACAACCATCAACAACAACAAAATGACACTCGATATTAATCTTTCATGGTCAAGGAAAACTAACAAGCAGTGGGGAATGTCATATATGCAAAATATATTCATTAAGATTTTCATGGTATATAACATTAAGGTGTTGACACACTCACGACACAACAGGCTTGTTATCCCAAATCTCTCTTGCTTCAATTAAGGAAGGACAGTACCTATTAGCTAGCACTTCAACTTGTTCTGAAAAGGATTTGCTCGCATAGCTCCCAATGTGAAGAACCATTTGCCTCCAACGCTTCAAACATATTTCTCCAGGCCTATGTTCCAGAAGATTATCCCAGTCCACATTATCCACACATGTAGCATCCATTCGATAAAGTGCATCAATCATACGAAAATCATCAGTGTCTGCCCATATCCCTTCAGCCACCATAGGTGATGACAGCTGGCTGTACCACTTCACACAGCAAATCGAATCACTGCGTGTGGATAACTTATTACTAATTGCAGTCCAAGCCACATTGTCTCGTAGCATACCATGCTTGGATTTCTTTTCTTCTGAAATCCTCAATTGCAGATCTTTGTTGACTAAGTCAAACAAGTTCTGGTACTCATCCTGAGACCACTGTCCTCTCTTCAGGTTAGGCAAGTGTATTCTGCGCCATAAATCCTTCACGTGAAACCTATGTGTCCCAAGTGTATCAGCGATTTCTTTCCACTGATTCCCTTTTAATTTCTGATGTTTTAGTATCAGTTCCTTCTCTTCTTTGCTCCATTTGTGGTTTTCAATTCTCCGGAATAGGACTTGGGTACGACAATACACAGCTTCTAAAGGGCGATAAGGTATGGCAGCTGCTATATTCTTCCAACAGTGTCTTACTTCAGGGTAAGACTTACTGTTTAACACCATATGCAATCCTTCCTCCCCAAGATCATGCATCTCAATATAGTTATAAACAGCTTGTCTAATTATCTGATCTTCTTCTTTAGAGAACCGCTTACCTCGAACCAGCTGCACTTCTTCATTTTGATCATCCCCACCCTCAGAAAAATTAGACGCAGGAAATACCTCCACCTCACTGGAAAAGGTCACATTCTTCTTGCTACTTTTCTGTTTATTTCCTTTAGAACTATTATTGTTTACCTGTTTTCCATTAATATTACCATCTCTTTCTCCATCTAATGATCCCACATCATGACCCCTCTTCTTTTTCTTGTTCTTCTTCTTCTTCTTCTTCTTGACCTTGTCCACTTTGCCCTCATTTTTCCTATTACTTTCAGGAGCCTTAGTATCAGCTATGACTTCATGAGATCCATAGTCATCCTCCGTCTTTTGAGTCTTGTTCTTTTTCTTCTTCTTTTTGACCTTTTCATAGTCATCACCAGCTACTGTTCCTACCATCTGCTCATCTTTCCTGTTGTTCTCTTGAATCTTTTTTTCACTAATTTCAACTCCCCTCTTTCTTTTCCTCTTTTCTGTTTTCTTGAGAGTAACTCCATTAGTATCATCAGAAAGTACTACCCCTGCATCATCTGTTGCAGCTTTCTTCCTTTTCCTCTTTTCTGTTTTCATAAAGGCAACCCCATTAGTATCATCAGAAAGCGTTATGCCTGCATCATCTCTTGCAGTTTTCTTCGTTTTCGTAACACCGTCGTTGTCACGCTTCATTTTTTTCATACTTCCCTTCTCAATGCTTGTATGTTCCTTAACTCCCACATCCTTCACACTATGAATAGGATTGGCAGCTGCAATATCATTGATATTCTCCTTCCGTTTCTTAGACTTCCTAGATAGCTCTGATTTCTCCAGAGAACCAACCACTTCATCTTCCACCTCCATGGCTGTACACGAATTCTGTTATTGCTAAGCTCCACTAGAATAATTTCAAAAATGAAAAAGGAGAAAAATTATAACACCAACGATCCAACTCAATATATAACAATCAACATTTAAGAAATCAAAAAATGAAAAGTGAATCAAATCAATTAATAAACTAATCAAACAATCATATTAATCAATAATCAATAAAACAAAAGGTCTAAAACTCCAAAACATGTAACTGTAAAGCCATTAGGTGATTAAGCAACAAGGAAAGACGGCAGAGGACGAGAGGAGTACCTGAAGCCAGGAACTCTGAAGGCTGAAGCGGTGAGGCAGTCCGGCGAGTCCGCACTGAAGACTGAAGCCTCACGACGCACCACTGCACGGACGGAAAACACGGTCTGCACCAGAAGGATGACTGAGATCTGAGGATCCGAGAAGGGCGAGAAGCCAAGAAGGGCGAAGGGGCAGGGAGGGAGGCGGCCAAGGGGCCGAGGGTGTATTAGTGCCAAAATTTAAAAGTTCATATTGTATTGGATTTTTAAAAGTCTACGAAAGTCTAGGTGTATTCAAGGTAGACTTTTAAAAGTCTATAAAAGTCTATGCATATTCAAAGTTCCGTTCATTCTTATGAATTTCTAAAATCATAGATTCTCGTGGACTTTTAACTCTTTTTTAGTACATTAGTTCTCTTCGATTGTCTCTTCTCCTCACTAAAGATTTCTGTGGACTTTTCTTATATCGGTTTTTCATCCCGCCCCCCACCCCACCTCACCAACTCTCCTCTTCTTTACCCAAGTCACTCCTCCCCCTTCGATCTTTCTTCTTCTTCTTCAACCTAGCTCGCTTCATCCCTCCCCTTCCATTCTTTTTCTTCTTCAGCTTGCCCCACCCCCTCGATTCGTTAATCCCATACTGGTTCGATTCTAGAAGTTTCTATAAGAACTGGTATAAGAATCGATAATATTACAAAAGTGCAATTCTGGTACGTCGTCGCTTAACCATTAAGAAAATAAATATTTTAACTATTACTTTCTTTCATCGTCAAATCGCTAACACATAAAAATATAATTTCAAATTAATAAATATATAACTGTAAATAAGTACACAAATTTTTACAAGATAGAAATGAAAATAAAACAATTATTAAGAAGATTGCAACTGTGCTTGTACCACATGTAGCAATGAGTGTAACGATTAATGTTCTTACTCATTAATAAAATGACCAAATTTTTTAGCATTCTTGAAACTTTGAGTTTTTTTAATAAAAATAAATTTGGATTCTTATGCTTCATTTATTCTTGTAGAACTTTGTGTTGCTATATGAATTACATTTGTTTCATTTATTTATTTATTTATTTATTTATTTATTTATTTGTTTGTTTATTTGTTTCTTATCATACTCTGTATTATACAGAGGAAATTATTCAGGGTAGGACTAAAACATACGGAGTAGCATTCTTCTTAAAGTATGATCATATGTTTGATTTTCCTTAAATAGGACTAAATATTACATATTCACCCCTAATTTATTTTACATATTTGATTATCCATAATTCTCTTGCATAACCAAATCGACTTTCTTGGTGGCAGATCAGTCCGATGACGACAACGGGGAACTCAAGTGACGGAGACGGACGGGCAGATCGGTAGCGGCGGTCTAGGTGCAAATTTCGACGACCAGCAGTGGTGCTTCGCATTTAAAAATCTATGGACTTTTTGAAAGTTAATAAACTTATCCATGGATTTAAAAATTCAAAGAATTCATTCATAAAAAAGTCTATGGATTTAAAAATCCATTGACTTTTTTAAAAGTCCACGGATTAAAAAAAAACCACCACAATCCATATTCAATTTGGATTCTAAGGATTTTAAAGGAATTTAAAAGTCCATCAAAGTTTGGGTGTACTCAATTTGGATTTGTACGAAGTCTACTAAAATTCAGCTATCCTCAAATTGTCCATAGATTCTTTAACTTTTGGATTGTTAAGGATTTACATGGATTTCAAAACTAAAATGTGAAGGATTGAATACCGCTGAAAATCTCTGCTCTCCCTTCGGATTTGAATGGATTTCCCGTCCAGAAGCAAAACAAAGCTAGAAGAATTTCAGCCCCCGTTAATCTTCCTTCACTTCACTTCACTTCTCCCTCTCCAAAATCTTCCAGCCAAACAAAAGCTAACAAGAACTGCAGCAAAGCAGTTCAATTCACTTCATTTCAGCCCCCGTTTATCTTCCTTCACTTCACTTCTCCCGTTAAATGATTTCTTAGGTATTGTGTTGCCTGAGCCCATATATAAACCAACAAGAACTGCAACAAAGCAGAGCTTGGATCCTAAATCAAATCACCGCAATCCAATTAAGATAGAGACCAGAGAAAGTGAATCAATCTATTCAATCAATCTTGTTGCGGAAGCTTTAAGGAGACACACAGAAATCCTAGAAGCAGGCTAGCGGCTGGTAATTAGGGCAGAGTTTGCATGGTCTTGTATTTCAAATCTATTAAAATCTATCGAAATTTATATGATTCCATGAAATAGAATTTTATAGAATTCAATATGAATCTCATTGAATCTACGATCCTTTAAATCATTTAAATTCCGTGTTGGGGACACCCCCCTTATTATTTATTGTTTATTCTTATTTTATTCGGATCAGATCAGGTCAGATCAGAAAAATTCAGATCAGATCAGAAAGATTCAGATCAGATCAGATTAGATCAGAAACATTCAGATCAGAAACATTCAGATCAGATCAGATCAGAAACATTCAGATCATATCAGAAGCATTCAGATCATATCAGATCAGATCAGAAACATTCAGATCAGAAACATTCATAACAAATTGGAAACATTCTATTATTATCGATTATATTATTATTATTATTATTATTATTTTATTATTAAATAATAATAATAATAATAATAATAATAGTTATTATTATAATTATTAATTTATTATAATTATTATTGATATTATTTATTATTATTATTATTATTATTGATATTATTATTAGAATTATTATTATTAGTATTAATATTATTATATACCAGTTTCGAAAGTTAAGATCAAATCAGAAGGATTCAGATCAGATCAGATCAGATCAGAAGCATTCAGATCAGATCAGAAAAAATCAGATTAGATCAGATAAAAAAGATTCAGATTAGATCAGATTAGATCAGAAAGATTCAGATCAGATCAGATATGATAAAGTATATATCTAGAGAGAAGTGAGAGCTAGAGAGAGAAGTGCAAGTAAATGCTTCAATAGAATGATTTTGTAACCCTGATAACTACCTCCAGAGGAAGTATTTATAGGGAAAATACGGGCTGGGCTCCCAAGTCTTGGGCTTGGGAGGCCCATTTACAACTGGACCGCTATTGGGCCGAATACAAAGCCTCTGGTGGGCTATACAAATGAATAAGTGTAAAATCCGGTTCTGTGAGACTTTCGTGGCCGACGAGGGTCCTGGCCGATGAGGGCACGACCGATGAGGGCACGGCCGACGAGGACACCCTGGTTCCCTGGCTTTAGGATCATGTTCTGAGTTGGTCCTTCTTCGGCCGACGAGGGTCTATGGCCGACGAGGGCACCGCGTAGTGGCTGTGCGTTCTGTTCTTCTGAGTATGTGGGTCCTGGGACCTAGACCCGTATACTCCATCAGGAGTCCCCCACTCTCTAAGCTGAGATGTAGACGAAGTGAGGGAGAGTAGATTTCTGTGCTTGATGCTTCTTGGCCGATGCGGGACCACGTTGGCCGTTCCTTATTGCGGTGTTTGGTGGCCCCGTTCTGAGTTTGGCCATTGCATGCCCCCTGATGCGGACGGGGAAGGCTATTGTTCCTTTGGTGCGTTTTGTTTGTGGATAACGAGTGTCCTGGCATGAGTGACCGATGAAGGTAGTGCCTATCCTTGGTTGCTGACTAGTTAAGTTTCCCTTTTGGTCGATGAGGGCACTGCGCCTTCCTTTTGGCCGTTGTTGATGATGTCCTGTGTTTTTGGACGATCATGCGTCATATTGCCCAAGGTTTTGGGGATGATAACACTGTCCGGCCGTAGATGAAGTTGTGAGGACCTCGGGGCCGTTGCGGTATACGGACGACAGTGATTTAGGTATGTTAACCTTTCTCTTGATTCCTGGCCTGAGTGATGTGTGGTTTCACGGCCGATAAGTGTTCTGTGACATCGGACGTTGTGGTAAATGTCTGATGTTGTAGTTATGGACTTGGTGTATTTTTGGATTTCTTTTGATTTTGCCTGTTATTCTTGAGGCCGATGTAGTCCCCCAGTCCCCCACTGCTTCAGGCCGAAGAGTGAGTGAGGGGTGAAGGAGTAGATGGAAACTTAGGCCGAAGTGGGATCCTCATACTGCCCCTTGAATCCAACCCTTTGGTGATTTCCTGACCAAGGTAACCCTGTGGGAGAACCCTTGGACGCAGGTCGCTTTCAAAGGGTTATCATCAAGGATTTAGTGTGAGGGCCTCGTGGCCGTTACGTTCCTTTCTTTTGGGATATTGCGGCCATCTAGATGGCCGACACGGGTGCTGTGGGGTTACCTTTGTCTGTTGTTGGACGTTGAGTCCCCTGGCCGTTGTGGGTGTTATTCTCCCCTTTCCCGTTCCGTAGAGCCTGTTTTGCTAGTGGGCTTTTGATCTGTAGATTGGGCTTGACCCATTGATGACGTGGTGGCCTCCCGTTGGTGGCCGTTGGTGTGGCCACTGGGAGGGTGCCACGTGTAGTGACCGTTGGGTGGGGGGGTTCTATAAATACCCCTCTCTATCCGACGAGAACACTCATTTGCAATCTGAGCTATCGAAGTGTTGGCCAAATTCCTAGAGAGATAAACCTCCAAGCTTGTGTTCTTCGTGTTCTTCGTGTTCTTCAAGGTTAGTGTTCATCGAAATCTCTCTGTACTTTGCATATTTTGCTTCCTAGGCTAGTGATCTAGTGTTAGGCGTTTGAACACCCTTAGATCTCGAAGTAGGCTGCAGTATACTCGAAATAGTGTTTAAGATGAAAGACTTCAACGAAGAGTACTACCCCTACGACGACGAGCCCTCCACCAAGTCCCTTGACTATGAAGTGGTCGAGGAGTTCTGTGAGGAGCTTGAGAATCTGAGCTCGTTCAAATCCGGGGAGCAGGATGATGAGGACGGTGAGGACGAGGAGTCTGCGTCGTCGTCTGGAGGTGGGGACGTAGGGGTCTCCCGAACTGCTGATGGGGCGTCCACGTCGGCTGCCATCCCATGCCCAAAACCGGTGTCTGCTGTGAAGGGTGTTGCGCCGCCGAAGAGGGTGAGGAGGCCGAAGAGAGGGCCAGCCTTCTCTTACCTGGATCTGACGAATATCTACATTATCAGGCCGCAGAGTAATGCGGGTGAATACCTGGTTGCACAGATGTATGTGGGGCCGTACGGTAGAGTTAGGGCCCCCAGGCCGACGGACCATGTCCTTAATCCACCCCCGGGTTACTTTGGAGTGTGCCCGATGAGCTTTGCCAAAGGACTTAGGTTCCCGCTTCATCCCTTTATCACCGAGTACCTCGATATGGTGGGGCTCCCTCCGGCCTTGTTGACGCCGAATAGCTACTTGCTCATCGTCGGCTTCCTCTTGCGGTGCGCTGAATTGGATTTCAGGCCGACGAAGGTGCTGTTCATGAACCTATACCAGATAGGCCGCGGAAGTCACCAGAACTGTGCGTCGTATGCCACTCTCCAACAACTCCCCAAGAAGAGGAGTTTCACAGACCTGCCGACGTCCATCCATGGTTGGAAAGGGAAGTTTGTGTTCGTGTCATTGGGTGAAGGGGGCGTAGAGTTTCCCTCCGTCGGCCATAGCGGGCGGTTTAATCTGCATGACACGCCGAGGAGCTCCATCCTGGACGCTCAGGTTGAGGCTTTCCTGAAGGGAGGGCCGAGGAGTGTGAAGACATACATTACTGAGTACAAAATGGCCGCCCTCGGCTTCGTACGATATTTTGTGTATGGTGACAATAACAACGATGTGGAGTTGTGGCCGAAGATGACCACGTCTTACGAGGAGGCTGATGGTCCCCATCTGGGGGTGCCAGCTGAGGACGATGGTAATTCCTTTCTGATGCACTTCTTCTCGTCGTACATTTGTATTCTCTGTTTTGCTGACCCTTAGTGTTTTTTCTGGTGCAGGTTTTGTGATGGATCGTATGTCCTTCATGAAGAGGGCACAACTAAAGGCGGCTGAGGAGCTCAAGGCCCAACAGCCTGGTGCTGCCCCTGCGGCCAAGCCCCCAGTGCAGACGAAGAAGAAACGGCAGGCCGATGAGGGCCAAAAGAAGTTGACCGAGGTGGGACTGAAGCCTCCCAAGAAGTCGAAGAGGGCTTCCTCTGCAGGCGATGCCGGGACGTCGGCTGTTCCCTCTGGGGACGGAGGGGGTTCAAATGTCGATGCGTTGGTGGACCACCCTTCGGGCCCTTCGTCCACCACTTTGTCCACCATTCCTGTTGCCGTAACGGCCACCCGGAAGAAAGGGTCCGGTCGAGAGCTGGTCAAAGGGACCTACAAGCTTGAGGTGGAGTACCCTGTCAAAGGGGGGTTGTTCAACGAGATCATTGACGGCCACGAGGTGATCT
Organism: Cuscuta europaea; assembly: GCA_945859875.1. Classification (NCBI taxonomy): domain Eukaryota; kingdom Viridiplantae; phylum Streptophyta; class Magnoliopsida; order Solanales; family Convolvulaceae; genus Cuscuta; species Cuscuta europaea. The sequence goes on along the minus strand of CAMAPE010000008.1, from coordinate 8,814,847 downwards.
CCCAGGCCATCCCTGACGAGGACCGGGCTTACCTGAAGAAGCTCGGCCATGTTAAGATGTATGATGGTGGGATGGACCACATCGTCCAAGTAAGTACTCACGTCCGCTTCGTCTGAGTTTCTTTTTTTTATGTGTTGTTGTCTAACCCATTTTTTACCGCAGGGTGCCTTCATGTTGATGGAAAGCAACAGGAGGCAACGAAAGGAGATTGCTCGCCTGAAGCAATTTGAGCAAAGGGTGGCCTCAGCCGACGAGGCGTTGGGCAGCTTGGAGAGGCTGCGGCTTGAAGTTGAGAGCCTGAAGAAGAGGGCTGATGAGGCCGATCAGCTGGCCGCTGAGAAAGAAGGAGCCCTCTAGCGCTTAGCCGATGTGGAGCGCGTTCGTGACGAGGCCCTTCGGCGTGCGGAGGAGGCCGAGAAGGGTAAGGTCAGTGCGGAGCTGGCCCTTATGCTGCCGAGGAGAAAGCTGTTGAGGCTGCTGTGCAGAAGTTCCTCGAAGTCGGCTGGAAGGACGAGGACCGGCTCTCCTTTTGCTTCGAGGTCGTGGCGGCCAGGCTTGTTGACCGGGTGACCCAATCTCCCGACGGCCAGGCGTACTGGGAGAAGGAGATGAAAATCTTCTACGACCTTGGTCAGTACCGGATGCAACGGCTACTGTACAGGAGGCTTCAGCGGCGTTTCATAGATATGGGTGTGGCCAAGGAGTGGGCCGTCGGCCTTGAGCTGCCTTCATTGATGAGGCACCCAGAAGCGGAGTTGGAGCTTCCGGTGGCTGAACGGCAGCTCCCCATTGAGAGCTCTCGCATCAGCGACGATTGGGCGTATGAGCGAAGTATGTTTGAGGATACCGCGACATCGGGTGTTGCTGACGGTACGTCTGCTGCCCCGTCCGAAGAGGGAGCCGATGCCGAGAAGGACTCTGAAGCCCCTCCAGAGCCATGATTCCTTGTATTGTTTTTTCTGACTTTTAACTATGTAACGGCCCAGAAGCCCTCTTTGTACTTTCCCGATTTATGAATGAAAATTGCTTCGTCTTTCATACTTTGATGTGTTTGCATTCTTTTCCTTCCGTGTTTGTACGACGTCCCCGTGTGAGTGTTTGCTTGCCTTGTTGCCAAAATACTTAGAGAATTTTTTTGGAAATTTTCTAAGTACAAAAAGTCAGCCGATACGGTCACCCGGTCGAAGAGGGTGCCTTCAATTGTTTTAGGTGCCCCCTTCGTCTAAGTGCTTGGGAGTTGTAGTTTCTCTGCTTGTTATCCTTGTCGGCGACGCCTCTGATATTTGTGTTCTTCAGGAAACTTTCTAAGTGTTTGGAGTCCACTAAGTGGCAACTTGAGCAACCGCCTTAGTTGTAGTGTCTTTCTCGGTTGGCAAGACATTACCGGTCTTTGGTGAGGCCGATAAGGGCACCTATAGGTATTTGAGTTCCCGCTTCGTCTTGAGCTCCTTCCTCATTGAGGAGATTGCCTAATTTTTAGGCCCTGTAACTTCCTCTACGTAGTATCGTCGTCGGCCAAGTTTGGACAGTATGGCCGATGAAAGTGCCCGGTGTTTTGCCTCTTTCTTTGCCTTTGCTTTCTTCAGAATTTGTTCTCAGTGTCATGATTTACTTGGTCAATTTTCTTTGAAGATTGTCATCTCAAACCATCATCTAGGTTTTAGCGCCTTTAACGGCCAGCAAGAGTCTTGTGGCCGGTAGGGGTTGCCACCCTTGTGTTTGACTTTCCCGCGGGTGTTTTAGTGCCCGCTTCGTCATGGGTCCTTTCCGGTGGTCAACCTCAGGATTGTGTTTTAAATGCGAAGTTGTAATTCCCTTCTTTTTTTGTGCTAAGTGTTGGGCGCTTCAAGAGGTTATGGCCGATGAAGGTTACCACCCTTGTTTCACCCAACCACTTGGGTTAGGGTTTTACGGGCGTATGCTCCGTCCTCAACACTTTCCTTGTAGTGGGTGGCCGCTTCGTCCGCGTTACCTGTTGGTAGTGTTACCTTTGTATTCAACTGATATGTACTCAGCCAAATGTGGCTGATTCGTGGGGATTTATTTGTACTGCTCGAGGCCGGCAAGTGCGCACGGCCGTCGGCTTTCCTCATTTTTTTTTCAGGGAGTGTCCTTCTTTCAGGCTTCGGCCAAAGGGGTCGATGGCCCTTCGGCCGGTTCGGACTTCGTTTATAACGTCCGTGATCTCAGGGGGGGGGGGGTCTCGTCGCCTATTTATGACGCGGGCTAGACTTTTGGTTGGTTTCCAACAGCTGTCGTTGCCCATCCCTGAGTTTGGGGATTTTGTCACCTCGGCCATGATTTCAGGCCTGTCGTCCTGCGATCAGGCGCATGGACGACGCGGTGAACTTCCCGTTTCAAGACGCGGGCCGTTTGCGGGCCCATCGTCCTGGGGACGTCGTCGGCCCTACCTGAGCATTTCGCTCTAAGGGGCCTGTACGACGTGCTCTTTCAGCTGAGCCTGAGCCTTTCGCTGATACAAAATACAAAGTGGAGCATACCTGAGCTTTTTCGCTCTAAGGTTGCGGATGCGAAGCACCACATCGGCCATTCCTGAGCCTTTCGCTCTAAGGTGGCCGATGAGGGCGCCCGTTCATGTGTTTATTCAAATTCCAAGAAATCAAAGGAAACGTGATTTTATTCAAAAGTGGCTCAAGGCCGAGGGTGGCATTCAATCAATAACCCGTCAAAGGGTGAGGGCTTCACCGGCTGCACCTCCTTCGGATTATTGATAAAACTTCACCAAATGGTGTACATTCCACGTTCGTGGTACATTGGTCCCGTTTGGACGTTTAAGCTTGTAGGTGCCGGGTTTCACCACGGTACTGACGATTTCGGGACCTTCATATTTTAAGGCTAGTTTGCCTCCTTCCGTCGGCGTACTTGCTTCCCTTCGGCGGAGGACGTAGTCCCCCACTTGGAATTCTCGGGAACGTACCTTGGCGTCATAGTATGATTTCACTTGACGTCGGTAGTTCTCTGCTCGGATGAATGCATGTTCACGTCTTTCATCGGCCTGGTGGAGATCGATTTTCATGTTTTCCTCGTTAACCTGAGGGTCATACTGTTCCACCCGTCGGCGGGGAATGGCGACCTCTGTGGGTGCCTTTGCTTCAAAGCCATAGCACAGGGCGAAAGGTGTTTCACCCGTGCCCTCCTCGGCGTAGTACGATAGCACCACAGGATGTTGGGGAGCTCGTCGACCCAACTCCCTCCTGCGTCCTGTAGGTTCCTCTTCAGCCCCTCCATTATAGTTCTGTTGGCGTTCTCAACCTGCCCGTTGCCTTGAGGGTAGGCAACGGAGGAGAAACGATGCTTTATTCCCCACACTCGAAGGAGCTCCTGAAAGGGCGCCGCTTCGAACTGGGTGCCGTTGTCGGATATGATCTCTTGGGGGACACCAAAGCGGGTGAGAATGTTCTCGTGAACGAATTTCTGACACCTGGCTCCCGTGATGCTGGCCAAGGGTTCCGCTTCGACCCACTTAGTGAAGTAGTCGACTGGGACGATGATGTAGCGGTTATTGCCAGCAGCTCTGGGTAGAGGGCCGACCAGGTCAATCCCCCATCTCAAGAATGGAATAGCAGTGCTGACGGGGGCATAGTTGACGGCTGGCCGACCAGGGGCCTTCTGGAGCACCTGACACGTGGTACATTTCCTGGCCAGGTTCGCGCAATCCCACGCCATCGTCAGTCAGAAGAAGCCCTGGACGACGAGACGCTGGGACATGCTGAAAGGGCCCTGGTGCGAGGAGCAAACACCACAGTGAACTTCTTTCATGGCCACGTCGGCCTCGTCCTGGTGCAGGCATCGGAGGAGAGTGTCATTATAGGATCGTTTGTAGAGTTTGCCATCTTCAATGGTGTAGCTTGGGGCCCTGAGTTTGGCGAGCTTGGCCCTCTCCTCGTCCTGGGGTAGCTCCCCCGTCGTGATGAAGGTGGTGATGTCGGAGATCCAGTCCTCCGGTCGCTGTTGGATGCATAAGATGGGGCTGGCATGGATGCTGGACATGCACAGCTCCTCGATCTTGGCTAACTGGGAGATGTGCTCCGGAGTGTCCGAGCTGAGTTTGGAGAGGATGTTGGCCTCGGCATTCTCGGCCCTTGGGATCTGTGTGATCTCGTGGGTTTCGAATGCCTTCAGCAACTCCTCTGCCGCCTGTTTGTATTGCTTCATCCGGCCTTCCTTTGCTTCGTACGTACCCTCAACCTGACCCACTACCAGCTTGGAGTCGCACCTGATTTTGATGTGTCGGGCTCTGAGGCCGGCAGCGAGTCTGAGGCCGCTGAGGAGGGCCTCATACTCGGCTTCATTGTTGGATACCCTGAAGTTGAAACAGATGGCGTAATAAGCTCTGAATTCTTCAGGGGATATGAGGACGACGCCGCCGCCACATGATTTCGCGGCCAACGATCCATCGGTGAAGAGGATCCACGTGTCATCGGGCTCTGGCCCGGGGGTGGTAGCGGTTGTCTCCCTTGCCGTGCATTCGGTGACGAAGTCGGCCAAAGCTTGTCCTTTGATGGATGGCCTTGGCTTGATCTCAATCTGGAATTGGCTAAGGAAGATCGCCCATTTTACCATCCTTGAGGAGCTAGTGGGGCTCCTCATGAGTGCGCCAAAGGGGCTGCTGGGTCAGTACATGGACGGCATGGGCCTGGAAGTAGTGTCCCAGTTTTTTCACCGTGTGGACGATGGCTAGCACCGTCTTCTCAATGGGGGAGTACCTGAGCTCGGCTTCCCTTAGTGTCTTGCTGATGTAGAAAATGGCCTTCTGCACCCCTTCGTCCTCACGGATGAGCACAGAGCTGATGGCCGACGTGCTCACCCCTAAGTACAAGAAGAGGGTTTCGCCGGCTTTGGGCTTGGAGAGCACGAGTGGGGATGAAAGGTACCTCTTCAGCTCTTCGAACGCTTCCAGGCACTCCGTCGTCCATTTGAAGCCGTTAGCTTTGCGCATGATCTGGAAGAAAGGGAGTGCCCTCTCGGCTGACCTGGAGAGGAAACGGTTCAGGGCCACCAGGCGCCCCATCAGCCGTTGTACCACCTTGACGTTGCGGGGCGGCTCCATGTTGATGATAGCCTGTGTCTTCTCCGGATTTATCTCGATGCCCCTCCGGCTGACCATGTAGCCGAGGAACTTGCCGCCTTGGACGCCGAAGGCGCACTTTTTGGGGTTGAGGCGGAGCCTGAACTCCTTCATGATTTAAAAGATTTCCCGGAGGTCGTCGGCATGTGTGGTGGCTTGCCTGCTCTTGACAATCATGTCGTCGACGTATGCCTCCATCGTCCGGCCGAGGACTGCTCTGAAGATTTTGGCCACCATCCTGGTATAGGTGGCGCCGGAGTTTTTGAGTCCGAAAGCCATGACGAGGTAGCAAAAGATTCCCTCCGGAGTCATGAATGCCGTCTTCTCAGCGTCATCTTCATGCATGAAAATTTGGTGGTACCCTCTGAAAGCATCAAGGAACGACATCAACTCGCATCCCGCCGTCTCGTCCACCAACTGATCAATGTTGGGGAGAGGGAACGGGTCCATGGGGCACGCCTTGTTCAGTTCAGTGTAATCAACACACATTCTGAATGTCGGTGGTTTTTGGGCAAGGACGACGTTGGTTATCCACGTCGGGTACTTCACCTCTTTGATGTGGTTGATTGAGAGGAACATGGCGACCTCCTCTTTGACGAAGTCCCGCCTGTCGGCGGATAAGTAGCGCCGCTTCTGCTTGACAGGCGCGGAGGCTGGATCGACGGTCAGCCGGTGAGTGATCACCTGCCGGCTGATGCCTGGCATGTCGTCCGGGCCCCACACGAAGATAACGGCGTATGACCGTAGGACGAGGAGGATGGCGTCCCGCTTGTCCTGTGGGAGTTGCTTCCTGATTCTCAGAACCCGCTCCGGCCGGGAGGTATCCAGAGGGACTTCCTCGACCTCCTCGGCCGGTTCAGCATGCGGCCACTCCTCGTCCTTGGCAACGGCTGCCGTGATGGTGTCTATCCTCTACCCTTCCCTTTCGACCGGCCTCGTTAGCTTGAGGTAGCATGCTCTGGCTATCCTCTGGTTTCCTCTGGCGTAGCCGATGCCACCATTGGTGGGGAACTTCAGACACAAGTGCTTCATGGAGATGATGGCCTCCAAGTCCTCCAGTGCTGGCCGCCCCAAAATCAGGTTGTGGGCGCACTGGAGGTTGACCACCATGAACTCCATGTCAATTTTGGTGCGGTGGGGGCCGTCACCGACCTCCACGGGGAGGACTATTGTGCCCTCGGCGTCGATAGAGTCCCCGGTGAAGCCGGATAACGGTGTCTTGATCAGCTTCAGCAGAGCTTTGTCCAGCTTCAGCTGCCTGAAGGTGTCCAGGTACATCACGTTGACGGAGCTCCCCGTATCGATGTAAGTGCGGTGGATGATGGAGTCACCGATCTCACACCGGATGACGAGGGCGTCCCTATGTGATTTCGTACCCGGAGGCAGATCCTTGTCAGTGAAGGTGATTGCCTCCGTTCGTTGTTTCTTCTGCTGGGGGGGAACGTGGGACACCTCCCCAATGTAGAGGGATTGGGCCCATTTCTTCCTCTGGGTGACGGAGTCCCCCCCCCCCCCCCGGTGTTTCCACCTACAATGAGGTGAATGTGGTTCTTCTTTGGCGGAGGCTCTTCAAAGTCCTCGTCGTCGCTGAGCCTGCCGATCTCCCGCTTCTTCGTAGAGGGTTCGCCCCCAGGTTTGCCGGTGTTTACCCACGTATTTTTGCGTGGGCCACCTTTAACAAATTGGGAGAGTTCCCCTTGACGAATAAGGCGTTCGATGGCTTTCTTTAGGGTGATGCAGTCGTCGGTGTTGTGCGAGGAGTTCTTGTGAAACCGGCAGTATGTGCCCCCTGCTGGATGGCGAGGACCTCCTCGGCCGGCCGAGGAGCCTGCTCAATGAGGCCATGCTTCTCGGCGTAGTCGAGGATGGTGCTGACCGGGTGGATGAGGGTAACCCCCGGTCGTTCCAATCTCGGCCGCCAGTGGCAGTCTTTCTTGCTTTGTCCACCAGAGCCGTGACGGCCCTAGGCACCCTGGCCGGCCGGGGATGGTCCTGGGGCCGGCGAAGGATTTGTCTTCTTGGGAGGATGGCCTCCCTCTTTTTTGTGGTTGTGGAGTTCGTCGGCGTCGGCGTACAAGCTCCCGCGCTGAAGCGCCTTCGCATACGATCTTGGAGGATCGGTGATGAGGCTTCTGGCGTACGGGGAGCTACGGAGGGCTCCCTAGTATAGGACGAGGAGGGTGCACTCATCGGCCCCCTCGACTTCTTCGGTCTCCCTCGTCCACCGATCAATGAACGACCGGAGGGACTCATCATGTTGCTGCTTGACGGAGAGGAGATAGGTGAAATACTTCTTTGCGTGCTTCCTCCCGGCAAAGTGGGTGAGGAAGCGTTGGGCAAGGTCTTGCCATGAGTCAATACTTCCTTCGGGGAGCGCGTTGAACCACTCGTACGCTGGCCCCTCAAGAGTAGAGAGGAACCAACGACAGAGATATTCATCCGACGCGTTCACCATCAGCATGTTGTTCTGATAGCGGTTGAAGTGCTCCTGGGGGTCTGATCGGCCATCGTAGGACTTGATGGCGTTCCCCCTGTACTTCTCCGGGATGGGGTCCGAGAGCACCCTGTTGGTGAAAGGGGTCCGGGTCCTGACCTGGATGACGGGGTCACCTCGTCCTTCGGCCAACTCCCTCTCAAGGGCGCTGACCTTGTTCATGAGAGCGTTGAGGCCAGGATCGTTGGAGGCGCCGGACGTGGGGATGTTCGCCGATTGCCTGGCTTCCATCTGGGCCAGCCTCCTTTCCAACTGGGCGATGACCACGTCCCGGGGGTCCCTGGCGGCCACAGCGGCGGCCTGCTGGTTCTTCATGCGCTCGTCGTGGGCTGCATTGATCTGGTGGCGCACGTCGTCTTCGTGCATTTTTCCCTTGCCCTTGTCCAGGCGGGGCTGGTCCGTTTTCCGGGACACAGACCCCAAGCTTTCCCTTGGCGAGCCAGGCCGACGCTCACCAATCCGCCCTGCCATCCTCTCTGAAACCGGACGACGGCGCGTGTCACCTAGCCTATTGAAGGCAGAGGCTTTTCCGCGCGCTGGGGTCTGCCCAGGCCGAAGAGGGGAAGCGGGGTGGGAGTGGGACGACGCCGTGTCCCGGGCCATCACCCCCTCATCGTTGCCTATCTGGACGACCAACGGTTGGGGCTGAGGGGGTGGAGTGACGTTCCCCCCAGTCCTTGGCAAGAGTGCGCTGAGGACGGTGGGGTTCTAGGCCAAGCTGGCGATGATGACCGACAGCGTGGCCTGGACCTGTGGATCCACAGACGGAGAAGCCGCGACCATAGGCTGGGCCGGGCCGTGGTCTGTCTTCTCAGCTCGTTTCTTGTCCAGGGCGATGCGGGCATCAGGGGTTCCGCCGTTGAGTTGGTTGCGGAGGTCTGTCGTGAGGTTGATGGCCTCCTGGAAGACGTCTCCTCCGCCGACCTGGTCGGCCGTAGCATCCTCCTCGTACTTCCTGGTCTCCTGGTCCTCAGGGATGGCCTTGCTGACGAGGTTGCGGTTTGACTTAGTTCTTCCCATGATCAGTGGTTAGCTATGCTTGGTAGCGACGAAGGGTGCTAACTTGATTGTTCTAGCTCTCAATGAGAGCACCAAATGATAGAGTATATATCTAGAGAGAAGTGAGAGCTAGAGAGAGAAGTGCAAGTAAATGCTTCAATAGAATGATTTTGTAACTCTGATAACTACCTCCAGAGGAAGTATTTATAGGGAAAATACGGGCTGGGCTCCCAAGTCTTGGGCTTGGGAGGCCCATTTACAACTGGACCGCTATTGGGCCGAATACAAAGCCTCTGGTGGGCTATACAAATGAATAAGTGTAAAATCCGGTTCTGTGAGACTTTCGTGGCCGACGAGGGTCCTGGCCGACGAGGGCACGGCCGATGAGGGCACGGCCGACGAGGACACCCTGGTTCCCTGACTTTAGGATCATGTTCTGAGTTGGTCCTTCTTCGGCCGACGAGGGTCTATGGCCGACGAGGGCACCGCGTAGTGGCTGTGCTTTCTGTTCTTCTAAGTATGTGGGTCCTGGGACCTAGACCCATATACTCCATCAAGATCATACCAGAAAGATTCAGATCAGATCAGATCAGAAAAATTCAGATCAGATCATATCAGATCTTAAAAAATTCAGATCAGAAACATTCAGATCAGACGAAGAGAACAGCTTCTAAGTCCTTGTCGCCTTTTCAGTATTTTTGGGCATTGGGTCAGTTGGGATGGAAAAAATGTTAGTTTTGGGTATCGGGCTTAAATTTGTTTCATGTATTTGGGCCTAGGCCCCTCGCGTCCTACCCCAGGGCCGCACCTGATTAGTGAAGGACCTTTATACAATTATACGTATCCCATTGGACTGTGGTTGTATATGTATCAAATAATTTACACTCGATTCGGGATTATGATTCAAATTCGAAAAATTCAAATACAAATACAAATAGAATACTAAATTTGATTCGAATTGTTATCAAATACAAATACGAATTTCAATATAATCTATTTGAATGTTAATCAAATATATTCAATTAATAATAGTGATAATATAAATAATAATAATTGTTGAAGGTAAATCCCGTAGATCCGAAAGCCCAACACGAACTTTGGATATATCAGGAATGGTACAGAATCAAAGTGTATAACCAAAATATAAAATATGAACTCACCAATACTCGAAAGCTCACTTGTATTAATTAACCAGTCTGATTACAAGGAAATTCCCGATCGGTAGGTCGGAAACAATGCTTTAATACAAGAAATAAGGGCAATAATGTTATTCTAGAGCCTGAGTATTGAAATGCTAACTCTTACAATGATTTTAAACCTTCTATTTATACTAATGGAGAGCATGGGCTGCTCTATGCTGATTGGCTATTGTCCCACCGACTTGGTCACCCATGTTTCCACTTGCTGATGTTACAATCTGGCATTAATTGCACCTGGCCACTTGCCGGTTGTCCGTTGCTCGAACGGGATGTTGGACCATGCTGAAGACGATGTCAAATTGGCCCAAGTATGATATATAGGCCGAACTCCGTTCGGTCTTCTTTCTGGGCCGGCCTTTACTTGGGCCGATTTCTCGGTCGGCATGAATTCTTCATAGAGTGATGGGCCCGTCGTTCGGGCCGGGTATCTTGGGCCTTCTTGATCCGGGTATTGGGCTTTTGGATCAATATCCCAACACAAGTCCCCCACTTCCGATGTCTCGAATGACAGTGAGTGCATTAGGAAGTATGAACACCAATGTTTGCAATTTGCCGAATGGCAATCGGGGTACAAAAGTATTCAGTTCCCCATGCTGTGATTTGACGACTGCCGTTTCATTTCCCCATATTCATCATGGTAACCGTCGTTTAGTCTTTTCATTAGACACGCGTTTAGCTTAAATGCTCCTAGTGACGTGTTGCTCCCTGATTGGTTCTTGACACGACAGTTTCAAGGCTATAAATTAGCCTTTAACTTCTCAAATCCGGGTTTCGATTCTGCAATTCTCTGTGCCTTGTCGATTTCTGAAATTTCTCGCAGCCCTCGTCGTTCAGGTACTCTCCCTCCCTTGCTTCCTCGCCTCATCCCTAACTCGGTCGAGATGAATTCCCAACAGTGTTCTGATTCGGAAATGGCTTCTCAAGGGGAGGACCGTGATGTGGAGGTTATCACCGTCCCTTTTGATGAAAGTTCCAAGGCAACGACGGCGGAGGTTAGGGCGGAGACGGGCGACTCCTCTGGCAGTTCTTCTTCCTCCAGTGAAGATTCCGACGATACCAAGTCCGAGGACGAATTAGCTTCCATGGCGGCCGGACGTCCTAATGATTTCTCTCGCCATACCCTTGACCCAAAAATGATTAGGGAGAGGCGGCAAAAACTGACCTCCCACAATAGGGCCGAAATTCCGGCCCTTATCCCTGACCCAGTGAATTTCCGTCTGCAAGCTGGGCTTCACCCAATGCGTCATAGGCCCGGAATGATTGTAGTTCATTTTGACTCAATTAGGGCCGACCTTAGGTTTCCGCTACATTCTTTTTTCATTTCATTTTTCAATTTCTATGAAGTTGTACCGGCCCAAATTATGCCGAACTCCTATCGGGCAATGGCGGGTTTTATTTGTCGTTGTAAAGATGCCGATGCCCGACAAACCTTAGAACTCTTCCATCAATTTTTCAAGGTAGCCCCTCAACAAACCCACGGCTATCTGGCCACTAGTGCCCGAACGGGACATATTCTGTTCAAGGGCAACCCAACTTCAATCAAAGGGTGGAAAGATCAATTTTTCTTCGTGTTCGTCCCGGACGGCCTAATTCCCCGCAAAAGGAATGCCTTCCCCCGCAAGACTCCTGATCCAGTCCTTACTGAAGAAATTTACAAGGACGTGTTTGCTGTGGAGAAAGATAAATGCATGGACATCATGAGTTATCTGACTCCCGATCGGCTCGTTGAAGCCGGGATAGGTACTGCCTGTTCTCTTGGGTTTACTTGTTTTGAGAAATCAAGTGCCATGGTCCGGGCGGTCCTTCCCGTGCGAGAAACGTTCTTTTTTTCTTTTTTCTAGTTTCTCACACGCTAAGGCCGCTCGATACTAACATTTTCCTTTGTCATTTTCCAGCACCAAATCCAGATCTACCCATGGATAATAGCAGAGTTATGGAAGCTGGTGGGGTTGGTAAACGGAAAAAGGCCAGGAAGAACCCCCAACCTACTCCCTCTACTGTTACTGCTCAGGATGCTGGGTCTTCTCAACTAGTTCCAGAGCCACAGCCAATACAGCAGGTCCATCATGACCATTTCGATGCCATGCTGGTCGATGATCGGTTTGGCTCTGATCAACTGCAACAAATTCCCGAGCACTTCCAAGCTGCTCAAGAAACCGGCCAGGGTGCGGGTGAAATACCCATCGTCCAGTTATCTGGCCAGGTTGACCGGATTTCCCTGGCGGATCCAGTTCATGATGTTGTAGAAAGAGGTGGCTGTTCAGCAAGCCAGATCTGGTCTACCTCTGCCTTCTTCAATAATTTCACCGTCCCCAAGCTGTCGGTCGAGCAGTCTGAGGAATGCTTGGCCTTGGCAGCTCTGAAGGTATCTTGCCATTCCATAGTTTAAATCTCTCTTAATTTAAAATTTTCTTTCACCATCTCATTTCCCGAACGTCATTCTGCAGGTTGGGCTTTACAGTCTGCAGCTGAAGGAAGCTCGGCTGGCTAAGGAGCGGGAGCTGATCGTTGCTCAGACTTCCGCGGAGCAGAATGCAGCAGCTGCTTTTGCTGCTCTGGAGGCCGAGCGGAAGGCCTATGCAAAGGAGAAAAACGTCTTGAATCGGAGCTTGGCGAGCTCCGGGTTTAGCTCGGGGTCTCTCAATCCAAGGTTCATGCTGCCGAAGCTGTCTTGGTTAAATTTGAAGAGCATGCCCCTCGTATCCCAGACGGCCCTGCTGAAATACAAGTTGATTTGTCTGCCATCCGGGAGTCATTCAAAGGGTATGAGCAGTTCGCCATTTTGAAAAAAGATTACGCACATCAGCAACTCCCAGTCACCTTTGGTGATTACCTTGAACGTTTCTCCACGGGTGATGCCCGTCGGAGCGAGGGGGTCAAATTGCTCGACCAGGACCCAAGGGGGAAAAGTTCAATGATTCCCTGGCCCGATCCCTGTACGTCATGGGCTGTCAGCACATCATGGCTCTTTTCGTCACCAAATTTCAAGAATTACTAGGGAGGCCGGTCGAGCTGACTGATCTTCCCCAAGCGCCCATAGTTGAAGCCCAATACGAGAAGTATCAACGGGACTTACAACGGGCTGCTGATCGTGAAGCGGGGAAAGAGCCTGATCCCCTCACTGACTCGGATGAGGAGGAGGGTGACGAAGAAGACAATGGGGCAGAGCAGTAGAGTAGAATCTAGTAATTTTAGCGACTGTAATCCCTTTCCCCTTTTTCCTCTTTCCTTTCGAAACCCTATCTGTATTTCCAGGCCAGTAGAGCCGATGAATATATATCTCTTTTTTGCACAAAGCTCTATATACTGTCTTTCTTGCCTTTATTGAATGATTTACTCGCCATTCGGGCTTCGGTCCGTTTTGTAGTACTTAACGGGTTTTTGACTTTTTTACTCAATACTCCTAACATCGTATGTTTGCCGCTCGGGCTTCTGTTCATTTTTTAGGACTTCAGATGTCTCTGACAGTTTACCCGCACTTGGCTTCCTTCATATGTTGGTAGCCGTTTGGGCTTCAGATCATTTTTTAGGACTTGGCAGTTTTTCCTGGCTTCAGATCTCTGATAATCTACCCGCACTTGGCTTCCTTCATGTGTTGGTAGCCGTTCGGGCTTCAGATCATTTTTTAGGACTTGGCAGTTTTTCCTGGCTTCAGATCTCTGATAATCTACCCGCACTTGGCTTCCTTCATGTGTTGGTTGCCGTTCGGGCTTCAGATCATTTTTTAGGACTTGGCAGTTTTTTCTGGCTTCAGACGTCTCTGTGATCTTTGCTAATTCTCTGCGAGCCCGTTCGTCACTCGGTAATCCGCGATCTGAGTAGTTTTTTGCCATTCCTATGGACCTCGTTGCTTTTCTTTGTGAAAAGATTTGCCTCAAAACGTAAGTGCTCGTTAGACGTTCGCTTGCCTGGTTAACCAGTAACCGCAATCATATTTCTTTATTGCCCGTTCGGGGTACGTGCTCAAAGATTAACCATAAATACCCCTGATTAATCATAACCACTTAATGCCACGTGTTGCTCATGGATTAGGGTTTTGTGCGGCACTTTCCCTATTTATAGAGAGGTGCTTTCCCCTCATTTCTCTTGCTGTTTCCTCATTTTTCCTTCTAAGCTCAGAATTCTCTTGCGTATTTTCAAACTTTCTCTCTCTAGAATTCCCAGAATTCCTCAAGTGATTTTATGTATTTCCCTTCTAGCTCAGAATCTAAAGAAATGCCGTTGATTCGCATAGGAAAAACATCTGCTGGTAACAAGGCCGAAGGCTCTTCTTCCCAAACACCTAACTCCGGCAATCCTCTCGCAGGAAAAAACACCGAACAGTCACGTGATGACGGATGCCTATCAGGGGACGATGTCCAGATCTATAACAAGGGAATGCCCGAGCGGCCACCCCACATTCCCCTACATTTTACTCGTATCCGTAAACAAAAACAACGCCTCCCAGAAGATATCGAATGGCAACTTAGCCAATTATTGCCCCCACCGAGAGAATATTATGTTGGATTCATTCGGCACCCAATGAGGCATCGACCGGGACACGTGCTAGTGCACCTTGACGCTTTGATTGCTGGGCTTCGCTTCCCTCTCCATTCGTTCATCGTGGAGTTCTTACGCCGGGTTTCTGTACTACCCGTTCAGTTCGTGCCCAGTACCTACCGCATTCTCACAGGCTTCATAATTCGATGCCACGAGTTGAGGATCGCTCCAAATGTCGACTTATTCCTCCATCACTACTGCTATCAACCTTACTGGACGACCGGGTACCTGAAGCTGGTAGCTCGTTCTGATCGCCAGTTGTTTACGGATAATCCCACCCCGCCGGCTGACTGGGAGGAGCGTTTTCTGTTTGTTCGGGTAGGTGATTCTCTGCCAATTCCGGATAGGTGGAACGCTTATCCCGTTCGGGATTCTCAGCCTAGAGTAGATGCCGTTCTACGCTCCCAAGCTGAATCTTTGCGGATGGGAGGAACCCGAAGTCTTCGGGGTTTTATTACCTCTTCTAACATGCTATCTGCCGGAATTGGTAAGTGTAACAAGGATTTAACCCGATCGTCATTCCTTCTTCCAATTTTAGCTTCTTATCTTTTACTCCCCTTTTTGTAGGTGTGATATCCCCCATACCCGTCCGGCGTTCTATATCTGCCGCTACTCTGACGGCTTCTTCTGGGAAAGGCAAGGAGAAAATAATTGCCGATCATGCCTCTGCGGAGCAAACCCGAAAGAAACGCAAGGGGAATGACGGTAACCAATTGATCCCGGTCGACCACGTGGTTGATTTGACCGGGTCGGAGGCTGAACCCAAAAAATCTATGCCTGCCAAAACAACAACTCCTGCTCTTTCTGACGCGCCGATCGATGATCAGATGTTTGTCGAGTTTTCGAACATGGGGCCTAGATCAGAAGGGAGATACCTGTTCGGGCTGATGCCATCCTCCATGTGGTGTCACACCGCGATTAAGGTTCCCCCCAGCTTCACGAACTTGACCCACTGGTCGGATCTTTTTGAAGCATGTTATCAAGAAGCACTCAAGGTATGCCTCATTCCGATCCATACCTTCCTATTCTTTATGTGTTTATCTTATCTGACTTTCTTTGCAACCTGTTTTCAGGCCGGTGTCTACTATCATAAGGCCTTTCTTGCGGTCAAAAAGGAAATGAAGGCCTTGGCCAACGATCGGGATGACAGCCAGGTCCTTCTTTCTGCCGCTCGGAAATTAGCGGCTGATCTACAAGAGCAGGCCAAGGAAGGTGAGAAGGCAAAAGCTGCTCTGGCTGAGTTGCAAGAAAAATCCCGACGTCGCGACCGGGAGATTAAAGAACTCCGGGGCAAGGTGCGGGCTGCTGAATCCGCCGGGATCAAATTTGATAAAGTCGTTGATGACCATCTGCCCGAACCTTATACGGTCAACACTTCCCAGATTGCACACCAATCGATAGTTGATTTTCAACGAGGCAAAGGGCTGAACGTCGCTCTGGAGAACACGGCCCGGCAATTCTTGGGACCTCATCTTGGCCAATTCTTACGTGAAAGCGAGGATCCCATCAAGGCAGGGATTGATCTCCTGGACAGCACGCCGGAAGGGAAATCTTTCTTGGATGTCCTGACCGAGAAGACTGTGACACAAAGTCAGGACCTGCTTTTGGATAGGAACCTTGATTTGATCTTAGAACATTTCCCCAAGCCATTCGACCTTGATGAATTAGGCTTTGACGATCTGTTCGGGAACACATACGACCGCATTATGGAGAAAAGGTCAAAAGCAGCGCCTGATGATGCAGTGCAGGCAGGGAGCTTTCAACCTACACTTTCCCCGAACGGCAATCCTTCAGTAGCATAGCCTTGTAAAATTTTGCTTTCTTGTCTTTTTCTTCTTCTTGTATATTCCGGCTAGTAATGTCGAAGAATAAACTGGGCTTTTCTCTCTAACTGTTGATGTCTCTATTCTGTTTTTTCTTTGCTTTTTCTTGCTCATAATCCTTTCTATATTGTCGAACATCACTCGGCTCATGTATCTTTATATATCTGACACCTCTCCCGAGCCCGTTTTGATCCCTTTTCCGTTCGTGATCCACGAGGTCAAAACTCTTAGCTGAGGTGGATTCCTCCAAGCCGTTTTGATCGTGACCACAGGGTCAAACTCTCAGCTGGGACAGGGGCTCCCTCCAAACTGTTAACCCGTTCGTCATTCGGTCATCCGAAATGATCCCACGTGTTAACAAGCTGAGGTGAGACTATCTCTCTCCCAAATTTGTTCTGACACCTTTCCCGAGCCCGTTTTGATCCCTTTATCGTTCGTGATTCACGGGGTCAAAATTCTTTCAGCTGAGGTGAATTCCTCCAAGCCGTTTTGATCGTGACCACAGGGTCAAACTCTCAGCCGGGATAGGGGCTCCCTCCAAACTGTTAACCCGTTCGTCATTCGGTCATCCGGACTGATCCCACATGTTAACAAGCTGAGGTGAGACTATCTCCCTTCCAAACCCATAATTCCGATGCATTCCGAGCTATTCTCTCTGGCTCGTATCATCCATATTAGGGGTCTGAGGTAACCCTTTTCGAGCTGTAAGCAAGGTCACCGGATCGGGTCATTCCTTATTTATAGCTAAAAGGGCGACTCGCTTCCAAATCAAGTTAATGACTGAGGCGAGATTTTTCAAAACCATAGTTCCGATTCACCGGACGACAATCTGTACCTTATCCGAACGTCGCTCGGTTCGTCCATATCTTACAGTCTTGACACCATCTCCAAGCCGTTTTGATCCCTTTGCCCGTACGTAATTACAGGGTCGACTTTGGCTAAGTTGATGACTCAGCTCCCTCCAAACTGTTAACCCGTTCCTCATTCGGTCATCCGGAATGATTTTGCGTGTTAAAAAGCTGAGGTGAGAATCACTGTCCTCGAACTCCAGGCCATTTTGATCCCTTTAACACTGCGTAATTACAGGGTCAAAACTCTAGCTGAAATAATGGCTCCCTCCAAACTGCTAATATGTTCCTCATTCGGTTGTCCAGAATGATTCCCATATTAACCGCTGAGGTGAGACTATCTGAGTGTCAAACTCCAATCCGTTGGCTGAGAATGACTTTCCTTCCATGCTGTTAACCCGTTCGTCATTCGGTCATCCGAAATGACCGTGTTAACCATGGGCTGAGATTTTCTGAGCATCAATTCTTCAAGCCGTTTTGATCCCTTTATTCGTTCATAAATCTAGGGTCAAAAACTTCCTTAGCTGAGAATGATTTTCCTTCCATGTTGTTAAACCGTTCCTCATTCGGTCATCCGGAATGATCGTGTTAACCATGGGCTGAGTTTTAGTGGAAGTTATGTCTCCCTCTCTATACATTTTTTTTAGAGGTGGCAACAACCGTTTTTACTGATAAAATTTCCTTAGATGTTCCACATTCCAAGTGCCTGCCGGTCGACCTTCGGTATTTTGTAGGCCAAACGTTCCTGAAGCATACTTCTTACATATTTGGTAGGGGCCTTCCCAATTTTGTGCCATTTTTCCACCTTCGAGAGGTTTGCTTTTTTCTCGCTTCCTTAGCACCAGATCCCCTACTTCGATTGAACGAAGTTTGACTTGTTTATCAAAGTATCTTCTCGTGGCTCTGTGATACTCTTTCATTCGTGCAGCTGCCAGATCCCTTCTTTCTTCTATGAAATGCAATTCGGCCCGTAGGTTGTCCTCATTCTGTTCTGGGCTGTAATGCACCGTTCGGTGTGTGGGAACTAGGATCTCTGTTGGTACTTTGGCCTGGAAACCATAAGCAAGGGCAAATGGAGTTTCTCCCGTGGCTGTTCGGGGTGTAGTCTTGTAAGTCCATAAAATATAATTTAACTGATCAGGCCACGATGAGGAGTATTCTTCCAGCTTCTTCTTCATACCATCCATGATAGTACGGTTCATATTCTCTACTTGGCCATTCGCCTGAGGGTATGCCACGGATGCTCTGGAATGTTTGATTCCCCATTTGACCAGGCAGTTCTCAAAATTCTGGCTCACAAACTGCCTTCCATTATCAGTTACAATCTGCTCAGGGAATCCGAACCGGCAAATGATATTCTTCCAGACAAACTTTTGACATTTGACATCTGTGATGCTGGCCAGTGGTTCGGCCTCTACCCATTTGGTAAAGTAATCTATCCCCACGATGATATACTTGTTGTTTCCAGGGGCCGTAGGTAGAGGACCTAACAGGTCGATTCTCCATCTTGCGAATGGAAGAGCCACCGTCATTGGAGTGTAGAAAGTGGCAGGCCGTCCGGGGACCGGTGCGTACAGTTGGCATACCTTACATTTCCTAGTATGTGCAAAGCAGTCTTGTTGGATAGTCGGCCAATAATACCCTTGCAGGATGATTTTTCTGGCCAGTGTCTTGGGCCCTTGGTGGCTGGAGCAGATACCTTCATGAATTTCTTCCATTACGGCCGCCGCTAGATCGGGTGGGAGGCAGTTCAGATACGGCCCACCAAACGTCTTTTTGTATAGCTGTCCTTCCACTAATTCGAACATGGAAGCCCTCCTCTGGATGCATTTTATCTGATAAGCAGGATTTTTATCTTGTGGGGAGGTTCCGTCTTTCAGGTAGTTGGTCATATCTATGACCCAGCTAAGGACGACATAAGATATGGCCTCGATCTGGAGCACCATGATTGCTGGGGTTGCCAATGTTTCCCGATAGGCAAAACGTTGGATATGAGCCGGGATCTCCTGTGCCCGATCGTCGAACGCTGAATTTCTAACTTGGATAGGATATCTGCTTCAGTATTCTCTATCCTAGATATTTGGTCGAGCACCACCTGTTCAAATTTGCTTATCTGCTCCTCAACTATCTCTTTGTAAGCCTTCATTCTCTCTTCTTTAGCCTCAGCAGTGCCGTTTTACTTGATGTACTACCAATTGACTATCCGACCAGACTCTTAACCGATCGGCACCCAGGGCCTTTGCATATTTTAAACCAGCAATAAGGGCCTCATATTCAGCCTCATTGTTGGTTACCTTGAAGTCAAAATGGATGGAATAATATGCTTTGAAACCTTCGGGCGATGTGATCACAGCTCCAGCTCCACAACCCTTGGCACTAGCTGCACCATCCACATACATTTCCCACCAGTTATCCAGCCCATTGTTCTCTGAGTCTGTTTCTGAGGGCCGGGCGGTACATTCTGCAATGAAATCTGTCAGGGCCTGTCCTTTGATAGTAGGCCGAGGCTTGAAATCCACCTCATATTGCCCGATCAGGAGGCTCCACTTGGTAATGCGTCCACTTGCCATCGGATTTCTCAAGATGGTGGCGAGTGGCTGAGTAGTATACACAGTTACCGGGTGGGTCTGGAAATATGGTGCCAGACGTTTAATGGCAGCTATCAGGGCAAGCACTGTTTTCTCTAGCAAGGTGTACCTGGTTTCCGGTCCGTTCAAAGCCTTGCTTACAAAATAGATTGGCCGTTGAACGCCATCTTCTTCTTTCAACAGTACCGTGCTCACGGCCAGGTCAGCTACAACAAGGTACATATATAGATGTTCCCCTGGTTCGGGTTTGGTTAAGACCAGGGGGGAAGACAAATATGGCTTGAAATCTTCAAAGGCCGTTTGACATTCGGCCGTCCATTCAAAGGGGTTGGCTTTCTTCATGATCTGGAAAAATGGAATAGCTCGATCGGCTAGCTTGGATAAGAATCTGCTCAGAGCTGCTAACCGACCGGTCAATCTCTGCACTTCTTTGAGATTTCTAGGAGCCTCCATATCCACATTTGCCTTTACCTTTTCAGGATTGGGCTCAATCCCCTTCTCGCTCATCATGTATCCCAAAAATTTGCCCCCTCTTACAGCAAAAGCACATTTTTGGGATTCAGCCTCATGTTTGCTTTCTGCATTATCCTGAACACCTTTTCTATGTCCAGGACATGATTTTCCTTCTTCCTGCTTTTGATCAGGATATCATCAACATAAGTGTAAGGAATAAATGTATTTAGATTTTGATGATGCTAGGTTAATTAGAATTTGAAAGTACCCCATTAGAAATTTTGTATTAGAATTTCTTTTGTAAGTTTTAGCTTAGTCTGTCTGCCAGAGAACCATCTTGCTTCTACCAGAGTTGCTCCCAGAGTTGCACACCAGAGAAGCCATCAGAAACTGGTCATCAGAAAGATACCAGAGTTGGCAACAGAGGCGGACTTCAGAGATTGAACCAGGGAGCCTCTTAAGACTCTGCTAAACCCACCAGATTCCGGAAGCTCTTTCCAACGGTCGTTAAACTAACGGGAAATCCCCTAACGGTTACGAACCTTTCAACGGAAACATGGTACTGTACACGCATTAAATGCACATTTAATGTTGTACGTACGAAGAGATATTTAAAGCTGATGATTGACCATGCGGGTATCTTCACGCCCCCAAAATAGCAAGTCGAAGGTCCAACCGGTCAAGTCAACAGTACAAGCATTTAATGAAGCTGTCTTCTACACTCCAACGGGAAGACTGCTCCCAGTATATAAGATACACTCTGAAGAACTAAGAGAAAAACTTTGCTACAACATCTGAAAAATGAACTTGCTCAAAGCCTTCTTGAGATTCAAACTTCATCCTTAACAAGAAAAGGCTACAGTTGGAAGATACATTTTCTAATCCCTCATCCAACTAGCAAGTTGCAAAGTTACTCAGTTCTTCAACACTTCGAAAACTTCATCTACTCATCTTTTGTGAAGAAGCAACGTTGGAGAAAACTGATTTTGAATCAAACACTTCTCTAAAAAGAAGGGACGTCTCAAACTAGCTGGAGTAAGTGAAGTGGGGATACTTCAAGAGACTCAGTGAAACGAGACCAGCCATCAGGAAGCAGGACTGCATCCCGGGTGGCAACTAGACTTGAAGAAGACGAGGAGTGCTTCTTAAGTTCTAGGGACTAAGGCGTTGTAAACAGTTGTTTTTGCAAGCTTAGTGGAACAGTGGACTAGAGGAACAAGTTGTTCCTTGAACCACTATAAAAACCCCGGTGTCATTTACATTAAGCTTTTAATTCCTGCACTTAAGACTCTACTGATTAACTCTTAAGGTTGGACTCTGTGTCCAGCAGATCTTCCTTCAGAGTTATCAGAAAGGCACTTTGCCTTAGCTTTTCTCTGGAGGCTACCCGGACAGAAACTTATCCGCTGCCTGGTCTAGTTCTGCCATCAGAACTTGACCATCTCTGTCACCAGATTTTGACCATCTCTGATAAGTCAGACTTGACTTAGAGAAAAGTTTAAATTCCTGAACAGTCTATTCACCCCCCCTCTAGACTGTTCCCATTAAAAACGGGACCAACAATAAGCTTCCATTGTGACCCCCAGCACTTCTTTGAACAGCATCCCGATCATCCAGATGTCAGCCTCCAGATCTACCCCGATAGCTACCTTACGGTTCGGGGGGAATCCAGGTCGATTTGTTCGAGGAGAGTGGTGGGTTCTGGGTGTGCCTCGAACTCCGTTCGGTGGGCCTCCACCTCAATTGTGTTAACCCGCATTCCACGAGTGTTCATCTGTTTTAGGGCCTCTCGGTAACATGTCCGGGCTGTCGTCGGATAAGTTCTGGCCACCCCAACCCGGTGTCAGTAGGGAATTTGATGCATGAGTGGCGGACAGAGGCTATTGCCTCCAGATCTTCCAATCCCGGTCGGCCCAATATGGCATTGTGGGCACATTTTATATCCACCACCACGAACGTCATTCGGAGTGATGCTTTGTGCGTTTCATCCCCAATTTCAACCATCAAGTGGATGGTCCCCTCAGCCTCAATACAATTACTGGTGAAACTTGCCAGTGGGGTCCTTAGGTGGGTCACTTGACTTCTTTGTAGACCCATTTTCTCGAATGATTGTAAATACAATACATTCACACTGCTCCCGGTATCGATCAGTACTCGGCGGATCAGAGCATTGTCAATGCACATGCTCACCACCAATTCATCCCTGTGCGGGCTTGGAGAGTTGGGTAAATCAGCTGGCCCGAACATGATCGGGTCCGTCCTTCCTTTCTTCTGGGGGGTGGAGATGGATCCCACATAGAGACTTCGCTCGAACCTTTTCCGTTCGGCATTCGAATCCCCTGTCTCCCCGCCCCCAAATATAACCTTGAACTCCATTCGAGGTTTCTTTCCAGGGCCTCCCGAGCCCTCTGGTTCGTCCCTGGGGGAACATATACGTCATTTTGAGGCTGGGCATCACGTTGGGCATCCCGTCGCCAGCTATTAGGTTTCCTGATCGGTTTCAACGTGCCCACAGCATTTGGATCCTTATTCACATATTTGCCCAGATGACCCCGTCAGATCAAATCCTCGATGGCCGTTTGTAGGGCCCTGCAGGCGTTGGTGGCATGACCCTTCCTGTTGTGATATTTACAAAAAGCAGAGTCGTCTGCTCCCATAAATTGTGAAGAATCAGTCGGGAGGGGAATATTGTCCCTCTCGTGCTGATAAATGGTCGCTACTGATAGGACCAGGGGGTAAATCTCCCTTGCTTGGGAGGTATAGCGGCCACTGGGCTAGGACCCAGCCGATCGGCCATTCTGATCGGGGCAACAGGCGCAACGACCTTATCCCTGATCATTATCTCCTCTTCTAGGGCAGCATGCTTGCGAGCTCTGTCTAATACCTCGGCATATGCTGTACCCGGATTTTTCTTCAAATCCTTGTATAACTCCCCCGTTCGGAGGGCATTCGTGAATAGGGTAATGGCGGTATCATCTGTCATGTTTCCCACTGTCAGAGTTTCATCCCTCCATCTTTTTAAGAATTGATTGAGGGTCTCTTTGGCGTTTTGCTTCACGCTGGTCAGGTAGCTGAAGTGCCGTTTCGGATTGGCACTGGAAGCAAACTGGGCCAAGAATAACGTCGATAATTTGGCGAAACTGTTGATTGACCCGGGTTGGAGTGTCCCGAACCACTCCTGGGCGGGCCCTCTGAGCGTACTAAAAAACAACCGGCAAATAGCAGCCTCGGGTGCTCCTAGTAGCATGAGTCCCCCTTGGTAACTCCTCAAATGCACATGGGGATCTCCCACCCCGTCATAGATTTGACCGGTCGGTGGTTTGGCACCTCCTTGGATGCCCGCATACATGAGTTCCCTGGTGAAAGGGGAAGTAATTCCCAGCTGAACTGGGGCAGGTTGTACAGGCACCCTGTTCATCTGATCTCGCATCTCGTTCATCTGCCTCCTCATCTCAGCCATTTCTTCCTCCTGGGCCGTCAAAGGGGGTGGTGGTGGATCCCTCATGTCTGTATAGTCCCGGTCCCAATGCCGTTGAGCGGCCCTGGTATTATCCCGTTCGGCATACTGGAACTGATGATCAATAGGAGTTGGTCCCCTAGCTTGTGATCCGATCGGGGTTCGGTCACTGGGACTATGATGCGCTGTTGGTGGGGCGCTACGGCGATTATCCCGATGGGCATGCGAACGGGATGACGTTGTGGTTGTTTCCGTGCGTGGAGTCTCCCCTGTAAAGTTGGACCCTCCTTCCTCCTTGTTTGCCATATGCTGCATGACCTGGGCCATATCTGACATGGCCTGAGGATTTCTTCTTAGAGATTCAGGAATCACAAAATCCCCATCAAAACGAGGATACGATCCTCGGCTGGATTGCCCCTGAGGGGTTTGATTCCCCGGGGTGTGACTCCTTCCGTGACAGCGTGAACCGTCGTTTGTGTGATAGGTCCTGATTCTGACCATTTTTGAAAATAGTGGTTTTTAGGACGATTTGAATGTGAAACTTTTTGAATAGTTTCCCACAGACGGCGCCAATGTTGAAGGTAAATCCCGTAGATCCGAAAGCCCAACACGAACTTTGGATATATCAGGAATGGTACAGAATCAAAGTGTATAACCAAAATATAAAATATGAACTCACTAATACTCGAAAGCTCACTTGTATTAATTAACCAGTCTGATTACAAGGAAATTCCCGATCGGTAGGTCGGAAACAATGCTTTAATACAAGAAATAAGGGCAATAATGCTAGTCTAGAGCCTGAGTATTGAAATGCTAACCCTTACAATGATTTTAAACCTTCTATTTATACTAATGGGGAGCATGGACTGCTCTATGCTGATTGGCTATTATCCCACCGACTTGGTCACCCATGTTTCCACTTGATGATGTTACAATCTGGCATTAATTGCACCTGGCCACTTGCCGGTTGTCCGTTGCTCGAACGAGATGTTGGACCATGCTGAAGACGATGTCAAATTGGCCCAAGTATGATATATAGGCCGAACTCCGTTCGGTATATCTTCTTTCTGGGCCGGCCTTTACTTGGGCCGATTTCTCGGTCGGCATGAATTCTTCATAGAGTGATGGGCTCGTCGTTCGGCCGGGTATCTTGGGCCTTCTTGATCCGGGTATTGGGCCTTTGGATCAATATCCCAATAATAATAGTAATAGTAATAGTAATAATAGGAGTAATAACACTATAATAACTTTCAAAAACTAGCTAGCTATATCATCAAAGTGTAGCCCATATATACATTTACGTATATACATTTCAAGCCAATTTGTAATAAACCAGAAGTACCATAATGAGTAAGGCTCGGTTGTAAATGATACAAATAATTTTAATTTGATTCGTTATTTGGATTCATAATTTATGACTTAAATTTGAAAATATAGAATATAAATCTGAATACAAATCAATTTTTTTGTTCAAACATTTTTGAAATACAAAAAATTATGTATTTGATTCGAATAATAATGAAATATATATTCATTTATACATAAACAAAATCAAGTATCTAGTATGAGTTTGCATCAACTACCCACTATATGCGTGTAGTATAAACTACATATCCAATGGTGTATTTTATCTATTCACAATATTAAATATCTGACATAAAATTAGAGTCGTTTGACTTTAATATATACAATTATCAACTTATTTCACACATTCTAGATATAATTTGTAATATGTGGGTGTTACAGTGTTAGTGTTTATTTAAAAAACTTTGAATATGTTTATGTATAGCAATCATAAAATTGATTCACTTGAATATACTGTGCACAACCTAAAAAAGCATTTGATGGATAGTGTACCCGGGGGTAGCTTATCCGAGAGGTTGTTGCGGGGAATAACTAGAGAGAAGTCAGAGCAACAAGTAGGAGAGAGAAAGTATCTGGGTATAGAATGTGTATTTAAGTTGTGTCTTACAATGGGGAAATGGGCTGCTATTTATAGCACCAATAAATGCGATGAGAGTACATGTGTCAACCATCTAACGGTCGAGGGTCACCTCAATCGGGTTGGCACCGGCACTTGCATGTGGCCGCATTAAATGCGGTGGTCGGATGCCACGTTTGTACTTGGTACGGTGATCAAGCGCATGTGGAGAGGAGAGTCTGTCGAGGAAGACGCCTTCGGTTGTACCTACTGTGCCGAAAGCTCCATGGGTGGGGGGCCTCTATGCACCGAGGGCTGTAGGTGCCGAAGGCTTGGTTTTCAAGCACTGTTCTCCTGTGATGTTTCTGGGTTCAATCCTGTCAACGGTAGCCTTCGGCCAAGTGGCCGAAGGCACCCCCTTGCGTATCGTGGGTTGCTTAGAGCTTCATTTTGCTGGGCTTGGCCCGTTTGGGCCTGTTGGGCCTTATTGCAGTAGTGGAAGTATGTGGGTCGGGGGTCCCCAGGCCATATACTCCATCAGGAGTCCCTCACTCCTTTTGTTGAAAAGTACTTGAGGGAAAAGGAGTAAATGTGTTTGTCCTCTGATGCTGGCGTTTGCTTCGTTGCAATTTTGTAGAGTTGTGTGGAGTTTGCGTTTGCATGATGTACCGAGGGCATTCCCTCAGCCCCCCACATTTTGGGACTTGAAGGATTATGTTGATGCTTTGGGGAAAATTTTGACATTTTGCATTTTGTGATTTTCCCGAAAGGGTCCTCCAGTCCCTCACTCCTTGAGGCACATGTAATGTGGTGAACAAGGAGTAAAGCAGTGCCTGTCTCCAGTATAGGGTCGAGGGCTCATGCTTTTCGTTGCATTTTGGGGGGATGCCTCGTTAAAAACCACATTAGGAAAAACCCTGTGGGAAAAAATCCTAATGAGGGAAAAAGAGTGCACCGAATTCCCCCAATGATGAATCGAGAAGGTGAACCCTTGGTCTGAGATGAAGGACAATGTTGATGCCGAGAGGTGTCCGTGATTCGAGGGCATTTTTTTTGTTAGCCGAAGGCTGATTGTTGATATCCAGGGGACGCCGAGGGGAGTCCCTCAATCATTGGGCTAAGGGTGTGACGACATAAGTGATAGTTCTGGTGTTGCCGAGGGGTTCCCTGGTATTTATGCCGAGGGGTTACCTTTGACAAATGGGATTTGAATTGTCGACCCGAGGGGCCCGCTGCGTTGTTGGTTGAAGGGTACCAGCTGGGATATGACCGTTGGAATATGACCGTTGGAGGGGGCTATCCACGTGGCGTGCACCCGTTGGCTGTCTTTGGGCGGGTGTCACCGGTTGGTTGAGGCGGCGGTTTGTAATGATGATTTTGCTATCGGGGGCCCGGTTTTCGGCCCAAGCCCCGATTGGGGAGGCTATAAATACCCCAAGGCCTGAGCCCTATCCGTTGCACGATTCATTGTTAGCGAAACTCTGGCAAAATTTTTTCTAGAGAGAGAAACTCCTATTTGATCCAACTTTCAATTCCGAGGTCAGTTCCTCTTCCGTTCTTGGGTATTTCCGCATATTTTGCTTTCCCGACCTTAGATTAAGTGTTAGAGCCTTAGAACCCTTTATGAATCTTCTCCTTTAGGACCCCTTCGGCCTTTAGTATCTAGAAATGTCTTCACAAAGCGACTCCCAAGATATCTCGAGGGAGCCTTCGGCTGAGGCGGAAAGCATCTCCGTTGTGGAGTCTTCGAGCGAGCAACTCTCGACTGGAAATGATATGGAGGTTGTCGTTGAAGTCCAGAATCAACTCATCGCCGAGGCCGAAGCCGAGGAGTTCGAGCAGGTAATAGAGGATGAGGAGATGGCCTTAGCTATGCAGACGGCTGAGGAGGAGGAGAAGGAGCGACACAAGGTTACCATCGTTATTCCTTCGGCCATTGCAACTGGGGAAGGGACTTCACGGGCCCTCAGTCCGGAACCTCTCAGGGCTGCGCCCTCGGGGAAGGGCAAGAATAAAGTGAAGGCCTCCAAGAAAAAGGAGAGTGCGGTAGATCTTGGAAGACCCGTCGATCTACCGGAGGGGTACTCATTTTTGAACACCGCTGCCCTCGAGCTGAAGTCGAGGGCCGATAGGGCGGAATGCTACGTCACCCAGCTGCATGTTGGGCCTTCGGCTACCATGGTGGAACCGGGACCCGATGATGTGCTTTCCTGGGCTCCCGAGGGGTGTATTGCTGTTCACGTGCTCTCGGACTCCATGGGACTTCGTTTCCCATTGCATCCCTTCCTTCTCGAATACCTCTGGTTCGTGGGCTTGGCCCCCTGCCAGTTGACCCCTAACAGCCACTCTTACATTGTCGGGTTCTTTCACCTCTGCCGGTCCCAGGGGGTGGCTCCCAACCTCGATCTATTCTTTCAGAGCTTCAACCTCTGTCGGGGAGGCCATGCAAACTCCGAGGGCTTTGTGAATTTGCAACAGATTGCCAAATGGAGGTTGTTTACAGAGGCACCCTCATCGCACAAAGGTTGGAAGGACCGGTTTTGCTATGTCAGGCTAGCCGAGAACCCATTCTCGAGGGAGTTGCGAGATCGTTTCAGATGGCATGAAAAGGTGAGGAATGCCGTCCTCGTGAAGGATGGCAAGAAGCTCGCCAAGATCCTAGAGGGGTGTGTGAAGCACGTGACAATCAAGGAGTCTACCCTCGACGATGATTTGCATCTCCTTGGCTTCTGGCGATACTGCTTTTTAGGGGAACGGGACGAGAAGTATCCCATTCTGGAGCGAGCCTTTGAGGGCACAGGAGGTAGTTCCCGAAGCTCCAATTTGTGTACTTAGGAATTTTTCGCAATTCATTTCTGTCCTTGCAGTTGATCCCCCTGGCCTAATTTTCATGTTGTATTGTAGGCACTAGCATGGACGCGAATAAGTTTGCCGGTTTTAAGAAGAAATCGGCCAAGGAGCCGAAGGAGAAGGAGGCGGGCACCCAGAAGCCCGTCGATGCGTTCTTTAAGGAGGGTGGTAAGCCCTCGGCTACTCCTGCTGAAACTGCCACTGCCGCCGCGAAAAGAAAGCCAGCAGGGAAAGGTGCTCCCCCCGTTGGCAAGAGGCCGAAGAAGGCAGTGGATGTTACGGAGAAGGCAGCCCCCCGTGGTGGTTATCGAGAAGTAGTCCTCTTCCGAGCCTCCGGTTGTGACTGCGGCGATAGCTTCTTCCAACCCCCCTTCGGAAGACTTCCCTCGGGAGACAGTGCAGTTCTCCCTGGTCAGGGGAACCGCTGTGATGCACGACACAATTGATCCGAAGGCGTTCCTGAGGGGTATCACTTCGGAGATGGACATGGCAGCTCTCGGCACATATGATGATGATGCCCTCGAAAACAAGATCCTCTGGTCTTCTCTTACTGTAAGTCCCTTTCCCTTTGTTCCTTTTTCAACCACTTAGCATATCTCGCATAATAATCTAACTCTTTTGTTTGTTGTTTACAGGCTTTCATAGCCCTCGGTGAGTAGGCCCAGAGGCTTGAGGAATGGCGCCTTCAGAAGGCCCAACAGGATGAGTCCCTGAAGAAGCTCATCCATGACAAAGACGTTTCCCTCAAGGAAATGTGCAGGCTGGAGGAGACTCTTTGACAAGCGAAGGCTGAGGCGGAGAGAGCTAGGGCGGAGGGCCAGGCCGAGGGCAAGGCCAAAGCTGAGAAGGCTGTTGCCGAGGTTGCCAAGAAAGTTGTCACAGACGTTGAGGCCGCCAAGGCAGAGGTTGTCTCTAAAGCCCGGGAGGAATCTGATGCTGCCTTTATTGCTGAGGGCTGGCGAGCTAAGGGCCGAGAGCCGTGGGTGGCCTCAGTGGTAGGGGCTTCTGTAGATGAGTGGGTGAAAGGCCCCGGCACAATGTGGTTGGCCCAGAAGGGCAAAGAATATTATGACGGGGGTGAGTTCTTCACTTAAGCCCTCGTCTATAGGAGGCTGGCCCGTCATTTTGGGTGGGCCCGAAGGAGTTCAACCCGGCAGCATATGGTCTCCCGCCCCTTTAGCCAGATGTTAGAGACCCTCTCCCCCGGATGTCGAGAGGCCGGATCTTCAGGATTCCATGCTGATGCAGGAGGTCAGTGATGAAGAGGAGGCCGAAGGGGATGTATCTTCTAAGCCTGCCGAAGAGGTTGCTGGAGTTGCCAATCCATGATTTGTACTTAGTCAATTTTGTGAACAATGTTTTTGTAATATTCCTTATCTTTCAGCTCCGGCCTTAATGTACCAAAAAAATTACTTCCTCTTCTTATGAATGAATGAATGGATGCCTCCAGGCTTGTGATGTATGAATTTGCCCTCACTTTTTCCTGATTAAATGCCCTCGTCTTCCTTTACGCTTTTTCCATAGTTGCATGAATGTATGTTCGCATGGTGAATTGGCCGAGGGCTAAACATTTAGGACTTAGAAAATTTTTCTAAGTGTTGTTTACGTATAGGCCTTCGGTTAACACATTCCTCCAGCTGTATGTGATAGAGTGGCCTGTGTTCTAGGCTCCCGAGGGGCCAGGTATTGTGGACTTTGCCAAGTTTTTGTGTAGTGTCATGAGCATGCCCTCGGCTCGTAGTAGTTTTAGACAAAGTTTCCCTCAACGGAGTATGGTGGTGCCGGGGGTCCTTATTCTTGGACTTAGAAAAACTTTTCCTTGAATTTGCAAGCGGTAGCCCTCGGTAGAAACGTGGAGTTAATTGATTTTTGACCCACTCCTGGGAAAGGAGCTTCTGGTGTTGATTGTAGTGTCAGAGCCTATTGGAGCGTGGATTTAGGAAATTTAAGCTCGATCTTTATAGGGGCCCTTGACACCTTTTGAACAAATGGGCCTTCGGCTTTGGTAGACTCCCAAAGTGTGGACTTAGGAAATCCTGTAGCCCAACCAGGTCATAGTAAGGACAGATGCCTTCGGTGTTTGTTGAGATGCCGAAGGCTGCCGTTGCTTGGACTTTAACCAATTCAACCCCTTTATAGGATTAGAGCCTTCGGTATTGGTTGGTGTCGAAGGCAACCGGATTGCGGACTTAGCCACATTTTGGTAACACTTGTTGAATAGTAGCCATCGGAATAAGGGCCATTATCAAAGGTGACTTCGTGAATAAGAGCCTTCAGGTACCGGAGGTGTTCCCCAGGGGAGCCTTCGGTGTGGTCTGGATTGCCTTGTGAGAAGTATTCTTGCTAGCTGTTGACGGGTGTTTGTTGTAAATTTATACTCATTGATTGCTCGTTGAGTCTACTCCCCTTCACTCCATTTTTTTTGGATAGTGAATGGAAGGCGTAAAGAAACTTGGTTTCTTGGTGAGGCTTGGCCTATCGGGAGTCAATGGTATACACCGTTGGCTCCCCCCTCGAGATTAACCTTTCGGGTTCCGAGGGGATCGATGGTCCTTTCATCGGCCCGAGACATAGTCTGTTGCCTGCCTCCCCTTGGGGGATGGTGCGGAAAGCGCCTCAGTTTTGAAAGTCGTTCCCTCAGCTCGAGACATAGTCTGTTGCCTGCCATTCCCATGGGGTAATGGCGCGGGAAGCGTTTCGTTTTTGAAAGTCGAATCCTGGGCATATTAGTTACCTACCATTCCCTTAGGGTAATGGATCGGAAAGCGTTTCAGGGAAGGGTTTTATTTGCATATTAGTTGCAAATGGCCGGGGGCACTTGGTGCCTCCGGGACCGATAGGTGGTGCCTTCGGTATAGTTACGTCCTCGAGGGGTACGACTTTACTTTTTTTTAACACTTGGTGTTATTTCTCATACACTACCCCCGGTGCTTGGTACCGATGGGTCTTCTTTTGAAAACACTTTGTGTCTTTGTTATCGTAGTTGATTGGAGGGTCCACCCTCGGCACTTGGTGCCGGGGGGTCTTGTTTGTGATAAGGCCTTGGGCCAGGAGCTTGTATGAGGGCTTGGCCGCTCACAAGCGTTTTGTTCTTTGTACTTGGTGTCTTCAACGTATCTTTATTCTTGAAAAATTGGGGGCCTTGGGCCACTGGATAATACATTCGTGAGTTATGAGGGCTTGGCCGCTCTAACATCATTGATAAAATTTAACCATGTGGTGTACATTCCAATGTCGAGGGACCTCGGTCCCATTGGGGCGTTTGAGTTTGTAAGTCTCTGGCTTGATGATAGCTGCAACGATATAGGGGCCTTCAAACTTCAGTGCCATCTTGCCACCTTTGGTTGGTTGGCTAGCTTCTCTCCTTCGGAGGACGTAGTCCCCCACTTGAATTTCTCGGGAACGAACCTTGGCATCGATGTAGCCCTTCACTTATCTTCGGTAGTTTTCCGCCCTTAGGAAGGCTTGCTCTCAGGGTTCTGAGATTAGGTGAAGGTCGAGGGCCATGTTGGCGTCGTTGACCTCAGGCTCGTATTGGTCCACCCTTCGGGTAGGCAGGGTTACCTTAGTGGGAGCTTTGGCCTCGAATCCATAATAAAGGGAGAAGGGAGTTTCGCCTGTTGCCCACTGAGGGGTGGTGCGGTAGGCCCATAGGATATTGTGAAGCTCTTCTACCCAGCCTCCTCCTTCGGCCTCAAGTTTCTTTTTTAGGCCCTCAAGTAAAGTTCAGTTGGCGTTCTCCACTTGACCGTTGCCCTGAGGGTAGGCAACGGACGAGAAAGTATGTTTGATGCCCCATGCCTCTCGGAGGGCACAGAAGGGGGCAGCCTCAAACTGAGTCCCATTGTCGGAGATGATTTGTTGGGGGACGCCAAACCTCGTGAGGATGTTCTTGAGGACAAAATGGCGGCACCTGGCCTCTGTAATGTTGGCGAGGGGCTCCGCCTCCACCCATTTGGTGAAGTAGTCAATGGCGACGATGATGTACCTATTGTTGGAGGTACCCCTCGGCAGTGGGCCTACTAGGTCAATACCCCACCTGGAGAAAGGTATGGCGACGCTGATGGGGGCATAGTTAACTATTGGCCTTCCGAGAGCCTTCTAAAAATGTTGGCATGCGGCGCACCTTCGGGCGAGGTCCGCACAATCCTGGACCATTGTAGGCCAAAAGTAGCCTTGGACTATGAGCCTTCGAGACATGGAGAAGGGTCACTGGTGAGCTGAGCAAGTGTCGCTGTGCACTTCCTCCATCGCAACCTCGCCCTAATCCTGATGAAGGCATCGAAGTAACGTACCGTTGTAAGATCGCTTGTAAAGCATTCCGTCTTCAATGATATAGCTGGGAGCCCTCGGCTTTGCTAGTTTGGCACGGGTTTCATCCTCGGGCAGTTGCCCTGTGGAGATGAAGTTCACGATATCTGATATTCAGTCCTCAAGCCTTTGTTGTATTTGCATGACGGGGCTGGCGTGTATGCTTGAGAGGCTGAGTTCCTCAATTCTTGCAATCTTCGAGAGGTGCTCCGGGGACTCAGCCGAGAGCTTTGATAAAATGTCGGTCTCAGAGTTTTGAGCCCTCGGTATTTGAGTGAGAGAATGTGCTTCAAATACCTTAAGCAACTACTTGACCGCTTCTTTGTACTGTTTCATTCTCCCTTCCTTGGCCTCATATTCCCCTAATATTTGGCCGATGACTAACTTGGAGTCGCACTTCACATGGATCTGTCTGGCCTTCATGTTAGCTGCCAGCCGAAGGCCACAGAGGAGGGCCTCATACTCCGCCTCGTTGTTGGAGACTTTGAAGGAGAAGCGGATGGCATAGTAGGCGCGGAAGCCTTCTGGCGTAATGAGAACTACTCCTCCTCCGCATGCTTTGGTAGCTGAGGAGCCGTCAGTATAGAGGGTCCACCATTCATCCGAGGGAGCCGATGGCTCCTCATCCACCGCTGATCTTGCCGTGCACTCCGTCACGAAGTCCGCCAGGGCTTGGCTCTTTATGGCAGGCCCCAGACGGATGTCAATGTTATACTGGCTAAGGAAGATAGCCCAATTTACCATTCGGGAGGAGCTGGTGGGGCTCCTCATCAAAGTGCCGAGGGGTTGGTGTGTGAGGACCTGGACCAGATGGGCTTGGAAGTAATGGCCCAGTTTCTTGACGGTCCAAATGATGGCTAGCACCATCTTCTCCACGGGAGAATACCTGAGTTCCGCCTCTGAGAGTCTTGCTAACATAGAAGATGGCGTGTTGGATGTCGTCTTCCTCCCGGATTAGCACTGAGTTGATGGCAGTAGGGCTAACGCCGAGGTAAAGGTACAACGTTTCCACCACCTTGGGTTTGGAAAGCACAGGGGGTGAAGATAAGTACCGTTTCAATTCGTCGAAGGCCTCCTGGCATTCTGATGTCCATTGGAATCCGGCGGTCTTCCTCATGTTCTGGAAGAAGGGAAGGGATTTCTCCGCTGATTTA
Organism: Cuscuta europaea; assembly: GCA_945859875.1. Lineage (NCBI taxonomy): Eukaryota > Viridiplantae > Streptophyta > Magnoliopsida > Solanales > Convolvulaceae > Cuscuta > Cuscuta europaea. The sequence continues at coordinate 8,781,122 of CAMAPE010000008.1, read as the reverse complement.
TATAGGAAGCGGTTGAGGGCTGCCAAGCGGCCTGTCAGCCTTTGGACTTCCTTCACGTTGTGTGGGGGCTCCATGTTGATGATGGCCTGGATTTTCTCGCGGTTGGCCTCAATACCCCTTCGGCTTACCATGTAGCCCAAGAACTTGCCTCCTTGCACGCTGACGTGCACTTGTCGTGAGGTGCACTTAAAATAAATACAATACAATGATTATACGTAGTATAACCAAGTAAGGTTCGTATCCACAGGGAAATGACTACTTTTCTTTTATATAATGAGTAACAAGGGGGGGGGGGGTTGAGTTTGATTTAATTTAATTTAATTAACACTAAGATGAACGACTTATGTGGTTTAATTAATAGAGATGATGACTTGGTTTTGCTTTTATCCACTTAATGAAATGTTCGTCGATCCCGGTTTTATCTTTAACTATCTTCCTCAATCGAGGAGTATATCCAGTTCATTGAGGGTAGTTATTAATAACGAGATGCGTTCATTAATAAAACTTACTATCGAGTCAATATAGAACAAGCGCCGTATATTAACTTGATAGTAGCAATAAACTTAAGATGAAAACGATTGAGATTGATAACCTCAACACAAGCGGTTTATTGGTTAAATCAATATAATTAATTCCTCCTGGCATATTAACCATGAGATGCATGCATTAATACTCCAAGTTTACTACTGTTGAAAGAACCAGATTAATAACAAGCGTATTAACCGATTGATTCTAGTAATATAATTAATATAAGAAACAAAACTAGTTGATACTTTAAGTAATGTTCAAAATATTAACATGAAATATGAATAGGAATTAATTAATACTCAAGGAAGAATATTAAAGAATATGAATCCTACTATAATTAATATCAAGATGTTAACTAATTGTCATCTTAGTAACACTCCCCAATATTAACATAGAGGAAGAAATAACTATTACTATAACCAATGTCAAGATGTTAACTAATTGTCATCTTAGTAACACTCCCCAACTTTGATATAGAAATAGTATTTTAAAGGGAGAATTAATATTCAAGAAAGAAGATTAAAGAAAATAACTCACAACTTACAAATTCATTAAGCTTCAAAATAGCAAAACCAAGATGGAAGAGTTTAGCTCCTCATTTGGAGACTAAACATAATGAAAAATATAAAGAAAGAACTATTCTAGACTGAGATTATATGTATAAAGGAATTGGATATCTAATTGTGAAGGAAAGGGGGTGTATTTATAGGCTTTTGAGATGCAGCTCGGGTACCCGATCGGATATATACAAGGTACCCGATCGAGTATGTGTAATACCTCAAATTCGAGGTATACTCGATCGATCATTGCCTAAATTTCATAAGCATACCCGATCGAGTATGCATTTGCACCCGGTCGAGTATCTTATAACTTCAGATTCGGGGCATACTCGACCGAATTCAGGTTTGTTTTTGAAGAGATACCCGATCGGGTGTGTCGGTGTACCCGATCGGGTATGGACATTCGATCGTGGTCCGAATCTTCACTGCATGATCCTTTGTCTTCGGATCTGATCCGATTTGAAATTTCACAAGATACCCGATCGAGTATAGGTAATACTCGACCGGGTATAGACCAAAAAAATCAGGATCTTCTTTCTTTTTATTTTTGCACCTTCCTTCCACTTTTGGGGGTTCACCAACTGTCCTTTGAGTTGATCAAGACCTGTTTGAGCTCAGAATAAACCTAATCTAAACAGTTTACAAGAATTTAACAAACTAAACTATTACACCAAAAGTGTGTAATTTCCAAAGTGAAAATCAATCAAAACTAATTAAAAACACAAACATACAAATGGAAATTACAAGCGTATCAACTCCCCCACACTTAGTTTCTTTACTCGTCCTCGAGTAAAGTCAAATGTTCACAAGTGTTTAAGTTTTCCAAAGTTCCAACAATTTTACAAGATAAAAGCACAAAGACCACCAATGATAAAATATGAGTTTTAAGTACAAATATTATCTTGGGTTTTATGGCCTTCTAGTGTTCATCTTCTCTTTTCATCCTCTCTTCTTCTTCCTCTTTTTCTTGACTCTTCTTTTCCTCCAAGGAGATGAAATGAGTGCCTGCAAGAACAAATATTTCTCTCATATCTCTCATTTTGTGTAGGAGCCTTTTCAGGTTTTCATCCTAGCATCTCTTTTCATTTTCCATTCTCCCCAACTCACTCATTTTTTATAAGCCTTTTTTGCTTAGATTGCCCATTTTGTTGGGTTTTCAACCTAACTGACATTTCTTTTCTTTTATTTATTCTTTTTTTTAATACCAATGGTAAAAGAAATTCATGTGTAGTGAAAGGGAATAAATGAAAATACATACCATAAGAGTCTCTCCCCCACACTTAGGCCAAGCACTGTCCCTAGTGCCTGCCTTCTCCGCCGTAGTAGCTGCCTCTGAAGCCGCTCCCCTGCCTGCCATCTCCCATGTATGTGTCCCCACCATCTCCGTCGTCGTACCCTCCACCCCAGGAGCTAGATCCTCCAAAGTTACCCCAATGAGTGGAGTCATACCACGAGGGTGGTGGAGGGGGGTTCGCCATGGTCTGAAAAGATCCCTGCTGGGCAATGTAAGAGTACATAGGTCCGTAGAACCTACGTTGATCCTCTTCATACCGATGTCTGTCGGCTTCCCGGAGTTCCTCCATCTGTTAAAAACCGCCCCTTTGCTCCTCCTGCACTTGGTTGAGCCGTTCTCCCATGGCCATGTAGTTTGTGTTCATTTGATTGTACCCTGCAAGCAGTTGTTGTTGACCCTCCAAAAGTTGTTGGAAGAAGTCGGGTGGTGGAGGGTTTTGAGTTTGCTCGGGGATGTCTGCGTCCATGTCTTCATGACCATGAGGTTCAGCATAAGGCTCGTACTCGGGTTGGTATTGGGGAGGCTCTTGTTCCGGTTCTTGGAGATGCGATGGAAGGGCGTGTGGGAATAGGTAATGGGGCACCTCTACCGCTTCTTTGTAGCGCAGTTTGGGAAGTTCTTGGTTAGGTAGGAGGAAGTATTTGAGAGGCTTGGGGTGTATGAGCCAGTTATACATGTTTTTTGGTCGTTCACCACCATAAACTGTATGGGAAAAGGCTGGGCATCCCGAATGGCCTAACCAAGATATGTTCATCAAACAATAGTCGGGTATAGGAGAGTTATCCGTATACCCGAACTTGGTGGCTAAGTGCATAATCACCCACCCACAACAATAGCCCCCTTGGTTGCGCTCTCCTTTTTCAGATGTGCCCACATAAGATTGCACAGATTAAAGTTCACATGAACACGGAATAGAGCTACGGACATCAAGCATACATCCCCCATCCTAGTGTGATGGTTGTTGGGACGTCCAAGCAGGCAATTTGCAAGAAATTTCAAGAATAATCGGAGGACGGGGTGTTGGACATGACTAATATACAGTTGGGAGGAGCTAAATTTTGCTTCCCCGGTCATCTTTGTCCACAAGGAATGGCCGAAAGCAGTGTTATCGGATATGGATTTTTGGTAGGGAACCAGAATGCCAAAATGTTAGGCGAACTCAAGTTTCGTTATTGAGTGGTTTTGGTTAAACAGACGAAACTTGAGTCTATCATCCCTAAAATCAGCTTCATCAGTCTCAAATTGCACCGAACTCATGAATTCATAGATTATTTTTTCGTTAGAGTTGTATTGCATTTTGAATATACGATCCATGCTCAATTCATGAACAAATTTCCTAGTGCTCTTATACACTCCTAATTCATTGAGAGCATCATGGCATAAAAAACGGGAAAATTTTACTTGCCTTGCAATTGTGGTGATGAACCGAGATCGGTGTTCGTTGTCGGCGAAGATGAGGTCCTCATAGCCTGGGATGGGTGCCATAGCGTTGGAGCTCTGCCCTTTATCCCTCCTTGGTGCCATATTTGGAGATTTGGAAGCTCAAAATCCGAAAATTGAAATTTGGGGGTAGGGTTTTTCGGACCCGTGGAAATTGGGGAAAAGTTGGATTGGTGGGTATGGGTGTGTAGAGGAAGATGAGGGGAGTATTTTGGTGGTGGAATGGGGTGATTTGGTGGATAAATGTAGAAGTTATGGTAGAGAGAAGGTTTGAAAATGGAGGTTGGAGAAAAGGGGTTCGAAATTTGGGTATGGGGTTTGGGAAAGATGAAGTGATTTGGGTGGTTTTGGGATTAAAACGCCCGTATACCCGATCGAGTATGGGGAGTTACTCGGTCGAGTATGGCTGGAAACTCGAAGTTTTGAGAAGACTGCCTCCGGTACCCGATCGGGTATGGCACAATACTCGATTGAGTATGTTTCTTTTTCCACGTTTTGAGGCCTGTACTCGATCGAGTGTTGGAGTCAGCTTCCATTGAACTTTGCCTTTCTGTTCATACTCGACCGGGTATGTAGTGATACCCGATCATGTATCCTTTGTTTTGCAATTCTTGAGCCCTGTACTCGATCGAATGCTGGGGACAAGTTCCTTTTAGCTTTGCCTTTCAGTATATACTCGACCGGGTACGTAATTGTACCCGATCAAGTATGCATGCTTTCTTGAAACAATTAATACTCCTTCGATCGAGTAATGCCCGGTTCCCCTTCTTTTAGCCATACCCAACCGAGTATAAGGTGGTACTCGATCGGGTATGTCCCCATATGCTTCAAAACCTACATTTTTTTCTCTTTTTCTCAAAAACCTGTGATTAGTTCCCTCTCTCACTGATCTCTCAAATAATTAAAAAAATGAACTTTAAACACTCGAAATAACGAAAAATAAAACTTGGGTTGCATCCCAAGAAGCGCCTTAGTTAACGTCGCGGCACGACGTTATTCATTTTTTTTATGTGGGATCGTGAGCATCCCTTGTTTTATTTTTTGAGGCCCTATTTAGCCATTTTTCAATTTTATTTTTCGGCCTTTTCCAGTAAGGTCGGGATTTCTTTCTCATTACCACCTCAATCATAGGTGGATTTAGTTCACATTTCAACACATCCCTTTCTATCAAAGATGACTTCTCATGTTTATTTTTTTCTTCTTGAAAAATTTTGATTTTATCAGCTTCTTTAAAAAATATCGGTTCTTGTGGTTCCAAAACATTTAAAGAACAAAGAGTTAGTTTTTGCATTCTTTTTTTCGTAGAGTCCAAGATGTTGAATTCTACTTTTTGGTCATCGAACTCTAAAGTTAATGAACCACTAGACACGTCAATTTTTGTTTTTGCGGTTTTCATGAAGGGTCTACCCAAAAGGATGGGTGTTGTTTGATCATCAGTTCCCATTTCAAGGACATAGAAGTCAACAGGGAAAACCATATTTTCTACTTCTACTAGCACATCTTCTATTACACCCTTCAGGTAAGTACTAGAATGATCCGCTAGTTGAATCACTACACCGGTTTGATGTAATGGGCCAAGTTGTAGAGATTTATAAACAGAATAGGAGATGACATTTATTGATGCCCCTAAATCCAACAAAGCCCTAGGAAATGTGGTGTCTCCTATTTTGCAAGGGATAGTGAACATGCCTGGGTCGTTACATTTTTCGGGGAGTTTTCTTTGGAAAATAGCCGAGACACGTTCACTAACTCTAACCTCTTGTTTCCCCTTCAATTTATCTTTCCTTTTTGTTTTGCATAATTCTTTTAAAAATTTAGCAAAACGGGAGACATTATTCATTAAGTTAAGAAGCGGAATGTTTACCTCACACTTGGCGAAAGTTTCATAGATGTCAGCATATTTCTCTAGCTTCTTTGTCTCCCTCAGCGCCTCAGGAAACGGGGTTACTGGTTCATATGATGAAAGTGAAGGGAGCTTGGTTTCTGTGACCCCCTCCTCCGGCTGAACTACTTCTTCAGGGTCCACCTCCTCAATCTCTCTATCGTTCTTCTCTACCTCTTTCAACATCGCCCCACTTCTCAACATGATAGCATTCACATGTTGTCTCGGGTTTTGCTCCGTTTGAGATGGGAGTTTATCCGAGTCCTTCGTTTCAAGTCGGTTCACGGCATTTGCAATTTGACTCACTTGGCTTTCCAAATTTTGAATGCTAGACTTGGTCTCGTGCTGAAATCGAACTATGTTTTGTTGCATGGTTGAGACATTTGAGGTGAGTGCTCGGATCATGTCTTCGGTGGACATACTTGAGCTTGAAGTTTGGCCTTAATGATTTGGGAAAGATTGTTGCGAGGGCTGACTTTATTGTGGTTGAGGGTTCCCATATCTCAAATTCGGATGATCTCTCCACCCGGGATTGTAGGAGTTAGAGTGCGGATCATACATCTTTTGGCTTTGAAACCCCAAAGCATTGACTTGCTCGGAGTTCTCCTCTTGTAGCGTTGGGCAAGAGTCGGTGGGGTGCCCTTGTGTCGAGCATATGCCGTAGACCTTTACTTCTTGGGTTTTTGGTTTTAAGAGAAATCTTTAACCAAAGAAGTCAAGCCGGCTACTTGACTTTCCAACGAGTTGTTGGATTCCGCCGCCATAACTCGTTTGGATGACCGCCGATCATAGTATCTGCAATTCTCGGCCAACTCCAAGATACGATTTCTAGCTTGAGAAGGAGTTTTGTTGACACTCCCCCCTCCACATGCGACATTGATCATCCGCCTATCATCATTGCAAAGACCATCATAGAAGTATAAGATGAGGTCTTGCTCCGAATAGCCGTGGTATGGGCAGCTTGCACAAAGTTTCTTGAATCGTTCCCAATATTCGTAGAACGATTCATCATCCTTTTGCTCCACATTGCTAATATGCTTTTTTGGAGATGAGGAGACAGAGGCAGGGTAATACCTTTCGAGGAAAGCTTTCTTCATGGCCGCCCATGTACCTATACTTCTAGAAGGCAGATAGAATAGTCAATCCTTTGCGGTATCCTTTAGACAAAATGGAAAAGCCCGCAATTTGATTTGTTCTTCCGTCACACCGTTTGGACACATGCTTGTGCAAACGACGTGAAACTTCGAGAGGTGTTTGTTCGGATCCTCTCCTCTCAGGCCATGGAAGGATGGCAGCAGATGAATGAGCCCAGATTTTAGCTCAAACGTATTACTCTCATCAAGTGTAGGGAAGGTAATACACAGTGGTTGTTGATTCAAGTTCGGAGCTGTGAGCTCCCTCAGTGTTCTCGTTTCAAGAGCCATGTGAAAGGACTCTTCAGATTCGCTAGAACTAGAGCTAGCGGTGTATGAATCTCTGGTAGATGATTCTTCCGAGTCGGTATTAGAAAATTTACTTTTCAACCGCTCGAAAGTTTGTTCTATTTCGGGGTTTGTTTGATAGGTGATTTCGTTCCGTGAATGATATTTAACCATATACTTCAAAGTTTAGAAATAGAAAAATAAGAACTCTTTATATTTTTATTTAATTTTTTTTTTATATTTTATTGAAATACAATAAAAGAAAAATAATTGCCTTTCCCCGGCAACGGCGCCAAATTTGATGTGCACTTGTCGTGAGGTGCACTCAAAATAAATACAATACAACGATTATACGTAGTATAACGAAGTAAGGTTCATATCCACAGGGAAAGGAATACTTTTCTTTTATATAATGAGTAACAAAAAGGGGGGTTGAGTTTGATTTAATTTAATTTAATTAACACTAAGATGAACGACTTATGTGGTTTAATTAATAGAGATGAGGACTTGGTTTTGCTTTTATCCACTTAATGAAATATTCGTCGATCCCGGTTTTATCTTTAACTATCTTCCTCTCGAATACTCAATCGAGGAGTATATCCAGTTCATCGAGGGTAGTTATTAATAACGAGATGTGTTCATTAATAAAACTTACTATCGAGTCAATATAGAACAAGCGTCGTATATTAACTTGATAGTAGCAATAAACTTAAGATGAAAACGATTGAGATTGATAACCTCAACACAAGCGGTTTATTGGTTTAATCAATATAATTAATTCATCTTGGCATATTAACCATGAGATGCATGCATTAATACTCCAAGTTTACTACTGTTGAAAGAACCGGATTAATAACAAGCGTATTAACCGATTGATTCTAGTAATAATTAATATAAGAAACAAAACTAGTTGATACTTTAAGTAATGTTCAAAATATTAACATGAAATATGAATAGGAATTAATTAATACTCAAGGAAGAATATTAAAGAATATGAATCCTACTATAATTAATATCAAGATGTTAACTAATTGTCATCTTAGTAACACTCCCCAATATTAACATAGAGGAAGAAATAACTATTACTATAACCAATGTCAAGATGTGAACTAATTGTCATCTTAGTAACACTCCCCAACTTTGATATAGAAATAGTATTTTAAAGGAAGAATTAATATTCAAGAAAGAAGATTAAAGAAAACAACTCACAACTTACAAATTCATTAAGCTTCAAAGTAGCAAAATCAAGATGGAAGAGTTTAGCTCCTCATTTGGAGACTAAACATAATGAAAAATATAAAGAAAGAACTATTCTAGACTGAGCTTAGATGTATAAAGGAATTGGATATCTAATTGTGAAGGAAAGAGGGTGTATTTATAGGCTTTTGAGATGCAGCTCGGGTACCCGATCGGGTATATACAAGGTACCCGATCGGGTATGTGTAATACCTCAAATTCGAGGTATACTCGATCGATCATTGCCTAGATTTCACAAGCATACCCGATCGAGTATGCCTTTGTACCCGGTCGAGTATGCTTATAACTTCAGATCCGGGGCATACTCGACCGAATTCAGGTTTGGTTTTGAAGAGATACCCGATCGGGTGTGTCGGTGTACCCGATCGGGTATGGACATTCGATCGTGGTCCGAATCTTCGCTGCATGATCCTTTGTCTTCGGATCTGATCCGATTTGAAATTTCAACAAGATACCCGATCGAGTATAGGTCATACTCGACCGGGTATAGACCAAAAAAATCAGGATCTTCTTTCTTTTTGATTTTTGCACATTCCTTCCACTTTTTGGGGTTCACCAACAGTCCTTTGAGTTGATCAAGACATGTTTGAGCTCAGAATAAACCTAATCTAAACAATTTACAAGAATTTAACAAACTAAACTATTACACCAAAAGTGTGTAATTTCCAAAGTGAAAATCAATCAAAACTAATTAAAAACACAAACATACAAATGGAAATTACAAGCTTATCACACGCCGAAGGTGCATTTCTTCGGGTTTAGCCGAAGGTTAATTTTTGCATGATGGCAAAGATCTCCCGGAGGTCGTCAGCATGGCTTGTTGATTGTTTACTCTTGACAATCATGTCGTCAACATAGGCCTCCATAGTGTGCCCTAAGATGGATTGAAAGACCCTGGCCACCATCCGAGTGTAAGTGGCACCCAAATTTTTTAGGCCAAAGGCCATCACGAGATAGCAAAAGATGCCTTCTGGAGTCATGAAGGTTGTTTTTTTAGCGTCTTCCTCGTGCATAAAGATCTGGTGATATCCACGGAAGGCGTCGAGGAACGACATAATTTCGCATCCGACCGTCTCATCTACCAACTGGTCAATGTTTGGTAGAAGGAAAGGATCCATGGGGCACGCCTTATTCAGGTCCGTGTAGTCTATGCACATGCGGAAGGTGGGTGGTTTTTGTGATAGAACTACATTGGGTAGCCATGAGGGGTGCTTTACCTCGTTGATGTGTTTGATGGAGAGGAGCATAGTAACCTCCTTCTTTATGAAGTCCCTCCTTTCAGCCGTGAGGGGCCTCCTTCTTTGCTGTATGGGTTTGGACGAAGGGTCCTTCGACATGCGGTGAGTGATTACCCATCGGCTAATTCCCGGCATGTCCTCTGGGTCCCATGCAAAAATGACGGAGTAGGCGCGGAGGGCATTTGCGATGCCGGTCTTCAAATCTTCAGGGAGCTTGGCTCCAATCTTCACGACTCTCTCCGGCTTGGCCGGATCGAGTGCAAAGTCTTCTACCTCCTCGGCTGGTTCAGCCCTCGGCCTCTTCTCTTCTTCCTCTACCGTCCTGGTGATGGTGTCTACACGGAGCTCGGTTTTACTAACCTTGTTCGTTATTTGGAGGTAGCAGGTGCGCACGAGCTTTTGGTTCCCCCTTGAGTACCCAATGCCCCCTTCAGCTGGGAATTTGAGGCATAGGTGCCTCATGGAGATGACAGCCTCTAGGTCCTCAAGGGCGGGACGGTCGTGGATGATGTTGTGGGCGCAGTCGATATTGACGATGACGAATTCCACTTCGAGCTTGGCCCTATGGAGCCCGTCGCCGAAGAGTACCGGGAGGGTTATCACCCCCTCGAAATCTATTGTATCTCTGGTGAAACCGGACAGAGGGGCCCGGATAGGCCGAAGGGACTCCCTCTCCAAGAGCAGCTCCTTGAAAGTGCTAAGATACATTACGTTGACGGAGCTGCCCGTGTCAACGTAAGTTCTGTGCACGATGGTATTGTTGATCTCGCTCTGGATCACTAGCGCATCCCTGTGAGGAGAGGAAGCCGGGGGGAGATCGGTGTTGGTAAACATGATGGGCTCCTCTCTCAACCGCTTTACGGGGGGCATATGAGTGACTTCCCCCACATAAAGGGATTATGTCCACTTCTTCCTTTGGCTCGTGGAGTCTCCCCCAGTGTTGCCGTCGGTGATCATGTGGATATGACGCTTTTTCTCTTGGCACTGGTCATACCCTTCTTCCTTGCTAAGGTTTCCGATTTCCCGCTTCTTACCCTTTGGGTCATCGAGGGGGATGGTGTTCGGGTTGACCCACGCATTTGATTTCTTAGGGGGACCATGGTAGGGAGGACACCTGATGAACTGGGACAAATGACCCGCCTGTATGAGCCTCTCAATGGCTGTCTTCAGCTGGTGGCAGTCATCGGTTCTATGCCCCTGGTTGTGATGGTATCGACAGTACGGTTCGTTAGGGTTAACGGCGTATACCTCCAGGGGTGCGCGAGAGTCTCGCTCCACGAGCCCCTCTCCTCAGCGTAATCCAAGATGACACCGATGGGATGTGTTAGAGGCGTCCGAGGGTGCTCCAGAAGGATGGGCTGCGCCCAGGCCTTCAGATTGTTCTTGTAACCTCCCCCGGGCTTGGTTTGGCCGTGCCAGGGGCGATCACCCGAGGGGGACGGACCTTTGGATTGATGGAAGGAAGCCCCCGGCCCCCGGTTGTTCCTGTCATCTGACCTGGGGCATTGTTGATCAGGGTTCCGATGGGACATCTCCACCTCCTCGGCCTCCACGTATCGGTCTCCCTGCCGGAGGGCCTTTATATAGTCGCGTGGAGGCTCGATAATGAGGCTCCTGGACAAGTTGCTGGTACGGAGGACCGTTTGCAGAAGAGCCATAAGGGTCCTATCGTCGACGCCGTCGACCTTGTCCGTCTCTAGCCTCCAGCGCTCAAGGAAATCTCGAAGGGTCTCCTCCTTTTGTTGCCTTATTATGAGCAGGTGGGAGAAGTGCTTCTTGGATCGGTGACTTCCTGCAAATTGTGTCAAGAAGCGCTGGGCTAGTTTTTGCCAAGAGTTAATGCTTCCCTCGGGCAACCGGTTGAACCACTCGTACACCGGGCCCTCCAAAGTGGAGAGGAACCAACAACACAAATATTCATCTGATGGCCCCATGATCATCATGCTGTTTTGGTATCTGCTGTAGTGTTCCTGGGGGTCAGTCTTCCCTTCATAAGGCTTGATGGATTGCCCTCGGTATTTTCCAGGAATCTGGGCCGCCAACACCCTTGTGGTAAATGGCGTCCTAGTCCGGAGTTGGATGACGGGTTCCCCAGAGCCCTCGGCAAATTTATTCTGTATTTCGTCCATTTTGGCTAACATGGCCTCGTATTTGGGATCCGCATGGGGGGAGGTAACGGCGGTGTGCGCTTGATGGGCCTCCATCTCATCAAGCTGGCGCTGAAGGGCCGCAATAATTTCGTTTCTGTGATCCTTCGGGAGGGCCTCTGCCCCCTGCGATTGAACACGGGCCGAGTGGGCCTGGTTGATTTGGTGCATGGCATCGTTGGCATGAAGCAATCCCTTGCCCTTGTCCCGAGGGGGACGCCTCTCGTCTTCCCTCGAGACGGATCCTCCACTTTCCTGGGGCCTGTGGAATGCCTTATCCCCGAGGCGATCTTGGACCCCTCGATGACCCTGCACTCCTCCGAGCCTGTCGAGGGCGGAGGTCCGGGGTGCCTCTTTGTTCGCATCACGCTGGTCCCAGGACTGGACTTCCTGGGAGGCGGTGTCCTGAGCCACGACCCCTTCGTTGTTCCCTAACCGAAGGATATGGTTTTCGAAGGGGGGCAGAGGAGGGGGAGGAACGTCGTTCTCCCCGGCCTGTGGCTGAAGTGGTTCCAGGGTGCCAAAGGCTCCTGGATTCTGGGTGAGTGTCTGGATGAAGGCACAAAATGCCGACTGTACGTCAATAGTGAGGACCGGAGGGCTCACTTCGTTTTCGCTCTGGTCCTTCCTTCGAGTCTCGATGCTGAGGCGGACATCGAGAGCATTCTGCTGGAGCTGAAGGCGCAGGTCAACAGCATCCTGTTCTAACCCAGCAATGACCCCGCCCCTCGGGAGCCTTGTTGGAGGCTCCGGGGGCGTTGACTTTGCCGAGGGCCAGGTTGTTGTCCTCAAGGGTCTTGGACTGAGCACGAGTTCTTCCCATTTTGATAGGCGTTTTGTGTTTGGTAAAGGGGAGGGTTTCTTACTTGATTGTTCGACCTCTCAACGAGAGCACCAAATGATGGATAGTGTACCCGAGGGGTAGCTTATCCGAGGGGTTATTGCGGGGAATAACTAGAGAGAAGTCAGAGCAACAAGTAGGAGAGAGAAAGTATCTGAGTATAGAATGTGTATTTAAGTTGTGTCTTACAATGGGGAAATGAGCTGCTATTTATAGCAGCAATAAATGCGATGAGAGTACACGTGTCAACCATCTAACGGTCGAGGGGTCACCTCAATCGGGGTGGCACCGACACTTGCATGTGGCCGCGTTAAATGCGGTGGTCGGATGCGACGTTTGTACTTGGTACGGTGATCCAGCGCATGTGGAGCGGAGATTCTGTCGAGGAAGATGCCTTCGGCTGTACCTACTGTGCCGAAAGCTCCATGGGACGGGGGCCTCTATGCACCGAGGGCTGTAGGTGCCGAAGGCTTGGTTTTCAAGCCTTGTGACATTCATGTAATTTCCATATCTATTTCTGTGTTTTTAATTAGTTTTGATTGATTATTACTTTGGAAATTACACATTTTTGGTGTAATAGTTTAATTTGTAAAAATGTTTGTAATTTGTTTAGATTAGGTTTATACTGAGCTCAAACAGGTCCAAGATCACTCTAAGGGCCATTGGTGAACATCACAAATGGAAGGAAGGTGCAAAAATCTCAAGATTCTGATTTTTGGTGTTGTACCCGGTCGGGTATGACCTATACCCGATCGGGTAAGTCGCTGAAAAAATCGAATCGGATCAATCGGGAACAAGGCAACATGCAGGGGAGATTTTGGCACGATCGAGTGTTCATATCCGATCGGGTGGCCGACATACCCGATCGGCATGACCCAGTTTTTTATACTTCTGCGAAGCAACCAAGTACCCGATCGAGTGCCCTTACAGCCCGATCGGGTACACGACCCTGCAAGCCTAAAAAGCCTATAAATACCCCTCTTTTCTCCCCACAAAAACACCAATTCACATATACTTCTTAGCTTAGTTTAGACAAGCTCTTTCTTTATATTTTCTTCATGTTTAGTCTCCAAATGAGGAACTAAACTCTTCCATCTTGGTTTTGCTACTTTGAAGCTTAATAAATTTGTAAGTTGTGAGTTATTCTCTTTAATTTTCTTCCTTGAATATTAATTCTTCCTTTAAATACTATTTCTATATCAATGTTGGGGAGTGTTACTGAGATGACAATTAGTTAACATCTTGACATTAGTTATAGTAATAGTTATTTCTTCCTCTATGTTAATATTGGGGAGTGTTACTAAGATGACAATTAGTTAACATCTTGATATTAACTATAGTAGAATTCATACTCTTTAATATTCTTCCTTGAGTATTAATTAATTCCTATTCATATTTAATATTAATATTTTGAGCATTACTTAAAGGATCAACTAGTTTTGTTTCATATATTAATTATTACTAGAATAAATCGATTAATACGCTTGTTATTAATTCGGTTCCTTCAACGGTAGTAAACTTGGATTATTAATGCATGTGTCTCATGGTTAATAATCTAAGGGGAATTAATTATATTGATTAAGCCGATAAACCGCTTGTGTTGAGGTTATCAATCTCAATCGTTTTCATCTCAAGTTTATTGCTACTATCGTGTTAATATTCGGCGCGTGTTCTATATTGACCCGGTAGTAAGTTTTATTAATGAACGCGTCTCGTTATTAATAACTACCCTCGATGAACTGGATATTCTCCTCGATTGAGTATTCGAGAGGAAGATAGTTAAAGATATAAACGGGATCGACGAACATTTCATTAAGTGGATAAAAGCAAAACCAAGTCCTCATCTCTATAAATTAAACTCATATAACTCGTTCATCTTAGTGTTAATTAAATTAAATCAAATCAAACTTAAAACCCCCTTGTTACTATTTATATAAAAGAAAAGTATTCCTTTCCCTGTGGATACGAACCTTACTTCATTATACTACATATTAGTGTTGTATTGATAAATTATTTTGAGTGCATTTCACGACAAAGTGCACGTCACCTTGTTCTCATGTGATGTTTTTGGTCTCAATCCTGTCAACGGTAGCCTTCGGCCATGGGGCCGAAGGCACCCCCTTGCATATCGTGAGCTGCTTAGAACTTCATTTTGCTGGGCTTGGCCCGTTTGGTCCTGTTGGGCCTTATTGCAGTAGTGGAAGTATGTGGGCCGGGGTCCTTGGGCCATATACTCCATCAGCATTGATCCATTAAATTTTAATGAAAAATGTAATGTTACAAATTAAATTTTACTAACATATATTAAGTCATATCATTCATTTACTACCTCCGTCCTTAAAACTTTGCCAAAGTTGTCCGACACAGTGAATAATAAAGTAAAAACTGTGTGGCTGAGGTTTGTGTAGAGGAGAGAGAAATAACATAAATCACAAAATAATTGATTAAAAGGGAAAGTGACAAAGTTTTTTGGGACGTCCCAAAAAGGAAAGATGACAAAGTTTTAAGGGACGGAGAGAGTATAACATAAGAAATATAGGAAAAATTGTTTTAAAGTGATATCTGAATAATATTTTACTTATGATTAAATCGATGAGATACTCGTATATGATTCGTTAACTATTCGTATTATTAAACAGATACGAATACAAATCGAAATTAATATTCGTTTCATATTCGAATTCGTATTCGAAAAACTTAAACACATACAAATAGAAAATCACATTATTGGACATTAATGAAGGCAACATGTATTTAGAGCCTGTTTGGTGACTATGTTTTTCGATTTATCAGACTTATCAGCCAACTTTTTAACCTAACACGTAACTTTTGATTTGCACGGTGAATAGTGTAATAATAAGTAAAAGTAAGGATAACGTTAATTTTTTGTTTCATTGACTGAAAATACTGTAGATGATTATTTTTTTCTATTTTTAATATAACTTTTACTTTATTTTATTAATAAAATTTATTTTAAATATAATTTGCTCATAAAATTCAACAAAATCGGTAACACTCAACGGGCTTTTATTCTTTCTGGCCCAGATCGACGGCCATCCCCTAGGGCTATCCCTTAACTCGTATATATGCGGCATGCCGCGGGTATGTATGTGAAATGTACCAGCAGCTAGTTTCTTGATTTATCGAATGCGGCCATGTCGGGGACGATGAGTTTGAAGCTCTTTATTGACAGAAATTCCAAGAAAGTCATCTTTGCGGAGACAGACAAAGCCTTCGATTTTTAATTTATCTCTCATTTACTGATATTTTTATTCTTTATTTTACTATTATAATTATTACATATTATGGTTATAATAATAATACTACGTACATGTTATTATTTTGTAATTATTACTATTATAGTATACTTCGTGAAAAAGATTGAAAATGGAATAGTCTTAAATTAGAATATATATTCCAAAAAAGTACATATATAATTATTACATACGAAGTATATAATTATATATAAAATATACTACGTATAAAATATGACACAGGCTTGCGAGCCGGCTCGCGAGCCACGAGCCTAAAATGAATAGACTTGAAATGAGCTTGTTAACTATTCGAGTCGAGCCGAACTCGAGTCGAGCTTAATATGATCGAACTCGAGTCGAGCTCTTCCCGAGCGATCCACGAGCGGCTCGCGAGCGGCTTGACTCATTTACACCCCTAGTCATGTACTTATCATATTGGGTAATGAGTAACACTTTACTGGTTCGATCTAATCCATTCTTCACTATGATTTATTACGTCCTTCCCAAATTCATACGCAAATTTGACTTTTTTGATCAAACACTTTCATTTTATTTGCTTAATTAGGATGTCAATTTTTAATCATACAAAGTATTATAATTTGAAGTTTACATCTTTGAAGAGATTTTAATATACTTTCTGAATATATAAATTTTATTTATTAAAAATTGAATTAATTATCAATAGGGAGCATTGACTAGTCTAATTTGTTTGCTGTGATTATGACAGGCGCTAGAGCTGCTTAATGCCGCTATGGGTTCAAAGTCGGTTCTGAGTGATGTGTTTCTCGTGGAATTGGATATATAATTATATATAAGTAGGGATTCTGAATTGAAGACTCTATTTTACGAAGTATATCTTAGACAATATGTGCTTATTTCTGTCTATTTAAATTACTACTACAAGTAATGTACTCTGTATGTTAAAACCATGGCACCCAAGTTGAGAATTTTCCTAAAGGGATTTCATTCTTGTTTTCAAAACATATTTACATATTTAAATACTCCCTCCGTCCCAGAATTTTTACTCCCTCCTTCCCGGAATTTACTTCCATAGTACAAATGACACACGGATTAAGAAAGTGGGAATTGTGTGGTTAAGAGTTGTGCAGAGGAGAGAGAAATGTATAAGAATTGCTGTGAATCACAAATTCTTTGCAAAAAGGGGAAAGAGAATTCTTTTTGAGACAGACGAAAATAGAAAGTTGGAAGTAAATTATGAGACGGGAGTACCTATTTCTGATTTTTCATTTAATTTATTGATCGGTTTTGGGACTGGGTCACCATCTTCTAGGCCAACTAGGGCATGTTTCAATTTCTTGGGTCGACCACGACCGAAGCTAACGCTAACGGGTGATTTCTATAAACATGGGAAAAGGCAACAATTGAGGCAAAAATAGGGGGAATTGTTTAGGGTTCCTAGTTGCAATGGCTTGTTCCAAATGTGATGTGATGTTTTGTTTTTTATTTTTAAATAAGGGGATTCGAAATCCCCTTTTATTTTATTTAGGGTTGGAGTGGGGGTTCACTTCCCCATCCCTGCCTTGTGTCTAAAAAAGCCACCACCCCCACCCCATCTCGCCCTACTATTCCACCTGCCCCATCCCTCGCCCTGAACCGCTAGATCCACAGGTACCTTGTGCGGGAAATATTCATCAAAAGTCAACACCATTTTAGACCTTGACAGTTTTTCAAAAATTAAATAACACTTCTAATAATCAAAAAACCTTTTGGTTTTTAAGTACCAATGTAATCTTACATCTCATTTCAAAGCTAGAACACATTATACACGTTTTTATTCGGTCATTTTATCAAGCACAACATTGATTAGTTCTATGATATTTTTTTAATCCCTACATTCAATCAACTGTGGTCATTTGAAAACATCTAGGACGACCTGTGATCATTAGATTTTTAAGAGTCCTAACTACAATCATAAAGATGACATTCCTAAGAAAAGAATTTATGCATTGTAATAGTAAAAAAAGAAAACATTAACATTGTGCCTAAGGCGTTTAAGCTAATATCACTTTATAAATTTCTTTCATTTTACTTTATGATTTTTATAACTAATTTTACAAGATAGCTGAGTTATTAAACAAGAATTAGATAGACTCATTAGGTATAAGTTGTTATCATCGAGAACAAATTGATCTTCCATTGCTGAAAGTTTTTATCATCGAGAAATGGCGTGACTAGATGTAGGACTAGATTTTTTCCATGTAAGGATAAAGGATATGATGCCTAATTGATTAGGTGGTGATCTAAGAGTTTATTTGGATGTGAATTCTAATTAGGATCACCCATTGTTGATGGAAGAAATGAAGAAATCTCAGAACAGTAATTAAGGAGCGATGCATAAACAAAAAGTTGTTTAGTCTCTTATATGCCATATTGAAGAAATAGAATTCAGTGAAAATAAGAACTTTCGTTATGATTTTTTACAGATTACATTAATGGTGATTTACACTAGGCTTGGACTCGGGCCGGATCAGGCTTTTTTTGGTTTCTTCTGGCCCTGGCCGGGTTGGGCCAGTTCGGGTCGGACACTTTTTTTTTTTATTTTCTAATTACTTCCTACCCCTCACCCCCCACCCCAAACCCCTCCAAAACACCCAACCCAACCCATTTACCTTTTAAAGAATTTGAAAAACAAATTAAAAAATTAAATTTGGTCCGAAGCGGACCCAATCCGGTCGGGCTGGTTCACGTTTTTGAGACCCGGAGCCCGCCCCGAAACAGTACCAGGTCGGGTGTCCTGAACCGGGCACGGATCCGGGTATCGGACCGGGCCAGGCCGAAACAGTACTGGGTCGGGCCGATTAAAGGCCCGTTGACCCGACCCGAGTCCATCCCTAATTTACACACTATTTATAGAAAGTCAATCTAACTAAGTGAGATCCGACTAGCTAATTAACTACGTATGTTATATTCGATCAGGTGTCGGGTGCCGTTATATATTTCTACCCATCGATCTTGGCTTGTAATTATTACAGAGCGAAGTAATGTGCGCGATATACTTGAGGCTACATTATACTACTACCTCTATCCCGAAAAAGTTTACCATATTGACTTTTCTTGGTCAATGATGATAAATTTTGGACAACGATTTTAATTAGGTGACAACTCCGGTACCTTTTTAAAAAATGGGATACCGTACCTACCATTCATTATTTGATTGGTCCAAATAGGTATATCATTTTTAATTTAGACTTAAATAATTTAACTGCAACACTTTCATTGGTCCATGTGGACAAAGTAGGCCTGAGACCGGTTCGGTTCTTTCTCAAAATTGCTGGAACCGTCACAAAAATTTTAACTAATGAAATCGGTTCGGATCTTGTGTAAAAAATCAAGAACCGTTATGGAACCGAACTAATACTAAACGGTTCGGTTCTTACTTTTATCGGTTCCTCGAATCTATAATCTACCTTTTAATTATTATAGGGTAACTTATGCCCGACAAAGGTATGGTACCTTATGGGTACCATAGAATCTACCTTTTAATTATTATATTTATATATAATTTATAAATTTTATACTTTTATGAAAATATTTCGAATAAGGAACATTTTGATATAAATTTCATATTCAAAATAATTCTGCATTACAAAATATAATTGGTCAAAGTTTATTGCCATTGATCGAGAAAAGTCAATTTGGTGAACCTTTTCGGGACGGAGGGAGTAATTAGAAAGTCGCTTTGATTTTTATAATTGTATAATGATATCAGAGATCTCAAATTTTTCTTAGATTTAATTATAATGTTGATCACGAACTCATAGCGGAAAGGAAATTTACCACTAGTATTTTTTAGGGAATTTTTAGGGACCGAAGTAGGTTGTGGAAATAGCGAAGAGAAATTGTGATGGTCCCTAAAAAAAGTAATCGATTTTAATACATCATATCCGCGACCATATAAAAATCTGGTCATTATTAGTATATGTATTGTGAACATATTCGATGTCGGTCACAAATTGTCTCTCGCAAAAAGTATATACTTTTTGAAATTGTTTTTGAAATTGTCAATGTTCTAAAGATCAAATGCGAAAAATGGTACTCTATATGTTTTAGTCCTATTAAGGACAATTTCTTGAAATCTTACGTTGTTATCTTGTTAGGGTTGTTGTGAAATATGAATAAATAGGCTACAATTCTCTAAAGAATATGCTATAATAATAGGATATTAGGAAGTATATATTTGGCAATAAAAAAATGAGGGCAACAATTTGTTGTGAGTCTCGCTTGATGTACCCATTTTTGTACACATATTTGTATTCACCTTCTTATTTTATCTGTGTACATAGTCAAATAAAGACAAAATATTGTCTTCTTTTTAACGAATTGCCTGTATGCACATGTAAAATAGAGGGCTGGATACAAAGTGAGTACAAACATATTTTTTGATTTATCCTATTCCTTCCTATAGGTTGCTATATTTCCGGAAAGTTATTAAGTTTCCTAAAAATGCATTGTACGTTGAATTTAGTATCCTGCATTCTTGTCACTCACTCAATCATTATTGAATTGCTTAACTATAAATAAGGACGTTCCCCAAGCACCGCCACCGTCATATACGCTCTTCAACCCTACCAACAAAAAGTGATCTAGTGCCGATAATGAGGAATCAGAAACTGGTGTGGCGGCCGGTGGTTCCCCAACCGTGGGAGAGGGAGTTTTGCCTGCAAGCCACCGGCGGCTTCTACCGTTCATGGACTAAGTTTCTTGAAGCCAAGAAGTACGTTCATCTCGACGATAAAATCATGCAGTGGGACGATGCGGCGGCGGAAGAAGCCTTCAACTATTGTAAGGCCATGTTTTATGCCGCCAAGTTCAAGCTCTCCGACGTCCCTCCGACGAGTTATCCCGGAATTTCACCTTCTTTACAGCCCGATGATGATGATGATGAAAATATTGATGGTGATGGATCTGATGATAAAGTCAAAGTCGACGATTTTGATGATGATGATATCTTCGGGTCAGCCAGTGACATAGCTGAGAGCAACAAGGAAGAAGAAGAAGATGATAATAATTATTACTGTGGGATTATGAAGAATCTGCAGGAAAGTATGAGAATAGAGGATATAAAGCCTACGGGATGGGATGTTGAACCATATCAATATGGGGCTCCGAATAACCTTACCGGACTCATCGTTGGAGGCTATAGCAAATATTGGCCATAAGCTATTTAATTATAGTTATTATATTGTATACTTGTAAAGTGCTATATACAATATTTTCAGGTCTGGGTTTGTCTTAAAATTTAGGGATCGGAGTATATGTAACACAATTAGAAGTATGTGCTATCATTTCTGCAAATCTCATCATATGCAGTTTTGAAAATTAATTTTGTTAATTTCATTTCTTTTGCCCCAATTTAAAGGTCAAGAATCACAAGTAATTAGTTAAGAAACGTATAAATATTCTTGATGACGATACTCATTGAAGGAATTGAATAAGAATTCTTGTATTTTTTTCTTAAATTATACTCCCTCTGTCCCCCTAACTTTGTCCTGTTTTACCTTTTCGTCCGTCTCATTACGTTTGTCTCATACCATATTTGGCAATATTTGAGTGGTTAGAATTCATTCTTACTTTATTCACACTTTATCAATTCAATACCAACTACACAATTCTACTTTTTTTTTAAAAACCACACAACACCCCTTTGTCCCAAACTTAGGGGGACGGAGGTAGTTTTACATTCGTTCTCTTTTAATTGCAACGTTGAACTTTTTACACTATTCATATATTTTACTTTGACTATATTTTATTTATTAATGTATTATAAATTAAATTTTCAAAAAAAGTTTTTTAAATTCTTCTATTTTAAATTTTCAAAATCTGAATTTTTATTTTTTTCAAATACGGAAATACGGAATGAAAGATATCAATGATTAAACTTGTGCGTTAAAAAGTGGATTGTTGCGATTAAAAGGAAGGCAGAAGTATAATTGTAGCAATGATATATACGGAGTAATGCATTCAGGCATTAGTTATCAATATTCATGAATAGCCTGTATATAGACTATAGAGAGGGAAGTATCTCCACGTTATACAGAAGAATTTGAAAATTGCTTTTAGATTTTTGTCCGGACGGAGTATGAAAATCGTTACATTTTTTGCATATGTATCTGCAATTGATCTTTTAAATATGTTTCCCAACCGTTATTAACTTATTATTAATACTATCATATGATAATTGATACCTTAACAGAAACATTCCCGGATTAAATTAAAAATGGGAACTTTGAACTTTAATAATAGAAAGAATTGCCCTAAATAGGATTAAAACATGATTAAAATTTCAAAATAAGACTTCATGTTTTATATTCTCTAAATAGGACTAAACATTACCATTATACCCTTATATAATTAAATCTCCAATCCTTTGCTCATCAAAGTCAGGTATTCCTCTGTCATCGATCGCAACTCAACTCCATCATCGAAGCTCAAGTGCGCACCAGACTACCAAAACATCTCTTCGTTGGTTTTGCTCCTACCATCGTCGTCTCCCTTCGCCGCCTCCCTTTGTTGCCTCCCTTTGCCGCCGGTATGGCATCTATTGTCACCGTCTGATTTCGTTGATTTCGACCGCCAAATCAATAGTAGGTAATTAGTTCTTTTCCTTCGTATCTCTTCTTCTTCTCCTCCTTGTTCTTTTTCTTCTTTTTCTTTTCTTCCTTTTCTCATCTTCTTCTAGGTCCTCTGTATTTTAATATTTCTGGATTTAAATTTTAATTAATTTAGCAATTTTGAACCTCAGAATGCAGATTCCCAGAAAATGACACTTCTTGAATCTGAGAATGTCAAACTTATTGGTTATTTGAAAAAAATGTCACTTTTATGACAGTATGCTTATAAAGATGGCAATCTCAGTTTGACATAAAATGACACTTTCGTATAAAAGATGACTTTTTTTACTGTAAAAAGATGACATTTTCTATTGTAAAAAGATGGCATTTTCACATTGATAGTTGTGACATTTTCATAGGAAATTATGCAATCATCCTATAAAAAGATGACATAAAAGTGGCATTCTCAGATCCAAAAAGTGAAATTAATCATTTCTTTCACTGGTTGTTTCATAGAAATTTGACTCTTAATTTGAAATTTCAAAATCAAAAATTTTATTTAGAATTTTGAAAGTAATCAAAGTAATAGACTAAACAAAAAAAAAACAGAGAGCCAGAAATAAGATGGAGCAGGAAGAAGAAAGTAGTGAAGAAGGAGGAGAAGGGACTTGCCAATAGCGGAGGTGGTATGGACGAAGGATGGCAACAACTATGGTTCCTGGAGGATGGTTGTCGCATCATTGTGGTTCCTGGAGGATGACTTCCGCGCATCTCTGCGATACGACGGGAACCTGGAGGGCTAATTTTGTCAAACTGCTAAATTTTAATCCTAAAAACGTCCAAAAAACATGATGGTCCTAATTTTGCATTTTGTCATTATTTTAGTCCCATTTAGGGAATTTTCTCTTAATAATAAGCAAAGTATCATTTATTTAAATTGGAACTTTGAACTTTTAATAAACAAAGTATCATAATATGTATACGTCGTACATGGTTTAACTTCTTAGCATAAACAAAGTATCATATCCTTTAATTTCTCAATAATATTTTTTACTCAAGTTTTTGTATAGTATTGGAAAATAGTGATGACAACTTTCAATAATTGAGATTTTTCTAGTTAACTTTTACTCATTCTTCATTGAGATTTTCTTTCCCGCCACCCAAAAAACGTACAAGTGCCCCGCTTCCGACCCCGGAGTTTTAGATTAGTACTTAAAAGTAAAAATTGTGTTTCTGCTATCCGGTCAAAAAAATTAGAGATTATTTCATAATATTACCAAAGTAGAACTAATGGACATAAATATTACTATAATTACTATGCATGGTCACTATATTGATAGATTGAACACAATCATGGTCACTAAAATTACAATTGTAGTTACAAAGTCTTATTGTTGTCCACTATCTTTATTTCAATAATCATATTGTCATTATTTCAAAAAAAAAACTCTAAGCTATATAAGACTCCATCGAAGACATAACCATTGTAGTAAGATATTGTAGTATAAATTATAAACAACCACGAAGTTGTTATGGAGCAAATCCTTATAGTTAGACGTATGGTTGATATGGTTACTACACTTTCTTTGAAAAGTGACATTGATGATTTTCTTACTTAGTGTAAATAATGTTTGTACAAAGTTAAATGTCAAAAATATGACAAGTGTTATAATATGTAGGATGAACTTAATAGATTGAAGACTTTTATCTTGAATAAAAGTCCATACATGAAAAAATGTGTCAATTCACGATAAATTAGTTTCAAACCAACAAACTCTTTGAATTTTTTATCTATAATATGATAAATGTTAGATATATAGAATCATATATATTATTAAATAAAGTTGTATTAAAGGATGAAATCATGAACATGATTTATACTTCATTTTTAACACGATAGTATTATATTCCACACAAGTACCAACAAATTTTGTGGCACAATGTGTAACATTCGACATGATTCTAGTTCAGATATGAAATCTTGATCATTTTATAGTATGAAAAATAATGTGAATTCTAATGTAAAATCAGAAACGGTGCAAAGATGAATCATTTCTGATCCAAATTATATCTTTATTTCAAAAAGCCATATATATTGCTTAGAATTGTCTTAATAAGTTCAAAATTAGACTTATAATCCATATATGTTCATTGCTCGAAGCCGACATTGAATAATCTATTTCCAGTTAAAAATAATAATCTGAACGCACTTGATAAAAAGACTAACGATAAACCCGATTTGACCCGACCTGACCCATTTCCATCTATGTGGAGTGCCCCCGCTTCAGAAAAGTTTTGGGTCAGCTACCGTATATATGTACCGCCCCCGCTTATCCGCTTGATCTTCAATTTTCTTTCACTCCATATCTACATACACGCGCGCATACATATTAAAGTTCATGTACAGAAATCCGGACATGAACCGCCGTCCAGACGGCGGCATTTGGCTGCCTTCCCGGTGGAACGTTTTGATAAAATTTCCTGGGCATGTTCTCCATTAAGTCTAGTTTATCCGCAAAACATTTCAGCTAAAAATTCAATCAGGTAGACACTCAAACGATTTTGGGAAGATACCTGTGTTTTTATATGTATATTTTGACGCATTTATCTTCCAAAATTTATTTGGCTGCCTTCCCGATTGAATTTTTAGCTGAATTTTTGTATGGATAAAGTAGACTTGATGAAGAACATTTTCAAAATATTTCATCGAAAAGTTCCACCCTGAAGGGCCCCAAAAGCCGCTGTACGGACGACGGTTCTGGTCAGGAAGGCCTAACCGGGAGATTACTCTATATAGATGTCCCGTAAGTTTGCTATGAGTGACCAATAAAAGTCAATATGAAGAATCTTTTTAAGACATAATAGTATATGTAATATCCCGTAATTCATACTTCCTATTTTATGTATTCCCTTTGTCCCTTGAAACTCTTCCCACTTACCTTTTACCAGGGTGAACCTTGAAAATTTGAGGGGCCGTTCAAGACTTAATACGAGCCCTAACTTTTAACCACGCTATTAACAAATATAATGGAATATAACTGAAATAATCAGATTTAAAGTCGTAGCTTACTAAATTATTAAATTCTATGAACTCTGCTTCCATGGTGCGCATAGAGATTGGATACCATGCAACCGTTCCATGGTGCGCATGGTATACCATCCCAAATTGTAGTGGGTGGAGTTTGATATTTTTTATTTCTCTTTTTCTTAAAAATGTTAATAACTTTTTTTTGATCCGATTTTTATAAAATCTATATCAAAATTTTTTATTTTTCATGATCTTTCAAGTAAGACCAATATTGCCTATGTAATTTGAACATATTAACATTTACGTGTAAAAATATGTAACTTTACGTGTTAAAATATGTAACTCACGTTCAGTCAGGCCAAATGCAACTCATATGTATAAATATGTAACTCTACGTGTAAAAATATGTAACTTTACGTAAAAAAATATGTAACTCGCGTTCAGACAGGTCAAATTCAACTCATGTGTATAAATATGTAACTCGCGTGTATAAATATGTAACTTTATGTATAAAAATATGTAACTTGACTTGTAAATATATGTAACTCGCCTAGGCAGGTCAAATGCAACTCGTGTGTATATATATGTAACTCGTGTGTAGAAATATGTAACTGTACGTGTAAAAATATGTAACTTCACATATAAAAATATGTAACTCGCATGTATAAATACCTAATACAATAATTTTTTTATATACACAATTTTAAGATAAATTGTGATTTACACAATTATTTTTCTGTATTAAATTTAGTTTGGTTTCCTTATAATCCAATAATCATTTATATAATAGTTCCATAATTTGTTAAAATTACATAAGCAATATTGGTCTCATTTGATAGATAATGAAAAATAAAAAAAATTAATATAAAATTTATAAAGATAATAAATAAAAAAATTATTACAATTTATAACAATAAAAGAAATAAAAAATAATGAAGCCGCCCTCAGTACTCGGTCCTTTCCCTTTGTTACCGCCACGTCAGCATGGATCATCAGATCATCAGTGGTCGGAGACTCGGCGAGAGGTCTGCTCTTCCCGTTCTTCTCCGCCGGAATGGCAGGTCTGAGCTGCTTGACCTGGAGTAACACCAGAATGACCGTTATACCCTTTGCGTCTATCAAAGATACTTCTGCGAACGAGAGAGTTGAGCTCAAAGAGAAGGCAAAAAGCTCAAGAGTTCTGATAATAGGCGGGACCGGAAGGGTCGGTGGGTCCACCGCCATTGCTCTCTCTACGCTATGTCCTGACCTCCATATCATCGTCGGCGGCCGGAATAGGTTACTCCATTCACCTGATTGTTTGGGAACTTCAATTTGTCTGTGTTTCAAGAATTTTAGAGGAAGTAATTATTTATCATATATTCATATATACACACATATTAAAAAAAACACATATTAAATGTACAATTAAGCCATTATTATTCATAACCTGGAGCTAAATCAACTATCAATCTTGCATACGATAGTATTTGCTACACGATGTTTGGGCATATTCGAGGCAGTAGGTGTGGCTAAATATGTTTTTCTGCACACATAGAACACTTTCGTTCACTAAATATCACATAAATCTTGTGCTGTTTAGAACTAGCTAAGAAGTGTTTTGGAGAGCTATAAGGCTTGGTACTGAAGAAGACTTTCACATCTTCAACTTTCTTGGGAGTTTTAAGGATATGTTTGGTGTCTTGAAAATGGTAGGGAAATGAATTTGTTAATATTTGGTTTTACTTTTCCAAAATTTTATAGTATAAATATATCAACAATTTTGAAAATTTTAGATTTTTCAGGTTTTATAGTACTACTATAAATAGATCAACAATCAACAAACATTTAAAAGATTTTACAGTCTTTATAGGTTCGGTGTAATATCTAAAATGAATCCACTGATGACTTGATGAGTGTGAACTGATCCCCCCCAGATTCTTTCCTTTCAAACTTCCCTATACTTTCCTTCTTTGCATCTTCTAAAACGACCCTAAATGATAAAATAGTTGCTCCTATGTTGTTGTGTACTTGTGCAACAGGGAAAAAGGTACTTCTATGGTGGCAAAACTAGGTAAGAACTCAGAATTTGCTGAAGTGAATATAGATGACAAAGTATCCTTGGAAGCAGTGATGAAAGGTATCTCACATTCCTCTGAATTTTTCAAATTTCAAAACTTCACGCCCAACAAAATGCTTGACTGCCTATTAGTATCTATCTGATGTGCAGATGTGGACCTTGTCGTTCATGCTGCTGGACCTTTCCAGCAGGCAGAGAACTACAATGTTCTTGAAGCTTCCATTCAGACCAAGGTGAGGGAAAGGTAACCTGCAACAGTTCTTTCCAGCTTCCAGCACTTTCACATGATGATTGTTACATGTACAAGATCTATGACCTGAACTTTTCCAAACTATTTATTTAAACAGACTGCATATCTTGATGTTTGTGATGATACAAGATATGCATTTCATGCGAAATCCTACATGAATGATGCCCTGGCTGCCAGTGTCCCTGCAATAGTAACTGGTGGCATCTATCCCGGAGTGAGTAATGGTACTATATGGTTCTTGTTTAAATTTATCTGGCAATACGGAAGTGCATATCTATGATTTAAAAAGCTTCTATTTTAATCACATTGGTCTTTACTCCTTTCCAAATTCAGAAATCATATGCATCAGAGGACTCTTCAATTCTTCATACATTTATACATTTCCAAATTTAGGATAAATATTGGTTTTAAATTAAGATCCTAAATATTTGTCGTGCAATCTGAATTTTGTATGAT
Organism: Cuscuta europaea; assembly: GCA_945859875.1. Taxonomy (NCBI): domain Eukaryota; kingdom Viridiplantae; phylum Streptophyta; class Magnoliopsida; order Solanales; family Convolvulaceae; genus Cuscuta; species Cuscuta europaea. The sequence goes on along the minus strand of CAMAPE010000008.1, from coordinate 8,752,895 downwards.
AAACACTGGTTTTGACACGATCCCGCCTGGTTAACATTGCATGTTTTTAATGTTGTAAAACACATCACAATTTCCATCAAAGTATTAGAATTGAAACCTTTTACCACTGTAAGTCTATAATGGCAGTGATGGCAGCAGAGCTTGTTCGTGTTGCAAACAGTGAGAACAAAAGTAAGCCAGAGAAGCTGAGGTAAATTCTTCCCTTTGCACTTCTATATTACCTGTTTTTCATCTTTTTGTTTTTAAAAAATTACTAAATCTGGCTCCCTCCTCCCTTAATTATCCCTACACTTCCCTTTTCTGTCCGTCAGAATTATCCACATATCCTTTTCCCAAAAGCATTATGTGGTTCACATTATTTCTTTCTATTCAACCATACAGTTTACTTTTTTTTAAACACTGTGCAAGTCAAACTCACATGTTAAATTGGAGGAGTGTTTTTTACATTTATTGTAGTCTCTCTATGATGAGTACATGCTTCATGGGATTTTTTACTCCAATATGCCATTTTTCAGGTTCTCTTACTATACTGCTGGCTCAGGTGGTGCTGGCCCAACAATTTTAGCTACTAGCTTTCTGCTACTTGGAGAAGAAGTAGTTGCATACAATAAAGGTGTCTTTTCAAGATGCATCCATATTTTTTAGCCCTGCAGCCCCTGCCTAACTCATCCAAACTTGTATTGGAACTTATGAAAATGTTGGGTTATCATAACAGGGACTGAAATCAAATTGAAGCCTTACAGTGGAATGCGAAGCATTGACTTTGGAAAAGGTGTTGGGAGAAAAGATGTTTTCCTTATGTAAGTATTTGTAGAAGAAAACTTTTCAATAATGCCCAAGTGTCCGTATAGAAGTTCCAGGAAATGCTAGGGAAAGTGAATAAGATGGAAAGTAGATTTGGAAATTTGGAATGAAATAAAATTCGATTGATTTAATAAATCAACTTTACATATTATTTTGGATTTATTTGATTTAAATATTTCTATTATAGAGTTTATAAAGACTGTGTTATCTAGTATATGTATTTTAAAAAAAAACATCAAACTTGAATTTTCTTTCACACTTGGTCGGCTGTATAACCAAACATTAAGAAACTATTCTCCATGGCATTGGTTTTCCTTTCCCTGCCATTCTATGAGTTCCAGACATTGCCCAAAACTATTCTCATTTCCAAATGAGTACTCTAGTTATTCTTATTCCACTTCCAGATTCTCTTAAATCATAATCATTTCCATATCACGATCCCATTAATCCTAACTATGTTGGGGTCCGCAGCATATGGTTTATAGTTTGGTCAAATTAGAATAGTTTAGTCTTTAATATATATATTTCTTTAATATTTAATCGTATAACCTTTTTTAATTGCAGAAATTTGCCTGAAGTGAGAAGTACACATGAAATGCTTAAAGTACCAACTGTCAGTGCTCGGTTTGGAACTGATCCATTTTTTTGGAATTGGGGAATGGCAGCCATGACAAATTTACTTCCAGCAGTATGATGCTTTGTTAGTTGCTACACTCCATATTGATTCATTATGGGTGCTTGAATGCTCCCACAAAAAGATTTTTTCATGCTTCCCAGGAAGAGGGCACCAACACTACTTGAATTTGCCTGAGGAAGAGAGGAGAATGATTGAAAAATAAATTTCACTTTCGTTTTTTATCATCACATCTTGTGTTTGAATTGTGGTAAATCATAAAGGAGGGAAAATAAAGCTATAATGTTATAAATGTACGCTTTAGGCTTTTGAACTTCAAATATGTTGAATTCCCACACCAGATATTTGTGAAGGCATTAAGTCCTATATTAAGATGTGGACTACTCCTCCTATCAGGTTAACCTTCTAGGATGGAACTCCAGATCTTAACATGGTATCAGAGCCAAATCGATCCATGATGTGGGCCCCTTATGAAAAATGATTGACACGATTATTAAAAAAATGACAATAACGAACTGATGAAAAAAATGAATGACGGCACGATCCAGACGAAGTTTCTGGTTGTGAGGAGGGGTGTTGAATTCCCACACCGGATATTTGTGAAGGCATTAAGTGTTATATTAAGATGTGGACTACTCCTCCTATCACGTTGACCTTTTAGGATGGAACTCCAGATCTTGTTAAATATATATTCACACAAAACAAGTATCAAATTTAAGATTGTCGGACATTAAGTTAATTTTTATAATGAACAGGGATTTTCCCTTCCATTTTGAGAGAAATAGGAGGGTGAAGAATGATAATTATTTTCTTTTCCATACTTATTTTCTTTCCTTTCCAATTTTACCTTCTTATTTTCTTTCTTCCCAAACTTAGTGTAAAGTTATGTAGAACTCCTACTCCCTCAGTCCCGAAACAACTTCACAGTTTGACCTACACACACATTTATGCAAGATACAGTTTTTCGTTGAATTTCTAGTTATACCCCTACTTAATGTAAATCAAGTAAAAAATAAGTAAAAAGTAAGGGTAGTTGTGACATTTGTTATTGAAAAGTTATTTTTATGCAAATGTGAACTTTTATTTTGGGACACTCATATAAGGAAAGTGGGAAGTTGTTTTTTCGGACGCAGGTAGTAATGGTTTTGATATTTATGTGGAATTAATTATTGGCTTAAATAGTTAAATTACTGCTCAACTTTGTTTTATCTTGTGTGCTACAATTGCATATTACTCCATAATATATGGTAACCATTTTCTGTTTTAATAATTTTCTTTACAGGAATTTTTGAGAGACAGAAGAAAGGTTCAACAGCTAGTCCAATTATTTGATCCACTTGTTCGGGTTGTCGATCAGATATCTGGAGAGAGAGTGTCAATGAGGGTAAACTGCCTGCTTTTGGCTTGGCTATAGATTCTAGCAACTCATAGATTATATGTTTAGTCACTTTAGTGGTTGCCTTCTTGATACAGGTTGATCTAGAATGTTCAGATGGGCGCCACAGAATAGGTTTATTTAGTCACAGAAGTCTCTCCAGGTTTATAAAAAAATCTGCATCAGTTTCTGTTAGAGTATACCATCAGTCTTATCTAGAGAAAAGTTCCACTTTTGGTCATCTAACTAGCCTTTTTCCAATTCTGGACATCCCTTTTAAAGTCGATCCTTTTTTGTTAGTCTATAACTATTACTTCCTCCGGTTCTTATTAAAGTTCCCACTTTCCTTTTTGGGATGTCCCTTATTTAAGTTCACACTTCCATTTTAGGAAACAAAACAATGCAAAACAGTGCCAAACAGTGCCAAATAGTGTCCAAGCAGTGCCAAACAGTGCCAAACAGTGCACTCCACAGTAAAATCAAATTCATTTTCTTAATATGTGTGAAGTCAACCTGGGAACTTAAATAAGAACCGGAGGGAGTATAAACTTCCATTTTTTGTTCTCATGGTGTGTCATAATCCTTGATTTGAAAGAATACATATCTTTAAGTTTCATTCTTACTTCCCTTGGGTTGAGACATTGAGTCTTTGGTCAGAATGCACTATATGTTTTACTGGTTTGAATTGGTCAGTAAGCACTACATTTTTTCTCACTACTTCAACTTGCCAGAGTTTAGCGCTTAATTGTGCAATTTTTATTTTTTTGAGAATGACAAGTTGAGATGTTGCAATTCGTGCACTTCACAGGTCAGTGGGAAACGCGACAGCTGCATTTGCGCTGGCAATTCTCGAAGGAAGCACAAAATCCGGTGTTTGGTTTCCAGAAGAGGTATTATAAGATCTGCAAGGGACCATTGCTCTTACAGTATATGTAGGTAACGTATCAAGAAGAGAACATAAGATCCTACCCACACTTACAATACATGTTTGGTTTATATAGCCTGAAGGAATCGCTATCGAGATGAGGGAAATCCTCCTAAGGCGTGCTGCTCTAGGGACCATCAATTTTGTTATGCATAAGTAATGACTCTGCCTAATTCAAACACACTTTTCTTTTCCTTCAATTATTATGTGGTTCCTTTAAGTAGTGAATTGACTCTTTTTCTCTTCATTATAGGGCTCCATGGATGGTTGAGACAAATCCTAAAGAAATTGGTTTTGGCATTTATGGGTGACATTGCGGAGACGTGTACTAGACAGAGAGAGTTGTGAGTACCCATTGTGCAAGTTCTACAAAACTTCCTATTTGTTATTACTGTATCTAAAGATAAATAAATAGAAAAGATCATTTTTTGCACCTTGCAGACTTGGGAGCTTGCAAAGTGACTTGACATCGGAAATGACGCCATTTCTCCCGCCAAAACATACCCCTGTTCTCCTCCGACTTGGCAGTTTCCCTAGTTTGATCTTGTAACTATTTTAAGAAGATCAACTTAATTGAGAAACTCAGCATCATATTTCCATATTAAGGTCCTCTGTTTATGGTAAATAACTTGTTATGGAAATGTTTTCTAGCAAAAAAAGCTATGGATAGTTGGATACTACGGAATAATGTTTTGCCTACAAAATTAGAAAGCATGCAATTGTTTGAGGAAGTCGTTTTTTCACAATTCTATGGCTATGTTTGGATTTCGTTTGAATCTTGGAAATGCTTTCCATCCTGCAAAATGCTGGGGAATGGAAAGAAAATGTTTTACCTCTATAAAATGCCAAGAATATAGAAGATGAATAATGTTTCAGTTTATGTGCATATGTTTATTACATAATCATATGTTCGTGAAATATATTATACTCCGTATATATAATACGATAGTAATTATAGTACCGATCATTTAGCAACTAGTCATATTTCACATATTTATAACAAAGTCACTTTTATATTTCATAAGATGCAATCATTGATCTATATCATTTAATCATTAGATAACACTACGTGTGTCCCTCTAACATTAGTACAAATAGAGGTTTGTAATTATTAATGAAAGTAAGAATGAAGATAAAATGATATTAAATTGATAAAATGAAGATAAAGTAAGAATGATTTACCACACAAATATTTTCAAATTTGACATAAGACAATATTAGTATGACAGACATAACAAAAAATATGATTAAATCGTAGCTGGATGGAGTAACGAATAGTGATTGGTCACATCAAAATTATCGATGATCTAGTTGATTATATATTTCAAAATGTAGTTGATTTCTTAGTATTTACTCTCTCCGTCCCATAATGAACTTCACAGTTTGATTTACATACATATTAAGGAAATAAACTTATCATGGGGTAAATTTTACTATTTCGACACTGTTTTGACACTGTTTGACACTGTTTTGTACTGTTTCGACACTGTTTTGCACTGTTTGACATTGTTTTGATGTAGATTAACTTGTCATTTAAGGAAATGAGAACTTGTTTCTGGGACATCCAAAAAAGGAAAGTGGGAAGTTCATTGGGGTACGGAGGGAGTATATAATAGAAATAAAGTAAAAAGAAATGAATTAGAACACATATTTAAACTTATCGACTTGAACTAATCCACAACATTTTCTTCTAAAGTTTCTTCCTATTTTCCTTTTCTTTATATTTTCTGAATTCCAAGTGTACCCTAAAGAATCAATGCAATTATTATACTTCATCAAGCAAACGGAACCAATTTTGGTAATTTTGTTTTATTATGGAATGCAAATTATCTAGCTCAACCATTTATTAATTTTCTAGAAACAAATCTCCATTGAAGATTTGAAGACAACCAGCTCATTTCTCGACAAATAAGCAAAGAATTAAGAATGTTTTCACTTAACTGTCACCATCTTGTTTGAGGTCCAGAAGGGACTGATTTATAAATGTCTGTTTGATGTATATTTTGTTATTGTCTAAATCTAATCTGTTTTGGTCTAATTTGATTAAATCTATTTAAATCTGTAAAACTGAAATCCGTCCAACTCAAAACACCCTAAACCCCTTGCTTTTGCATCTTGATAGAGATGTGAAGATGGATACAGAACAAATGACAACTGGATTCCTTTAAAAACAAATGATAGAAAAGGGCACAGACTAATCACTCATTTGGCACTTAGAAACAAATATAACAAACCATATATATACAAAATGAATCAATAACATTAACAATTGAATAAAAGTTCTCACAAACACAAAGCTTCTATACAACAGTGCTGATTCTGTCTTTAGCCACCCCTTTCTCGTGCAGCAAAGCAAGCATTGTTTGCAAGGTTGCCACCAAACAAGCAAAACTACCTTTCAGGCAAGTTTATGAGTATGTACGAATGTACGATGTAGATCAACAAGTGTAAATCAGACCAACCCTTGGAATCCACAAGCATTTAGGGCATGTTCTGCCGGCACCTTGTGTTAAGTTGCACAAGAAAATTATGCACTTAACCTCATCATGAATACCAGTTTGAGCGATGACTTCTTTCTGATTCTCTGTGCTGAGAATTCCCGTATGCTCTCCAAACATCACTTCTTTGCCATCTATTCCCACTCTTCTCAAATGGGTAGTTTTGAGAAGGATCCCTTTGTGTGTTCATGGTGCTGCCACCTCTATTTCCTCTACTTTGAGTGTTCCTCATCTCTTCTTCAAGATCATATCGTGAGCGCTACACGATAATAAGCATAAATCGAAAGCATGTCTAAAGCATGACCAAAAATACACCACTTTCCAAAGCGTGTGTTTGATCCCTCCTTAGCACGACCAAACAATACTCCACTTTCCATTGAAAGTACACATTTTTCTAAAAAACAAATAGATTCAATTCTAGGGGGTGGGGCAGTGGGTGTAAGCTTTAATAGGTTAAAAGTAACGGCCAACATTCTCTAAAGAGAACTGAAAAAGAATGGAAACCATTTTTCCCACTTTTTCCAGTAGCCATTCATTTTAATAGAAAATAGAGTTGCTGTGGGTAAAATAATGAATCTCAAGATCACAACCAAAGTCTACTAAAGAATATACCTTGGCGGGATCTGAAAGCAGTGCATAGGCCTCCCCAATCATTTTGAAAAGCCGGTCAGCATCTCTACGCACCTCTTCTGCTATTCCTCTCCAAATTCCATCATCTGTATTATCATTTTTAGCTACCAATTGTCCAGCCTAAACAATTAAGGTTATTAGTCAATAAAAAACTAATGCTGACATAGCAGTTAAGGTCACATATAAAACGAACCTTGTCAGGGTGATGTTTGAGTGCTGCTTTCCGATAGGCCTTCTTAATTTCTGACGATGCAGCAGATGGGTCAACTCCCCTGAGATGTCACAAGTTCATTCCATTGTTAGAGAAGAGTTCATAAATGAAATCAAAGACATGCTTGTCCACATCTCACTCTCCGTCCCTTTTTAGTTAGCCATCTTTGACTTTTTCCGTCAATGATGCTAAACTTTAACCGATATGAAAATGTTCTTTGCTAAAACTAGTACTCCGTACTATATTTGTTAAAAATACTACTACAAAAGTATAAAATTATAACTTTCTAAAAAATATACTCCCTCCATCCCAATTTGTTTTGGAAAATTTCCTGTAGGGTGATGGTGGTGTAGAAGAGATGAAACCTAATTGTCAAGCTGTATACTCAAGATGTAAAGAGGGTGAAATGTGAACTTCTCCAGATTACAAGGGGGTATGACAAATATGCTTGAGGCCATTTACAATATTGAAATACACACTTGACGGTACGAAACATTTCCACAAGCAAACTAAGGATACTGAAAATTGTTTTTCCTTGGAATATTAGATAATCTGAAATATTCAAATGGTGGTTCTCAAAATATACTCATTCCTCCCACACACTTTGACAAATTTGACTAACATGAAGATTGAGAAAACGGAAACTGCGTAATTAAGATTTAGTTAGAAGGGAGAGACAACAGGAACCACAATTTTATCCTTGGAAAGAAATGGGATTTAATTTGGAATGGATAAAAAAAGAAAGGTGGCAGAGTTTTTCTTGGGGGGTGGGAATTATAACTTACAGTATAAGGTACATATTCATAGGAATCTCCTTTCTGTCTTCGTCCTCCATTCTCAAAAGCTTCTGTTCTGTTTGGCGGAGCTCATTCACAATAAAACTTTTATCTGACTGGTTTATCTTATTTTCCAATTGCCTTGTGAGAAGGTCAATAAGTCTTCGAAGATCAGAAGCTGCTTGTCCAAAATCCCTTATCATCTCAAGCAATGATGCTCGCCTGGATATTGCCTGCATATAAGTACTGGCAATGAATGAATACAGACAGAACATCAACAAAACTCAACAAGCCAGGTGACAGCTTTCAGATAATGTAAAACCCAAGATTTAATATTTCTTGAAGAATGTTTTTGTCAAATTCTCAATAATTACATGCATCTAGTACCACCACCAAGGCATCAAAACCAATTGAGTTGATATGAGGATCATATTGCAAAGGGAAGACTATGTATCACACCTTTACATAATTTCCATCAAGAGCTATAGACAGGCTGCAATCTGCAATTGCATCCAAAATTTGGCCCACGGCTCGGTATGCAGCAGCACGATTGCAAAAACAAATGGCTGCAAAAGGCCGTGACTCAACATTACACGATATAGCAGCACTGTAATGCTCAATAGCCTCTGCATGCTTTCCTGACTGAAATGCTTCATTTCCCGAAGCCTGCAGCAGAATATAACAAATATCTTTAAATTACACAGCAGTAACATTTCCCCCTTCTCGACCAAGTAAAAAAAATCATCTCAAGGTACGTAACCCAATAGTCCTATCACCTATGCGACTATGCCCCTCAAAATCATGATCCATATCACCAATGTCCTAAACAACATGTAATTAGATTTTAGACAGCTCTTAAAGAGCATCGAGGAATTTATGATGATCATTGGTTGGGAATGATCATCCTGCTGTAGGCATTGGTTGGGAAAATGTGCATTCTCTTCCAAAAAAGGACATCAACTTGTGTGAGATTTTTTCTCAAGATATAGACGTCTCTAATAATATAACATAAATATGATGATCACATGACCTCTTACAAATAACACATTAATGACATTATAGATTGCTCTAGATTTCAAATCTCACAAAGTCTTTGTATGATACTTCGAGATTTCTGCACTTGGCCATAGAAGTAAGTCAGACAAGTTCAATTGAAACTAAATGTTAGCTGTTTAACTATTTAGGAGTTTATTTATGCTTCAACCAAATGCTGGTAACAATTCTGTACAGAATGATCTAGGTGACAGTGTGACACGCCAAATTGGAGCCGAGGCCATAGTCTTACACTTGCAAATAGCCAAGCATCTCCAAAATCCACATCGCTTATAGACTTCAATATGAGTATACAAGACTATAGAGTAAATGCCATGTATTCAGAGATATTCAAAATTTCCAACAATGCCATATCAGAGTAAACCAAAAGACGTACACGATTGATCAGAAACTATTTTGAAGAAAAAAGAAACTCACCTTGAAGCGTAAGAGCTCACGTATTGTGGCAGCCAGAGGTATACTGGACTCTAAAGTAAAATCCTCGCTTCTGCAAAGGTAAAAAAAATCATGAAAATCCAAGTCATGTGGTTACCTATGCACTGTAAATTGCAACATCAACTCTGAATTTCAAACACAGCAATAATATATGAAATCATGAATCTCAAACACCAATGCACAGACTGCCAAGAGGTGAAAGATGTAATTGGGAATTGATATAGACAGACACTTAATGTCGTAACTTAAAATCTTTACACCATGAAGGTACTATTGCATCATTACCTTTGCTTTAAAGGCAATGATTTCTCTTCTTTATTCAAAAATACAGCAGCTTCCTCAAGCTTTCCCAAATAAAAATAGGCTTTGACAGTCATCGAACAGCACCAAAGCCTAAACGAAGTTGTCTTCTGTATCTTAGAAGCACCCGACATTCCCAAATTAACATCTGATTGGAATCTCTTTAGTTCGGCGGAAGAAAGAGTCAACTCACATAACTTAATTATCTCTTCATATCTTCCCAACTGTCAATAAAACCAGTAAAGATATAGCTGAATCCAATTGCACTAATTTAATATTGACTTAGTTAACAAAAGATTTTAGACTTCCGTACTCATTCATCTGATTAAACCAATTGCTCTAATTTAATATCAACTTAATTAACAAGAGCTATTAGATTTCCAGTCTCACTCATAAAAAACACAAACCATGAAAAGAGCATCCACTTTCATTTCGAGTAGCTTTTCTGACCAAGGGCTTATCATCAAAGCATCAGATATCACAGCCAAGGCACCGACCAAATCATCAGGCGTTCTACTTCTTAGAAGTGTCACAGATTGCTTCATGCATTCTGATACTTTCTGGCACCAAAAAGAAACAAAGCGAGTTTTCATTCACTGGTAGCATTGAGGACCATCAATGGGAAATCAGTTTCAGTCAGGAAGAAGAATAAAAATCATGCATGAGCATTCAGCACTTCAGCAGTGCTCCACAACTTTCTACTCTTAAATTATAATATATGTTTCTATTACAAAAAGTGTATCAGCACAAAATATTAAATAAATTTAATCATAAAAACTATTACTCCATCACATGGCCCCTATTTCGTGCAAAGATATTATATCTATAAATTATAGAATTGAGAATCAATTAAGACTGGAAAATCTTAAATACGGAGTATGCATGAATAGATCTAAAATGACATGTCTAGGTGCCCAGAAATTAGTAGTATACTAGTATCACATACCTTTGCATTTTCTAGGCCCTCAGAAGCTTCCACCAGTACCTTTCTTTCCGCACAGGACTTATTGCCGATATCCAAGCACCTCATAAAATGTTGAGACGCATTTTCTGCTTCACCCAGAGATAGGTAACAGCTACAAATATTGAAAATAAAAGTGAAACAATAAATCGGGGGACAGGATTTTCATAGTATTCTCCTGGTAATATTTCATACACAACATATGTCATCTTCATACTCAGATGTAATGACACTGTCCAGCACCACAAAAGAAATATTATAAGATAACAGTAGGCAATTTGAGGAAAAGAAGTATGTGATCACTAGTTTGTGATGGTATGCACGCACATACACTTGCACATGTATATACCATTCCTTTTTTAACAACCACATTATATTGCTTTGCATAATGATTCATGTGATACCACTCGGTCTTCTTTAAATTTGGGATAAAGTTATTTTGAAGATGAAGCAAATAAGAGAAGCATTCTAAGCTAAGGAATAATTTTTAGACCAAATTAATATGAATTAAAGTGTTCCCAAATATGTCAGGATGTTACAAAATACGTGCTGCAGATGTTTTTTGCTCTAATAAAAAGGGCATTAGGCAAGGAAATATTTTGTTGTCCCCACTATAACAATGATATTTGACCATCTAATAGAATATTTCAAATCATAAAGAGACACAAAAGGAAATACTAAAAAGAAAGGAAAAGAGTAATATATTATTAGTATCATATACGGAGTAACCTGTTAAAATGCTAACAGAAGATGGTTCTTACTTAGCAGCTCGAATTTGGGCCCTGAAGAAATTTGGATCCATTTTTATGGCTGTCAAACAATCCTCTAGTGCCTCCGTCATCCTTTTTAGAGACATCCTTGTTGCTGCACGGTTGCTGTAGCACAGCATCAAAGCCTGAAGAGCGCTTTTAGATGTCTCATTGTGAGATATACAATTGACTCCCTGTGTGTAACAGTCTTCTGCTCTAGACAAATCCCCACTTGCATAGGCTTGATTCCCCCTGTCATAAGTGTGAATATTATAGCATTTAATTAGCAAATGTGACAAACACAGAGTAATATAGTATAGATTATATGATGTGTGTGTATTATTTTATAATAAAAAAAATATGATCACACACAGACACATACTAATGCAATACTGCATCACCTAACAACCAATTAGACAACGTAGAAAGCAAAAACATTTTCGCTTCTTTGATCCACAAAAATATTTATCAAAATAATAAAAAGATTGAAAAACAAACCTTAGTCGCCACTTTTCACAAGATTCCTGAGCTGCCATGCTCTCAGCAGCAGCGGACCTAGCTTCTTGCTTAACCGCGTTTTCGTTAGCTGGTTCACTTTTACCCTGGCTTTGGTTCAACATGACAGGTATGTCAACATTAATACCTCTATTGAGGGGTAATGAATATGTCCCAGAAACTTGAAAATGATTCCGAGAAAAGGATGAATGTGGAACTTTTGCACTTGAGAAAGAACTATTTAAATCACTTCCAGGCTTTGATTGAACTTTCTTCTTCTGATGTCGTGCTACGGATGTTGAGTGACATTGAGCAGTAGAAGAGGCAGCAAATATAAAGCTGGATTGGCATGTGTCTTCTAAATTTGTATGAGTTTCCCCAATAGTATCTTGTCTCTCGGTGGTTGAACCAGAACTTACTTCATTATCTTGTGCAGTTAAAAATGAATCTGTGCTACAATCGAACTGATCAGTAGCAGATCTAAAGCTTTCAGTCTCAGCTCCAGAAATAGTATCTTCAGAAGGCCCCTCAACACAAACACCTTGGTGGAATGGCATAGGTTCTGCTTTTTCCTTTTCATTAAAATTAGAATTGCTATTTCCATTAATACTCAACTGTTCGGTTGCATCAATAAGATCAACATCTGCTATATCATTTACATCCATCGGCCGTGACTCACTTGATGCATACTTATCATTCAAGCTTGAGGCCTCATCAGAAGTCACAGAAGTTTCTCTTGAAAAGGAGCTATCTGCTGGTGTTTCTTGATATGGAGAAATATCCATTGGCGAATAGGACTCAGATGAGTCAACATTTTCTTGTGAACTTTCTTCTGGAAAATAACCTTGTCCAACATTCATCTGAATCGGAATCGGTTTTCTTTGTTTCCCTTTCTTTTTCTTCAACTTGGTATCTTTAGTTAACTCCCTTTTCGTTTCAAGTTTCCTATTTAAATTCCCTTTTAAAGTAGGTGTTTTACAGTCTACATGTTGCATCATGCCACTGAAACTAAACTCAACCTTCTTTCCAGGTTTATCCATAAAGGGAGCTTCAAAACAACCTGCTGCAGGTGGGTAATTGATGGAGGAACAGGAGGACGTACTACTACTTTGATCACCAATACTAAATAACTCACTCCTTTCTGCCTGGAAAGTGATATCTGAAGGAACTTTACCAGAAAATATAGAATTCTTGCCACTAAAAATTTCAGTCTTCAACTCATTTGCAGTTTTTGTAAGAGCTGGCAATCCTGTCTGCACAATGTTTTCATCCGAGGTTAATTCTACTCTCCTGTATGCAGGGCTTTTCAGCCTATCAGTGGACTCTTCTTTGATATTCAATTTGTTCATTCCATTCACAAGTTTCAATCCTCCAACACCGCCATCAACAATTTCACTCTTCTGTGAGCTTTCAGTATCCCCCTCGCTTTTAATCTTCAACTTATTTTCAACCTCCTTGGTCAATGTAGAAGCAAGTAACTGGTCTGTCACCCTCATCTCAGATTTATTACTACTTTCATTAACATTCATATTTTGGCTCACATTAATATGCTGATGATCACTTGCAATCTTCAAGTTTCTCAGGTCACCAACAAGAGCTTTATCTGGCTCAATGATTCCACGAAAGTTTGCATTCGCCTTCAAACGTAATGGATCACTAGATAATGTAGAACTAAATGGATTACCATAAATGCTAGCTTTTGAAGATCCAAATACAACCCCCGTATTCCCAGAAACAGAAGTTTTAGTACTACCCATAGGTCCGGTATTCACCAGACCAGGTTTCTCTTCGGGAGGATGTGAGCGAAATGGGTTGAAACTTGGGTCGTTTTCAAAAGTAATAGGGCGATTGCTTGCGGTATGTTTCTTCTTAACGAAGCGCGGTTTGGTCAACCGTGAAGGTGCTGGACCAAATGGAACCTGCCCGCCGGTGGCAGGGGAATTAAAGCTGAAATTGTGATCCATTCCACGCAAAGAAGGAATCTCGATGAACCAAAAACCGATTTCAAGAGCGGAAATTATTGAGTAAACTTGATCCAACTTGCCTTGAATCGTATATGGATGGATTAGATAAATATTGATCAAAAAATCTGACCGTTAGGGTTTGGAGTTCCGGGGTGAGTCAAGGCCGCCGGCGACCTGAGCAACCAAATCGACGATTGGCGTTGTTTGTCTCTAGCTGGAATCAATCTCAGCAAGTGCAATAAGATATAGCCTTCAATGGCTCCATAGAGAGGCAAACTGTCAAAAAAAAGTGCAGCAAAAAACAGCATCATTATTTTTTTATTTTTTACTTCCATTACATTCTTATCATTCTTTATCTCTCTTTATATTAAATTATTCTTATTGTGAATATAAAATTTGCATTTCTTGCATTTGAAAATGGGAAGACTGCACAAGTCATTCATACCTCAATTGTTTGTCACTTTGTCTGCACCCTTCGATGTTTTGAAATTTGATGAGCAGATCCCGGCGGAATTACATGAAACCAGAATTGTACTAAACGTCTAAACTCCCAGAAATATGTTATAGAATTGTATATTTTCTTAAACTCAGTGCAAATTCATCCGAGGTAAAAAAAAGTTTGAGCTTTGAAATGTAAAAGAATATATTCTTTGAGCTTTGAAGTGTAAAATAACTGCCATGCATGTTACGCAGTATTTAATTAGACTCGAGCTAACTCTCTCGATGCTTACTTTTTTGTAAAAATATTGTTTCTCACATGATTTAAACCAAATCAAAATTGGGAAAATTTGACTTTATACATCATATTTGACTTTGCACTATATTTTCAAAATCAGATGCACTATATTTTCAAAATCATTAATGTATGCATTTCCAATGCATTATAAAAATATTTGACTTTGCACTCCACTTCTTCACATTTTTTGGACTCATGAAGTGCATACATTAATAATTTTGAAAATGGAGTGTAAAATCAAATATGACTCAAAATATTTGGCACAAAGTCAAATTCTCTCATCAAAATTTCAGTACAATTGAAGATACTTACATAAAAAAAGTCCTAAAGCAAACCTTATGTGTTCTGCTCCATAACAAAATAGTATGTGGTGTTTGGAATTAATTTTTTTCTGCTTCTATTTTCAAGGGAGAAACAAAGTCAAAAAGTTTTGCCTTATAAAAAAGTGATTCTGCCTAGGGTTAGATATTGACATTGTCACGTGAAATAATAAATTTGTTTAGGCTATGAATATCTTGCTTTTGCAAACTACTTTTTATGTAAATTAATCAAAAAGGCATATCGTAGCTAGTCATTCTTTATTAGAAAACAATATTCCTATTTGTATTAGATAAGATAGAGCAATATGAATTTTCTCACTTAAATAATATAATCCAAATAAATCACTTATTATTTAAAACAATTCAATTTTATTAATCAATATAAATAGATTATAATTTTCGTTTAAAATTATGTAGGACCAATTGCCCAGATAATTGTAAACAACACCCATATTCTTGAAATGTTTGAACGCATTAACACAAAAACATGTACGTACTTACCAAATCACTATCATCTTTAATTTTACACAATTATATTATTATATAAGTAGTAATATGTCATGATATTGACGAATCATCACAAAAAAAAAACTAACCGTGCAATTGAGCATAAATAAGTATTTAATGCATGCAAGTTTTAAACTGTGCTTTAGCAACATAGTAGTAAAAATTAATTCAAGTTAGCATTTATCTCAATCGATGTTATAATATTAATAGCATTCGTGCAAACTAGCTACATCTTCATTTCTTTGACTTGATATTCCGTTGTTCGAATGTAGTATATATCTTGAGGATCGATTTAGTCATGCGGGTCATATACTTCATTGTTATGTAGTTGTGTATCGCCATGTATGCGACAATGATGTTGATTTTGGTATCAAAAATGTAGTTGAGGTGCATGCCTTTGAGAGACTATCTTGCATTCCTAAGTCTGGAAATCCTCTAAATTGTGTTGCACAAAGATGAGCATATGTAGTTGAATTTATCTTGTGGTCAAGCGTGTGCACGGTGATGCACACTATGTGCTCTTCTCTGTGCGCACCAACCCTATATATGCATTTGACAGCAATATGTAAAATCATTTACGCACGACTATGTGCATTTGACAGCAATATGTAAAATCATTCCTTTTTACGCACGAGGATGCACACAATGTCTACACAACTGTGTGTGCACGGTAGAAATATAAAAACTTCTTCCATCTTAAGCACGGAGATGCACACTGCATGTGTTGGGCATACCTTGCATGATTGTATCAATCTTGAATATTCAATTCTTCTTCACTCACGCTCTCATGCACGAATTGCACAAATGATCAACTACGCTTAATTTATGCACCAACCTTCTTCTACAATGAGAATCTTGAACATCCTCATATAGACTTCAAAAAGTATTCGCAAGTTTGTTTCAGATCCAAATTGCCAATTCACAATATTCCCAACGCCGGTGCTAGGTCATGCTTTGAAAAATAAAGATGAAAATAATATAAATCAGAACAAATCTAGTAACCCATGATTTACACACAAAGTGTTGCATGCCATGAATTAGTTGGAAGAAGGTTATACATCTGGTTCTAACGCGCATAAAATGTTTGTTGAAATATTGAATCATCATAACTCAACCACTCAATAACAATAATTAAGATATAGGCAGGAGACATATTATACATTTTAATTTGATCCACCATGAACATGTCACATTCAAATGATGAAATGCATGTTTTAATACATTATGAGCTTATTACAAATATCATTGGGCCACATGAATGCAGTGTCAGCATGTCAGTGCAATCGATTTGAGGTGCTTGACTGCCACGCAAATATAAGGAAATAAAGTTACACCTTCGCTACCAACTATGGCTTTTGGCGTAGTGGTAAGCACTTGATCCTGACAATTGGTATTAGAGCATGTTACAAGTTCAACCCCGACAATAGCATCATGTGTAGTTGTAGGTTATGTTATAGTGGTAGTCTATTTTTATAACCTTCTTTTATATTTGCTCATTCCGTAGTTATAGAATGTTCATTCTATCAATTATTTCCAACTCATTCACAACAATACACATTTGAATATGAAATTATAACATGTATTTTATTTAATTATATGGTTGTTCATTCTGTTTTTGTGTATGAATAATTTCATGAGGCCTAAAATTAATCATGATATAAGCCTTTAGTGAACTCGAGGATATGAACTTTTGAATGAGAACAAGTATTATTATTCATGATCTTGGGTCATGTTTCACTTCCATTTGGTGTGATTCATCATGAGATTTAATGTTATTAAGTACGGAGTGGAATTTTGTTGAGATGAAACAAGGTTTAATTTTTTCCAACTCATTCACAATAATTGAAACAAAAGAACATTCAACAATATATAGTCAAATCAAACAATCAGCTTATTTTGTGTAAATATAGAGTATTAATTAGAGAGTAATAAGTAGATATGGATATTTGGATGGTCGAGCAATCGGTGGCGGATCCGGGATGAGAACTTATTGGGGGCAGAAAAAAATGCATCAGAAAAAGAATAATAAAGTAGTAATGTAATATAACAATAATTAAAGTCTTACCAAATACATCACAATTGTTCGCGCCGAGTTTTCATCTTTTGGAAGAGATCCATTACAGTTTCTTTTGTAACAGTTTCAAACACATCTCTTTCAATAAAACAAATCAGACAATCACTCAAATACTTATCACCAATTCTATTACGCAAATTAGTCTTCACTATTTTCATAGCGGAAAAACATCTCTATACGGTTGTTATGGCAACAAGCAAAGTCAATGCTAGCTTTAAAAGCTTATACACCAAAGGATGTGAAAGATATTTCCTTGTATCCACCATCACTCGAGTGGCAACAAGCAAAGTCAATCCAAGACTTTTCAATCTAGCAAACCTTTCATCCGTTAACACATTATCAATATAAATACTGACGTGATGCTCAAGAGTTCTGCGTTCCACACAACTGAAGTCACTTGGATAAAATTCAACCAATTTCAACAATTTTGAAGCATCAAACTCACGGAAGGAATCAATTGGACTCAAAGAAGCCATGCAAAGAAGTAGCCCAGGGTTTACCTCATTGAAACGGTCATCAAATTCATTAATTTGCAAATACATAATGGTCATACTCATAATGGTGCCGATTGGTGATATTAGTTCTTTGACGTGGCCTCCTTGGGTTAACAAAGTCCTCATCCATATTAAGCAGATAAATTTCATGTTTCTCACAAAATTTTAAGATCTTCTTCAAATGAGAATCACATCCATCAACTCTTACCTTAAGCAATTGTTGCTTTGTTGTTTTCACAATTGATACAACATTCAATATGTCTTGATCTTTCTTTTGAAGAGCCAATGACAAAGAATTTGTGAGTCCCAAGATAAGCAACATCAACTGCAAATAAAACACAAATTTAAATGATTGAAAATCACTACAAGAAAAAGTATTATTTGCGTCCAAAGTTTTTGCGTCGACTCATGTGAACACAAATAATTTATCTTTTGCGTCAACATGTGAACGCTAAAAAATTATTAAAAATTTATCAAAAAATATTGGGATTAATATTGAGAGTTGACGCTAATAACTACTCGTCATTTTTGAAGTACGTAGTATTAGAGTTTTGTAAATTGTAAGCGGTAAAACAAAACAAAACCCTAACCACTTTGAATCGCCGCAGAGGAATTTCATCCAGGCTGCCCGGCCTGTCCCCCAAGCTATAGAGGATCTCCGGCTCTGGCAAGTCTGCAACAGAGAGATGACGATTGGGAGGATATCATAGGCCTCCACGGGAAAACGTCGAGCACAGGACGACCGGCGATATACTTCGTCCGTCGCAGGAACACCACTACCGACCTGATTGGGACAACACTTTGCTTTAGCTGGGAGCCAACATGCCTCTGACATCAAGCGAGGTTCTAATCGCGCTCAAAGAAGACATCAATCGCTCCATCGGAAAAGGCATCAGTTGGCAGCACCGGTGCACACCTGCGACCCTCGAACAGATCGGCACACTTAAGCAGGTTGACGATGTGAGCCATTTTTGGGCGTCCTGCGGTCAGAAGAAGAGCGTCACTAGAGGAGCTCAGCCACCACACACATCTCCTTGAAACTTCAACAGTTGACTGGTCTGGTACAAAACTAGACCTATTTTTACCTCCTAATTCTTATCTCCTCCGATTATCTTCTATGAGTTCATCTATATTTGCTAATTTTTGCTATTTTTATATCCTAATTCTCATTATGTAGGTCTCATTTGAAGTCTACTAGACTGACCACAATTTATTGCCTCCTCCTCCGTTTGGTATGTTCTAGAATTGGTTTAATTTTTCTGGCATATGCTATTCCTCAAATTGATTTAAGTAGTTAATATATTCTCTATTTTGTTAGTTTTATCCACCAACATTAGGTAAACAATGCTGACACTAATTCAACCTTTTTCCATTCTGCCTCTCTCAAATTGTGGCACTTAATTCGAAAGAATTGAATGGTGCAGATAAAAACATTGAAGAGCACATTCTTCGTCTGAATAACGAAAATGGATTTTGATTTGCTCCTGAAGGAGCTGTTCTTTTGTCTCGGGTACTGATGATATATTGATATGCATCCATTTTTTTACAGTTTACTGCAATCATCCATATTATCTCCGCTAGTCTTGGATTAAATCATTTTAATTGGAGAATCCACAATGAATGAGTAGACATGTAGCTGCATTATCTCCATTTCAATTTACTGTAGTGCTTTGATCTGGCTCTTTGACTCTTAGATTTGTTTTCCATATGCAGATCAATTATTTTCATTATCGCCATTAGCTATTCACACTAGGAATTTGTTGGCTGATCCAAGATGCTTGATGGTTGTGCAGGTTAGTAATTCTCTGTTTCCCTGTTTCCATGAGGTGGGTTCATTAACAATACATGGAAAAGTATCAGCAAGGTCCTTTACAACAGTGGGGAAACTTTTATTACTTCAGGATGCAAAGTATATATTATGTTTCTATCCATTTTCCTTTGATATTATTTTCTCATACTTGCAGAAAACCGAAAAGTGTTAAGCATTTCTTGTATATGCAATCTACATCGGCATAAGTGGCTCATATGTTATAAAGTCCACTTCTCTCTGACTCTTATATTACTGGTATTGCATGACCTTCTCTGCACATTTTAATATGTATGCTCGACACTAGAAAACTGGAACTGCTTTTGGGAAATCATTGTTGTATCTAAAAATATGAGTTTTGTGTATAACTCAATTCCAGTGACATATACTCCGTACTTCATTGGAGGATTTGGAACAGTTGCTTCGGTTGATGTCAAGGAATATGAAACCTTTAAACCAGACGAACTTTTAATTGTTATTTATGCTTGTTACTCTATTTGCACAGTAAGTAATATTTCAATATTAATTTTTATTTTTTGAAATTTGTACTCTTTATGGAGTTCTTCAAATAACAATATAAGACTTTCTTCTTTTAAAATTGTAGTTGATATGTTGCTTTCCTAATCATCATCACTCTTGTCTAGACACAATTATAATAAAGTAGTGATACTTGGGTGATACATTGTTGTTTCGCATTTGTTGTTATTAGCAAGTTAATGTATTTACTTACTACGGAGTATTTACTAAGTCAATGCATTTTAAAGTTGGTATCTTTTTTGTTTTATTTTTGAGTTTCAGGAGGAATGCGAAAAGCTCACAAACAAAACAATGATAAGACTAACTATATGAAGGAATTATACACATGTGGGGCATTCAAGATTATCAGATTCAATATGTTATTGTAAGAGCCTATGTAGTTGGCCTTTCTAAAAACATTTGATAGATGATGAGTGGTCTTTATTTCAAAGCTATGTGTTAGAAATCTGATAACTAAGTTTATGATTTTGTATATTTGAGGATATTGTTAATGTGAAGATCATCAATTAATATAAGTAATTTAACTTCTATATTATGTGATGTACTTTTATGCATTTATGTTTTTATGATACAAAGTATATTATAACATGTAGGCATTCTTTTATATTTTTTAATCTTTCGAAATATTGATAACAATTAGAGTAAGTGTTTGATTCTGAAATAGTAATATATTGCAGATTTATTTATTTTAGAAAAATAACACCTTTAGCGTCGACATGTTGATGCAAGTGGTGTTTTCTTTTTTTTTCGCATTTTGTGACTATTTGTGTCGATAGTGTCGACGCAAAAGATAATATTTATTTGCGTCAGCGGATGGTCGACGCAAATAATGTTTTTGCGTCGCGGTATTTGCGTCCACTTGTCGACGCAAATGAAGTATTTGTGTCGACTTTTGACTATTTGCGTCGACTTTTTGTCGATGCAAAAAACAGTTTTTGTTGTAGTGAATATGTTAGAAGACCATTTGTCTTGCATCTTTTCACATTGTCTACGCCCTCCACTTCAATGTACTCAAGGACTTGAACAACTGATGGTAACAATTCAATCAAATTGAGAAGTGTTCTATAACAGAAATCTCAACGTGTATTTCCGATCTTTGAAGGGCAAGCTTTTGATTTAATCCTGTTCCGGTGCTAATTTCACCATTACTTATAGCTTCCTTCAGTTCTTCTTGATGACTTTCTCAAATCATATCTCTTCTTTTGCAAGAAGCGCCAACCACACACTACTAGAAAATTGTCTTATAGTGACACTATTCGATTTAGTGTCAGTAACTTACGACATAATTAACTGAAAGTTTACACACAAATATCACTAATTTCTGACACAATAACATCACCATTTAATAGTGACACTCAAGGTGGAAAAACGGGGTCATATTCATAATTTATTAAACTATTTTTTAAAAATGAGGTTTATTTTATAAATTTTAACCCTAACCCTTCACATACTCTTCAGCTCTTCCCTAACTCCATTCGACTAATTCCAAAGAGCCAAAACTCCGGTCCCTTCATCTGCTTTGTTCTACTTCCACTCCTCTCACGCGGTCAGCCGGTCACTCCTCTTTGTCACCTGTTGTGGGCCTGAGGCGGTAAGCAACTAAGAGGAGGGCGGCCAGAGCAACTCCAGGACTCCACCAAGAAGGACGGCGGCTCCAGTCTGCATAGAGAGATTCTCCCTACATACACTTCATCGCACAAACGAATTAATCTCCCTTGATGCAAGCTTTCCTCGTCCTCTCTATGCCAGAGAGATTCATCGGGGATAACGCTAGGTTTAGGGCACACCGGCCAACTCGAGAAGAGAAGGTATTAGGCAAACATCTCTGCGTTTCTTCTATTTTTTTCTTGAGTGTACTTAATTTCTACCATTTCACTTTGACCTTGTTAATTTTTTGTAGAAATTGAGGATTTGTAGTTCGTTTGGATTTTCGGGCACTGTTCATGATCATATTCTTTTTGGAGTGCTTCGTATGTACTATGATGTCCGGATGCTCCAATCTGCCTGACTCTTGTTTGATTCACTTTAAGAAATCATTTCTCACGTTAGAGATGTTATTTGACTTCTTTTGTGCTTAATATTTGCAGCTTGCCTTAAGTTTTTGGGCTATTTTGGATGCATCAATGTTTCGCTATTCCTGTGAACAATCAAAAGGTAAGGGTAAAATCTGCATAAAGTAGTATCTTACTATTTGACCTTTAATGTCTAAGCGAAGAGGTTCAAAATACTTGCTCTATTAATATACTTGTAAATCTATTATTTTTGCTTAGAACAATCTTATTCTTCTTTAAGGTACATCTTGGAATCTCCTTGCTTCGAATTGTTCTTCAAGTTTGTAGAGGTGACTAACTTTGATGTTGCATCTGATGCATTTTCTACCTTTAAGGTCATTTTTCTGGATTAATAGTGTATAGTTGACATTTATTCTTCATTTCTTAAAGCTACTGCTGAAGATATCTTAGATTTTCACATGATTTACTTACAAAACACTCATCTGCAGTGTCGGAGTTCCTGACTGCTCACTATGATGAGGTCTGTCAACTCTTTTTCAGCATAAACTTATAAAGAACATGCCCTTTGTAGGTATAATACCTCATTGTTGTTACCATAACATGATTCAATATACATTTGTTTTTGGTGTTTTACTAAATCGATGTTGTTCTTCTAGTTCTTTGAGCAGTATGAAAAACTCCTAATGTCATCCAACTACGTCACAAGGAGGCAGTCTCTGAAGGTCAGTTGATATATGATATTGTGGCTGTAATTTTTTAATTTCTCTAAAGCTGCTGATTCATCTCTCTTCACAACTTTCAGCTTTTGTCAGAATTTCTATTAGAACCTCCCAACTCCCATATAATGAAGCGCTATATTGCAGAAGTTAAACATTTGAAAGTCATGATGACATTGCTCAAGGTATTGCATTTATTGAATACTTCAAAAAGTATTCATAAGCTTGTTTCTGATCCAAATTACCATTCACAATATTCCCAACACTGGTGCTAGGTCGTGCTTTAAAAAATAAATATGAAAATAATGTAAATAAGAACAAATATGGTAACCCATGATTTACACTCAAAGTATTGCATGCCATGAATTAGTTGGAAGAAGGTTATACACCTGGTTCTAACGTGCATAACATGTTTGTTGAAATATTGAATCATCATAACCCAGCCACTCAATAACAATAATTAAGATATAGGCTGGAGACATATTATACTACATACATTTTAATTTGATCCACCATGAACATGTCACATCCAAATGATGAAATGCATGTTTTAATACATTATGAGCTTATTACAAATATCATTGGGCCACAGGAATGCAGAGTGCCAGCATGCCAGTGCAATCGATTTGTGGTGTTTGACTGATGCGCAAATATAAGGAAATAAATTACACCTTTGCAACCAGCTATGGATTTTGGCGTAGTGGTAAGCACTTGATCCTGACAATTGGTATTAGAGCATGTTACAAGTTCAACCCCCGACAATAGCATCATATGTAGTTGTAGGTTGTGTTATAGTGGCAGGCTATTTTTATAACCTTCTTTTATATTTGCTCATTCTGTAGTTATAGAAGGTTCATTCTATCAATTATTTCCAACTCATTCACAACAATACTCATTTGAATATGAAATTATAACATGTACATTATTTTATTGTATGGTTGTTCATTCTGTTTTTTGTGTGAATAATTTCATGAGCCCTAAAATTAATCACGACATAAGCCTTCAGTGACCTCGAGGATATGAACTTTTGAATGAGAACAAGTATTATTATTCATGATCTTGGGTCATGTTTCACTTCCATTTGGTGTGATTTCATCATGAGATTTAATGTGAATAAGTATGGAGTGGAATTTTGTTGAGATGAAACAAGATTTAATTTTTTCCAACTCCTTCACAATAGTTGAAACAAAAGAACATTCAACAATATATAGTCAAATCAAACAATTAGCTTATTTTGTGTAAATATAGAGTATTAATTAGAGAGTAATAAGTAGATATGGATATTTGGATGGTCGAGCAATAGGGCCGACCCATTTTCCTGAAGGTCTCTCCTCACACCGCACCTGCAAAAATGCATGCCAAGGGAAGGGACCAAAGGAATTCATGGGAACCAGGCAGGATCATGACACATGGGATCACTAAAGGGCGATGGGACCCAGAGGGAACCTAGCCTGAAGGGGTCGAGCCTCATGTCTTCGGGCGCACATTCTACGGAGTTGACGAACGTCCCTTATCGATCAGCGAGCAACACATTTCATGAACCCAACGGGGCCGCAGACACGCATGGCCACACCATGGACGCTCGGTCCCTAGAATGTAGCGGGCGGTCCCCATCCTTTGCACCATAATGGCAACGCTCAGTTGCCTCGCCCCCAATATTGGCTACATTTGAGGAGATGCATTAAATGCAAGATAGGGCATTGTAAGTGGATGGCAGAATAGTTCAATCTATAAGAGGAAGATACGTCACTTTCACCCGTACCGCCCAAGTAATATAAATACCTCCTAATTTATTATGGAAAAAGGGTAGCTGAAATAGCATTATTGAATAGAATTTACTCTAGCTCTCATCTTATAACCACTAGCGTAGCCATCACTAGAGCATATATTAGCCGTGTCTCATAGCTTGTTCTTGAGTGTATTGTTATAGTTCCAAGATAATACGAACCTAACACATGCATCTTAATCTCGCATTTCATACTTCTTTCTAAAATAATCACATATTTCTGAAAATCTGTATTGGTCACCCGCCAAATGTATTACTCTATATATTGGACATTTAGGGTGAGGAAGTTCACCTCAACAGTTGCCCATCTCGTGATATTTTGTAAATGCAATCTCAATACGAGTTTAAGAACTCGATAAGATCTTTCCAACGAAATATAAAACGCTAGAAACGAAAGAACATATAAAGAGATATGATCAAATCAAATACTTAGATTGTTCGTAGTAAACTCGACAATGTTTTTGAATTTTATTACAATACATACCTATCATTTAATATTTTATAATTTAGGGAAAACTATCAAATAAGCCCCTGTACTGTACCGAAAAAGTCGATTAGGCCCTCATACTTTACAAACACTCAATTAAGTACTCGAACTATTAAAAACGTTCAATTAAGCCCTTTTGGTGGGTAAGTAACCGATTTCCCGGTTAAACGACGACGATGGTGACGATGTGCTCTAACCCCAGCAACGACGGCTTCCGGGAAACAGGTTACATTTAACCGGGAAACCGATTACTTACCGACCGAAAGGGCTTAATTGAACGTTTTTTAATAGTTCGAGGACTTAATTGAGTGTTTGTAAAGTACGAGGGTCTAATCGACTTTTTCGGTATAGTACGAGGGCTTATTTGATAGTTTTCCCTATAATTTATTTAGTCATAATTAATTGAATATTTGTAATACATACCTATCCTTTAATATTTTGTAAGTGAAGTCTGAATACAAGTTAAAACTCTATAAGATCTTTCCAACGATATACGGAGCATAAAACACTTGAAGGGAAAGCACATACAATATGGTATGATCAAATCAAATACTACTCTTGTTTATAATCAGCTCGGTAATGCTTTTTATCTTCTATATAATACTTACATGTGCTTTGATAATCCCATTGTAAATGTTGAATCTTACATATATGTAATCAATGTTCTAGCTAGAAATAAAGTTGTCGAAATAATGTAGAAGAGTATGTTGCATAAATGTGTAGCGCTTGTTTTATTAATTAATTATTGGGGTGATGTTATAATATTAATTATATTTTACCTAGTGTGTTTAGTAATTAATCATTTTTTGAATTGGCTTATGTCATTATCGTTTTAGTTAAGTTTTTGATTTTTCGTACTAAATTATGTAATTTTCTAAATTGGTACGTTTTGAATTATTTTATTACTGAATATAATAGAATATAATGATTTTGCTAAAGAGATATTATAATTTCTTTTCATATAACTTATTCTTTGCAATGGAGCCAAAGACTCACTATTTTTTTGACTTGGGAGTATGATGCAATAAATTAGAAACTTGGATCACTTAACTGTATGCACTTCTTTGTTATGAAGCAACTGTCAGCCCATTTGATTTTTCGGTGTGATTTTTATTATAAGTCATTGAGAAACAGTCTTTCTGTGTTTTAGTACGTACATGAGTAAGACTGCGTACATCTGACCCATCTTACCCCGCCGTAGGTGGAAGCCTTTGCGGCATTGGGGTAATGATGATGATAATGATGTTTTCTTTATTTATTAATAAACTTTTATAAGTATTACTCCCTCCGTCCCTAAATAAACATTTCTCTTTCCTTTTCGGGCCGTCCCTAAAAGGTGTCATCTTTTCTTATTTGGTAAACAAAACAGTGCAAAACAGTATCAAACAATGTCAAAACAGTGTCAAACAATGTCATTTTCTTAAACTATGTGTAATTCAAAGTGAGCCTTTTAAATAGCGACGAAGGGAGTATGTCTCATAATCAAGCAATTTAGATTAGGGGTGAGCATGGTCCGGGTCGGTCCGGGTAATTGATAAATTTTCAAGAATCGACGATTCCATTTAACGGGTAGGTTCGGTCCGGGTCCGGTATTCCAAGTTTTGAAATAAGAACCGGACCTTATTTGTCCCGTTTGAAACGGACCGGTTCGGTCTGAGTTCTCGATTCTTTTTTTTTTGTAAAAAAACTACCGCTATTCTAGCAATGTATCTAGTAGATAGGTATAACATTCTCAAACTAATTAAGTACCAATGTCACCTTAATATAGCACAAATTCAAAATAAAAATATAAAATAACATTTTAAATTAGTTAACAAAATATCTAACCACAAATCTATAAATTAAACGGCACACAACCCATCCAAATTAAATAAGACCAAATTTTAAAATGTAGAAATTTAGACATCATTATTTATAAACTAAAAAGATATCACTATAAAAAACTAAACTAGTTACTATATGTATTTGTCTATGAAAACAATTTAAAGCTTACTAAATCTTAAAATATAAGTAAAATTAAGATGATTAAATAAGCATGTCATATTTCATTGGGTAAGAGTCTTCGTTTACAAAAAATATTAAAATAAAAAAAGTTTGATCCATTTGGAATAGAGAATTGGGAAAAATAATTTATGGAGTATGAGTTTATATGGACTTTGAAACTCTTTTTAATAGACTGTACTGCCAAGTTTCTTTAAATGAGAGCTTTTGTCTAGACACAAGAACATGAAAAGATTTCTATGTTATTAGTATATTTTATATTTTATTTATAACATGTAATAAAGTTTTTTAAAATAACATCCGAAAACGGGTCGGTCCGGATATCCGTTGTTTCAAATTTTAAGTCTCGTTCGATTACTAAGCTTTTAAAGACCCGCTCCGCCCTGAACCGTTTGAGTTTTCTAAAATTAGGACACAACCTTAATCCGCCCCGAACCTGTATTACCCGGCCCGCGATTTCTGTACCCGTTTGCCCACCCCTAATTTAGATAGCTGTTTTAGTTATAACTTTGTCACTAATTACTCCGTATATTCCATAACAATACTCCACTTAAACAAACTAATTACTTCCTAGGATAAAGAAATACTCCAAAATATAATTAACAAAAGTAATCCGCGTTGGTGATATTTACTGTCCCAACGGTGAACGCGTATAGAGCGAGTCTAGCGGCCAGGAAGTTTAAA
The DNA here is from genome assembly GCA_945859875.1 of Cuscuta europaea. Taxonomy (NCBI): domain Eukaryota; kingdom Viridiplantae; phylum Streptophyta; class Magnoliopsida; order Solanales; family Convolvulaceae; genus Cuscuta; species Cuscuta europaea. Next base: position 8,724,924 of record CAMAPE010000008.1, on the reverse strand, counting down.
TATTTGCAGAAAGATCTTTAAATCTCCATATGATTCATGTTTCTCTTCATTTCACTCTACCACCTCAGCACTCAATAAATAAAATCACTTTCTTCTTCCATCCCCTTCCCACGTGCCCAAGATCGCTATCAAGTCCGCACTCTCAAAAAACACTCTTTCACCAGCTCATTCCCACACATTCTTGACCTCGTCGGAGATCGGGCGGCGCGGCGCGGCGTCGTCACCCTGACTGAACCCTCTCCGGTGATCTGATTAATGTAGGGTACGTGAGTTTTGTACGTGGATTTCCATAAATAAAATGCATGCATGGAGCCTTTGTGCGAGTATTGTGGAGTGGTGAGGGCAGTCGTGTATTGTAGATCGGATTCCGCCCGCCTCTGCCTACACTGCGACGGCTGCGTCCACTCCGTCAACGGCCTGGCGCGGCGACACCAGCGATCTCTGGTGTGCGACCGATGCAACTCCGAGCCGGCGACAATTAGGTGCATGGACGACGACATTTGCATTTGTGCTTCCTGTGACTGGGGCTGCTCCGCCCAGGGCCACCGCTGTAAGGGTTTGTTTCCGTACACCGGCTGCCCTTCTCCCGCGGACTTCACCACCATGTGGTCTTCCGTTCTTGAATCTTTGCCTGACGATCATCAGCACAATAACAATAATACTAATGACAATTACATTGCTATACCTACTACTATTACTACTAATAATAATAATAATAATAATAATATTGGTATTGACAATAATAATGTCAATTCAGCTTCCTGCTTGGCGACCGAATTGAATAATAGTAATGGTAATAGTAATCAAGGGTTCGTGGCTAGTCGACTCAACGAGCTGGCCACATGCCTAAAGTTCGATCCAGCGCAGCCATGGGTCGACCCTTCACAGCCTCATCACGACACTGGATCTTTCACGACGTTCGGTAGCAGAGATGAAATGCCCTTCACCGCAGGCGGTGCCGTTGAATCCAAAAGCCTCAATAAGGTTCTTCTAATGCAATTGCTATTTTTACTTGAGTATTTTCTTGGTCCCACTCAACAGAGCAACTCAACTTTTCATCAAATACTTACTAGTATTAAGCTTCATGTTAATGAAACATAGCGCAAGAAAGGTTGAAATGTAGTATAAAGATATGTCACTTAAAGGTAATTTAAGTACTACCCACAAAATTATGTGAAAGCACATATGGAAAGTGCTTACATTATCTTTTCTCCTCTACATGAGGAACTCATTACAGGTGAATTTTCCACATGTTGTATAAAATCTTGTTCAATCCATAAAATTTGTGTAGTTTTAAATATTGATAGTGACAGTATATAGTTTCTGGGAAGAATTAGCTCCATGATTATTGAAACATAGTGCATTGAAATTGACAAAGTTGTATGGAATGGAGGTTGTTATTGTTTAAATTCTTGATTTGAGTGTGGGGTTATTTTTGGTCTTCTAATTTCTAAATTTGGTGGGGTTTTTATAGGGTTGTGACAATTCAAGGACTACTCTAGGGCTTAGTGAAGGTTGTGGTATATGCCAAAGCGTAAGGGGGCACACTGAAGAAGACGTTGTTCCATTGAGTTTCAATGGGTATGATGAGATGTTTAGCCAATGTCAGCCAAGATTTAATGGAGACGATGGAGGACTGGCTGCTTGCCTGCAGGCAATGGATAATACCTTCTCAGGCACTGAATCTAGCAGCCATCTTGTAAGTGGCCCATCTCTTCTTTTCCATTAATGCATGCAATGGATAATACCTTAGCTTCCTACATTTGTTACTCTATCTTGTAATTTCATCTTACATTTTACATTTTACATTCTTCCACTAAATTTGTTCCATTGCCATATTACAAGTTGACTTACTTCACAACATCAGTTACCCTTATAGCTAGGTACTATAGATGGTTTCTTATGCGTGGGGATAGCTAGACCCCTATGTGACAGTGTGACACTATTAATTAGTGTGACTTTAGAACGTTTCTCATTGGAGCGTAGTTCACCAGGTAGGAAGGGGATGTCACAAGAGAGAGGTCACGAGTTCTGAATTTAACTTTTTTTTACTCCAGGGGGGTCTGGGGGCATGGAGTAATTAGGGCTGAAACTCACTCCATTGAGTTTCAAACCATTATGTGTCTAGCGGGTTTCGAACTCGAGACCTCCCACTAGGCACGGTAACCTCACAACCAGTTGGGCTGGAATGCTTGGTTGTTCTGAGTTTAACTCTAAGCAATGACTTGTGATGGAACTACACTATCTTTCCATCAGAGTGAGATCAAAGTTCAATCTACATCTTCCAAGATACTTGTCATCCTCTTAGGAATGAAGTGTCATCCTTTTTTACAACCTTTCTCCAATATTTCAAGGATGATATTAGTATCTTCTTTCACTTTTGATAGTTCTACTTCTAGAAATATATTTTTCCCTATCCATTTCGAAACTATTAAAATGACACTCCAATGGAGAATGCATCGCACTTCCACATCACTAAATGCATTATTAAGGGGTGTTTGAAATTGATTCTGCTTCTACTTCTTTTTTAAAAGTAGAAGCAAATTCAGAATCAGTTTTTCAGAAGTTAGTCTTCCTTAGCTTCTAAAAAAACTGGTTATAGGAGCAATGTAGAATATCTAGAAGTATTTCTACACTTTCACCCAAACACTTCAATATCTGCTTCTACTTCATGAAGGAGCGCACAAAATCAGTTTCAAACACCCCCTAAAATAGAAATTTACTCTCCAATGCAAAACAAAATGAATGCATTGTACCTGAGTTGTCATCTAGAAATATGGAACAAGGTCTAGGAGGAGGTCCATATTGGGACCTTGCGTGACACTTTTTGACAAATCCTTCGGCCACCCATCTCCTTTTCCCTTTTGTTTGATGGACTTTGTAGCCTGTTAGAGTATATGTTCAATATTAAATGTCAGCATCCTTGATTGGGATAGGTTTCGAACCCGTGACCTCCGATTTGAGAGTGTCATAATTATATCATCGAACCACAAGGTGTTTGGCTTTTCCCTTCTTTATTTTGTTTTCTTTTCATGTTTTGTTTTATTGGATTGGAGTTGTGTTCAAATAGATCCTTCATTTTTCTAAATTCTTGGCCCACAATTGAATTAGAACTTCTCCATTATTTTGTCATCTCATCATCAAGGCATTACAATATTGGAGATGGTCTTCATCTCTTACTTTTTTATTAATCTTTTTATCTATTATATACCTCCTACTATTTCCATCTATTCTAAACTATTTGCTATGAGTATGTGATTTTAGTCTTAGATTATGTGAAAGTATGTGTTTTAAAGATACTACATTTGTTCCTTAAATACTTCCTGATTTGAATAACATGCACTTTAATGAAATAAATTTTTCTTCTTTGACTTTTTGAAATGTTCTTTTTACATAGGGTATTACTCCGTATAAATTACTCCAAATAGGAATAAAACATATACAAAGTGAACAAATAAGGATGTTTTTACTTAGACTGAAATTTTCTGGTCTGTTCTGGTCTGTTTTAGTCTAAACTGGTTTGATCTGGTAAATGGTTGGTCTCTGTGTATTGTATAACTGTTCAAGTCTGGTCTGATCTAGTTTAGTCTGATCAGGTATGGTGTGAGGCTAAAAATAGTCCAAAGTAAAAACATGTTATGTTTCATTCACAAAATATGACTAACTTGCTGATCTTCCTATACCCTATAAAACTTCCCCAAATAGGTGTACATTTATCTATTTTCTTGTCCTATTTAAGAAATTTTGTGGAAATATTACTTACTTACATCCTCTAAGTGGAGCTTGATCATGGTTTTATTTGTAGACTTCGTCCTCAGGGAAGCCGCTAGAACGCCGCATGAGTTTAGATTCCTTGCATAATATGGGCGGGGCCTCCATAACCAATATGTTACCCAACATGGGCGTCATCCCCCGCATGAATACCAACTGCGGCATCCTCATGAACCCTAATTGCATCAAAAACAACATTGGCTTAGTAGGGTTCCCGCCGCCGACCGGTCAAGTCCTTTCCGGCGGCGGCATGTCCATGGCTCTTTCCAACGTCACCGGAGACAGCTGCGTGGCGGATTATCAAGACTGCGGCTTGTCGCCGGCGCTTCTTAACGCCGAACCCAAATGGGAATCCAACTTTGAAGTCACATGCAGCCCACAGGCACGTGACAAGGCCAAGATGAGATACAACGAGAAGAAGAAAACAAGAACGTAAGTACATTAACCATGTTTCTAATTTTGTACAATTCAATCAAAATCAAACTAGATTAACGTAAACAAATTATATCAGATCAAATCAAATTTCGACAATCACAAAATACACATTGAACTGACATCTATGAGAATAGTTTAGATCAAACAGACTTAAATAGACTTGACTAGAACAGATTTGGATTTGTTAAGATTTGGGATTTCATCTAAAAGGTCGACCCTGATAAGAGGAGTACACCAAAGTTAGTGTATTATTATTTTTATTTATACAATTCCGGTGTGTGACAATATTGAGGTGTATAAATGGGTCAAAGAGATTCACAAATTACCTTTCATCGTGGTGATAAACAAGTCAATCAAACTACAATCGACTTGACTATGATAACATGTTAAGACCCAAAATGTCATCCTAATATTAATCTTTTAGAATGCAAGTTAATCTTTATACAAGAGTTTGACCAACTTCCATGAATTTATTGCCAATAAAATGCCATATTTTTTGCTTGTGGTACACAGGTTTGGGAAGCAAATAAGATATGCATCACGGAAAGCCAGAGCTGATACAAGAAAGCGTGTAAAGGGTAGATTTGTTAAAGCTGGCGAAGAGTTTGATTTTGACCCCCAAAAACAATAGCTAAAGGATATTCATTCTGATCGATCTGTTCGTTATTGATTTATTTAAGGTACGCATATTTTGGTGTAACTAAAATAATACTCCGTACACAGAATTATTCCCTTTGTCCCCAAAAAAAGCCGCCCGTCTTTCAAAATGATCTGTATTTCTTTTTATTTCTTTCATTAAAAAAAAGATTTGTTCATGTAATCTTCGCTCTCTTATATCATGTTTATAAATCTCAAAAGAAAAACAAATATAATTTCTTGAGAAGCATGTACTAAATGAGTCCTATTTTGAGAAGAAAATAATTGTGAATCTATTTAAGGAAAATAATCAGATTAATCACTCCATGTGTTTTACTTCTATCCAGAGAATTTTATCTATTATTAACTACAAGTTTTTTATTGGTAAAAAAAAACTACTAGTTTGTTATAAGCGGAAGGAAAATTTATTTCCAGGTACCCAAATATAGATATTGACATATTTTAGTGTGAAGGAAGTATAGTATAAGAAAAAATAAAATCCAAATTACTAATATAAGAAATTTCAAATTGGAGCTATCATATTGGGATTGAGGAAGTGATGCCTATGATTCCTTTTGGTAAATTACAAGACAACTTAGCTTCATTTGACTGCAAATGACTATTTTAGGATACAAATTTGCTTGAAACATGACTACATTTTTAAGGTTTACCCATAAAAATAAAGTATGGACCAAGTTCATAAATATGTCTTTTACACTAAAAATAAGACAAATGTTGTCCTAAAAAATTAAAAACAATTAAAACTTTTTTCAAGAATGAATTTGTCTAATTTTTTATACCACATGAAGTATAAAGAATCACAACCTCCATTCCACTTAAAACTTGGGCAGTTTTAGACTTAGAATACATTCTTAGACCGGGCGCACCACTCGTGGGCCAATTATCGTGTCCACGGTAAACGTTGGGTAGCCAAGTGCGGAGAGGAAGTTTTTGAGATATAAAACGGACCTCGCCATAAGGTCATTTTAAATCAGCATATTGAAATTAATGTATGTCAAATAACATCAAAAGTTTTAGTTGCAGAAGATGGAATGTCTTTGAAAAAACATTCATAGTCCAATTTCAAAAGATATGTTATGCGTTGGTCCTATTTTAGGCTTTACTGGAAATTATCTTCATGATTTGAATCCATCCAAACTTTATAGTTAATAATTAACTCATAAGTCATATCTAGCATTTCATTCATTCCAGTTCAAAGTTCTCTATGAGGTTCACGATAGCCGATTAATAGTAAAATTAAAAATTAAGTTTCCTTGTTAATTCAGATCGACTAAATATGTTGTTTTATTTTCCCACTACTTTTTAAATTAAAATACCTATTTATTTTTTAATTTCTACATGAATCGTATGTTTGTAACAACGGGGACAGATTTTTTTCAATTCTAATCGATTGGGCGTGTTGTGCCGGTTTTTACAGTAATGTGTGTAGTAATGTGTGTACGAGGTTAAAATCTACCTATTCAGAAATTACACTAAGGTTTCTTGAAATGTAAAATATAAATTCCTATGTGATGAAGTTTGTTAATTAAATTAGAGAGTAAAATAGAAATAAACTGACTATCCAAATAGTGCATGACAATCTTAAGCTGGAAAGAGGGGCTAATTATGATTATATGTATTGCTTTTTGAACTAATGATATGGTTTATGTTTTATGGTAACAGGCCTTAATTACATGGGCATTGGTTTCAATCAAGGGTGTAAATATGGTTTTGTTGGAGGGCCTGGCTTCACCATTTGTTTGACTATATTGGCTTCTTGAGGATAAATATACATATGCTTGATCACAGCTACACCATTGTTATTCAATTCTTGCCAATAAGCAGTGCCATTGAGTTTCATGCATGATGATGAAGGCTACATGAAATCTCCACATATACATATATGCCCATTCAGTCCTACTATCAAATTGAATTGCTCATCTTTATTCATATATATGTTACATTTTGAAGGGGGAGACATTTCATAGCGAAAATATATCATTTATACACACACAAAATATCTATATTCAATAATATAGATCGGTTTCTTCCTGTTTTCATTCATTTCGCTTATAATCAGGATATTATACATTTATGTTTTCCAGTGATGAATACAAATAAATCAACCCATATACATTAGGAGGTATTTCCTTCTATGTATCAATGGAATTCTGGATTGAGGCATTCTTTTTCATTTTCTACTATTTATGGAATGATGGGGGGAAATTGTGGTCTGAATACGATTTATCCAAGTGTTAATAAATAACTTAAAGATCTCTTTGAATCCTTTCTGGTATATGATAATGAATAACTAAAAAATTGCTGAGTATGCGTTTCTTGACTCTTGTATGAGGGAAAGTATAGCACTTTGTGCAGTTTGGAGTTAATTGTATTGAATTATTAGCTTATTTTATCCTAAACTATCATCGAATTCACATATTTATCCTATTCTTTCACTTTTTTTTTGTTTTTTATAAATTGCACATTTTTATCAATACCAATAAGATATACTCTGTATGCAATACAAATTTGTAACCTTAAAACAATAAAGTAGTGAAACAATATGAAATATAATTATGATTTTATTCTTAAGTTTTACTATCAATAAGATATACTCCATATGCAATACAAATTCTTAAGTATTATCAGAGAAATAGGATTTGGTAGATGGAGTTGCGAAATAAAGGCTATGTTGATGTTGTCGGAAGATAAACAGGTTGCCTATTCGAGTGTTTGGCGTGAGGCAAACTGGGTCGCGCATTTCATTGCGGACCAACCTTCGGCCCATTTCCAGAAACTATCTCAGCCTGATCAGCTACCGATCTGTGCCAAGAATGCTTATTTTATGGATCTATTCGGGATTCCTTCTCTTCGTAATATGTGTTAATCTTATTATTGTTTTTTGTTGTATGTTTTTATTTGGCCTTTTAATAATTTTCTATTTTAATAAAATCCTGGTAAATGTTCTCCGACATTTACCCCACTGATTTTGGTGGTTTGCCTTACAGAGTCAAAAAAAATCTTAAGTTTTACTAATTCATTCATTGAAAGTGTAATTTTGAGAAAAATTGAAATTTGGATCTTTTTTTTACAAAAGTGAAAGTACGGGATGATGAAACGGTTAACAACACAAGAGGGGGGTGAATTGTGTGTGTGTGGAACCGTGACAGTTTTTCGCACAGTTCTAGTGTGGGGTCCAGGGAATTACGAAATAATAAAGTGCACAAGGATTTAACGAGGAAAAATCCCTTGGCTCAAAGGGATTAAAAAAACCTCGACCTCCCTCGGAGGAATTTGAACAACTTCACTAAAAAGCCTTTGAATGATTACAAGGGAAACTCTCCTAGTCTACCCTTGAGCCACCCCAACTCTATCCTCTCTAGGAAGAGTTATGCATCTCTACCTTGCGGGTAGAAAGCCTCTCAGCTTTACAACAAAGCTCTCACAACACACTAACCGACCCGAGGATGCTACACTTAGCCAATCCTCAAAAAACCCAATTACAAGATGGAGAAGGAAAAAGAAACTCAGTCTGGAACTCCGTGAGCAGGTTCAGATGCCTTGGACTTAGTGAATATTCGAGTGTATATTTCTCAATAGAAGCTCGGTCAAGCACACTTCATTTCTCTTTGGCTGCTTCATTTATATAGGCTGTCTTGGGCAGACCGTTTAAGCATCCTTCCTTGAATAGTTGATCTTCTAATCTTGGGACTTGCCTAAATATTTTGAATTGCTTTCCTTCTTTATAATACTTCCCATATCCGAGCTCAATATTTAAGGCAGCCGGATTAAACATCATAATCAAGGTAGCATATATCAGTCCTGGACTAAGAATGGATACAAACAGCTCGTCCATCTTTTGAGTTAATCAATTAATTACCGAATAAGGTAGGTTTCGGTCAATATTCAAAAAGGTAGGAATATTTTTCTCAATATAAGCAATCAACTAATTTAGATATGGAATATATTTCAACCAGCTTTTATTCTTTCACATCCGTGTAGCTATGGAATATTTTACGTACCATACTAAGCTATATCAATTATGGAAAGAGAATAATCACTCGTATAAGGAAATCATAGCAATAGAAGAATAAGTAGGTGCAATCCGTATTAATTCAAATCATATTACGGATTTAGAGATGGAGTTGTATTTTAGTTTCTCCTGCATGGTTAGTCAATCAAATTAATAATATCCATTTGTTCCTGTTACGCAAGGAATTGTGAGCGGTTCTATCCGCCGTTCCTCCTGTATGGTTAGTCATCAACAAAATAATCATACTTAACAAATTCCCCCTTTTGTTGATGACAAACCTTAGGTGTCAAAAGAATCCCTGCAGGTTAGTATTTAAGCAAAGCATAGCAGTAGCAGTAGTAGTTTAGTTTGAGTTTAGCAACAAGAGGCTGAAGCACCTGATTATTTCCCCCTTTTGGCATCAACCAAAAGGAAACAGAAAATAACCAAAACTGTGCAGAGTAATGATGGATAGTCTACCCGGGGGGTATATATCCGAGGGGTTATTGTAGAGAATAACTTAGAGAGAAGTCAGAGCACAAGTAAGCAAGAGAGAGAGTGTATTCAGTATGAATGTCGTGGTTACAAATGGGGAAAGGGGTTGCTATTTATAGTAGTAATAAATGCCGAACAGGGACACGTGTCAAGCGCCCATTGGCCGAGGGGTCACCTCAACTGGGCGTTGGCAGCCGCATGTGGCCGCATTTAATGCGGCTGTTGGATAGGACGTCTGTACAGGGTACGGCGATCTGTACGCATGTGAGGCGGATATCATGTCGGGAGGGGTGCCCTTGGTGTTGAGGACCCCTGAGTGCCGAGGGCTCCAGATGCCGAGGGCTACTGTTTTCTGCCGTTTTTCTCCCAGTTTCTTAGTTTGCTTGGAAAATCCGTTCTGTGAGAGTTTAGAGCCTTCGGCCGGGGGGCCGTCTTCCTCCCGGATGAGCACAGAGCTGATGGCCGTCGGGCTGACCCCAAGGTAGAGGTAGAGGGTCTCCCCTACCTTGGGTTTGGAGAGCACAGGAGGTGAAGATAGATATCGTTTGAGCTCGTCGAAAGCCTCCTGGCATTCTGAAGTCCATTGAAAACCAGCCGTCTTCCTCATGATTTGGAAGAAGGGTAAAGACTTCTCCGCTGATTTAGATAGAAAGCGGTTGAGGGCTGCCAGGCGGCCCGTCAACCGTTGAACTTCCTTCACGTTGCGTGGGGGCTCCATGTTGATGATGGCCTGGATCTTCTCGGGGTTGGCCTCAATACCCCTTCGGCTCACCATGTAGTCTAAGAATTTGCCCCCTTGGACGCCGAAGGTGCACTTCTTCGGGTTTAGCCGAAGGTTGAACTTCTGCATGATGGCGAAGATTTCCCGGAGGTCGTCAGCATGGCTGGAAGATTGTTTGCTCTTGACGATCATGTCGTCAACATAGGCCTCCATGGTGCGCTCTAGGACGGCTTGAAAGACTCGGGCCACCATCCGGGTGTAAGTGGCCCCTGAGTTCTTTAGGCCGAAGGCCATCACTAGGTAGCAGAAGATGCCCTCGGGAGTCATGAAGCCAGTTTTTTCGGCGTCTTCCTCGTGCATGAAAATTTGGTGATACCCTCGGAAGGCATCGAGGAAGGACATGATCTCACACCCTGCGGTCTCATCCACCAGTTGATCAATGTTTGGTAGAGGGAATGGATCCATAGGGCACGCCTTGTTGAGATCGGTGTAGTCCACGCACATGCGGAAGGTAGGGGGCTTCTGTGCGAGGACTACGTTGGCCAGCCATGAGGGGTATTTCACCTCCTTGATGTGCTTAATTGAGAGGAGCATGGCGACCTCCTTCTTCACAAATTCCCTTCTCTCGGCCGAGAGGGGTCTTCTTCGTTGCTGTACTGCTTTTGCCGAGGGGTCCACCGAGAGGCGGTGGGTGATGACCCTTCGGCTGATTCCCGGCATGTCCTCCGGCCCCCATGCAAAGACAGTGGAGTAGGCGCGGAGGGCGTCGGTGATACCGGTCTTCAGATCTTCAGGGAGCTGGGCTCCAATCTTCACGACTCTCTCCGGCTGGGCCGGATCGAGCGCAAAGTCTTCTACGTCCTCAGCTGGTTCAGCCCTCGGCCTTTTTTCTTCCTGGTCGATGGTTCCGGTGATGGTGTCAACACGGAATTCCGTCTTACTTACTTTCTTGGTGACCTGAAGATAGCAGGCGCGGGCGATTTTCTGATTCCCCCGGGAATAGCCAATGCCCCCCTCGGCGGGAAACTTGAGGCAGAGGTGCCTCATGGAGATGATGGCCTCGAGGTCCTCGAGGGCTGGCCGGCCGAGGATGATGTTGTGGGCGCAGTCGATATTGACGACGACGAACTCCACTTCGAGCTGGGCTCTATGGAGCCCGTCGCCGAAGATCACCGGGAGGGTTATTACCCCCTCGGAATCAATAGTATCGCTGGTGAAGCCGGCAAGAGGGGTCTTAATGGGCCGAAGGGACCCCCTCTCCAGATGCAGCTCTCTGAAGGTGCTGAGGTACGTTACATTGACGGAGCTGCCCGTGTCAATGTAAGTTCGGTGAATGATGGTGTCGTTTATTTCAGTCCGAATCACCAAGGCATCCTTGTAAGGAGAAGAAGTAGGAGGGAGATCTGCGTTGGTGAAGGTGATGGGTTCCTCCCTCAGTCGCTTTACCGGGGGCATATGAGTGACCTCCCCCACGTAAAGCGATTGAGCCCACTTCTTCCGCTGGCTGGTGGAATCGCCCCCTGTATTGCCACCGGTGATCATGAGGATGTGGCGTTTTTCTCCTGGTAGTGGGGGTACTCCTCCTCTTCCTCCTCCAAGTTTCCGATCTCCCTCTTCTTGCCGAGGGGGATGGTGTTCGGGTTTACCCAAGCGTTTACCTTCGTGTGGTGCCCTCGAGGAGGTCCCTGATGAGAAGGTCCCTCCTGCCGAGGGCTCTGAACAAATTGGGACAGGTGCCCCGCTTGTATCAACCTCTCGATGGCCGTCTTTAGCTGATGGCAGTCATCGGTTCTGTGCCCCTGGTTCCGATGGAAGCGACAGTATGGGAACTGGGGGTTGATAGCATTTACCTCCGGGGGTGCGCGGGAATCGCGCTCAACGAGGCCCCTCTCCTCGGCAAAATCAAGGATGATGCTGACGGAGTGCGTCAATGGTGTCCGAGGGCGTCCATGAGAATGGGTTGTGCCCAAGTCTTAGGGCTGCTCTTATAGCCTCCCCCGGGCTTGGATTGGCCTTGCCGAGGGCGGTCATCAGAGGGTCCTGAAGCCTTGGGATGATTTGGAGGAGCCCCCGGCCCTCGGTTATTTTTGTTGTCAGCCCTCGGGGGCTGCTGATCCGGATTCTGGTGATATTTCTCCACCTCCTCGGCCTCAGCATATCGGTCCCCCCGCTGCAAAGCCCTTATGTAGTCGCGGGGGGGGGGGGGGGGGGGGTTCAATGATGAGGCTTCTTGAAAAGTTGTCGGTGCGGAGGACGGTCTGTAGGAGGGCCAGGAGGGTCCCGTCATCAGCCCCGTCGACTTTGTCGGCCTCTGTCCTCCAGCGCTCCAGGAAGTCCCGAAGGGTCTCATCCCTCTTCTGGCGTATGGTTAGGAGGTGGGAGAAGTGCTTCCTCGTGCGACGCCTCCCGGCAAATTGTGTTAAGAATCGTTGGGCGAGTTCTTGCCACGAATCAATGCAGTCCTCGGGCAACCGGTTGAACCATTCGTACGCCGGCCCCTCTAAGGTGGACAGGAACCAACGACATAAATATTCGTCCGATGCCCCCACCATCATCATGCTGTTCTGATACTTGCTGTAGTGTTCGTGGGGGTCCGTCTTCCCGTTGTAGGGCTGTATGTGTTGCCCTCTGTACTTTTCCGGGATCCAGGCCGCCAGCACTCTTGGGGTAAATGGCGTTCGGGTCCGGAGCTGGATGACGGGTTCCCCGGAGCCCTCGGCCACCTTCTTCTATAATTCCTCCATCTTGGCCATCATGGCCTCGTATTTGAGGTCTGAATGAGGGGTGGAGGTGGTGGCGTGAGCTTTGTTGGCCTCCATTTCGTCAAGCCTGCGTTGGAGGGCCGCAATAATTTCGTCCCGGGGGTCCTTCGGGATGGTCTCCGCCCCCTGCGAACGAACCCGGGCCGAGTGGGCCTGGTTGATCTGGTGGCGAGCATCGTCGGCATGAAGGGGTGCCTTGCCTTTGTCCCGAGGGGGACGCTCCTCGTCTGCCCTCGAGACAGACCCTCCGCTTTCCTGGGGCCTCTGGAATGCTTTCCCTCCGAGGCGGTCTGGCCCTCCTCCAAGCCGGTTGAGGGCGGAAGTGCGGGGCCTCTCCCTGTTGTCATTATGGCGGTCCCGGGATTGAACTTCCTGGGAGGACGTATCTTGGGCCACTACCCCTTCGTCGTTCCTAACCCGAGGGGTGGGGTTTCCGAAGGGGAAGTATGATGTTCTCCCCAACCTGGGGTTGCACCGGAGCCAGGGTGCCGAAGTCACCCGGGTTCTGAGTGAGCGTTTGGATGAAGGCGGAGAGCGCCGATTGCACGTCGATGGTGAGGACCGGAGAGCTGACTTGGTCATCGCTCCGGTTTTTCTTCTTGGCCTCGATGCCGAGGCGGGCATCGGGGGCATTCTGTTGGATCTGAAGGCGTAGGTCGACAGCCGCCTTTTCCAGCCCAGCGATGACACCGCCCTCGAGAGCCCTGTGAGAGGCTTCGGGGGCGTTGACGTCGCCGAGGGCCATGTTCTTTTCTTCTACGTTTTTGGAGTTGGCACGTGTTGTTCTCACCATTTTGGTAGAGGGCTAATGTTTGGCGAAGGGGGAGGGTTTCTTACTCGATTGTTCGACCTCTCAACGAGAGCACCAAATGATGGATAGTCTACCCGGGGGGTATATATCCGAGAGGTTATTGCAGAGAATAACTTAGAGAGAAGTCAGAGCACAAGTAAGCAAGAGAGAGAGTGTATTCAGTATGAATGTCGTGGTTACAAATGGGGAAAGGGGTTGCTATTTATAGTAGTAATAAATGCCGGACAGGGACACGTGTCAAGCGCCCATTGGCCGAGGGGTCACCTCAACTGGTTGGCGTTGGCAGCCGCATGTGGCCGCATTTAATGCGGCTGTTGGATAGGACGTCTGTACAGGGTACGGCGATCTGTACGCATGTGAGGCGGATATCATGTCGGGAGGGGTGCCCTCGGCTGCAGAGGACTAGCTGAGGGCCCTTGGTGTCGAGGACCCCTGAGTGCCGAGGGCTCCAGATGTCGAGGGCTACTTTTTTCTGCCGTTTTTCTCCGAGTTTCTTAGTTTGCTTGGAAAACCCGTTCTGTGAGAGTTTAGAGCCTTCAGCCGGGGGGCCGAAGGCACCCTTGGTGCGCTTTGCGGGCTGCTTGGTACTCTGGGCGCTGTGATTTGGGCCTGTTGGGCCTTCTGGGCCTGTTGGGCCTTTACAGGAGTAGTAAGAGTCTATGGGCCGGGGGTTCCCGGGCCATATACTCCATCAAGTAAATGTGCAAAAAACAATGTGCAGAGTAAAATATCCCTCCCAGCCCGATAAGCAAGTGTTTTAGAGAAAAGTGTCTATGATAGCAAGTTATTCATCATCTGAAGAAGAGATGATCCGCCTGTGGAGCCCTTCACTGTCTTCCGCAAACTTAGCCAACACCTCACTTTGAAATGACTTAAGATCTGCGTGAACTTCATCAAGCTGTCTGGAAAGCGTTGTCACTGATTCTGCTAATGAATCAAACCGCCGAAACAAGGTGAGGTCCATAAGGTGCAACTGTTCTTTGACAAGGGAAACGAAATGCATAAGATCAGGGGAGGTAGAGGGAACAGGTTTTGTTTTAGGGGCCTTGGTAGAGGAACCAGGAGTGATTGTTTCCTTGAAGACAAGCTTAGAGTTATGGACAACTATGCCATAATTTTGGAGACCCTTAGTGTCGAGGTTCTTGTGAATTATGTGATAGGGCAGGTTTTTGAGAGAAACTTCCTGTTTGATGAATAGTTGAGTCAGGATGGTACCAAAGGGGATCCTAACTTTCCTAGAACGAACACTTACGGTGAATTTTAGATGAGCAAACATGAGACCGGGTAGGTTGATTTGGATTTTATTTGCGATGAGATACATATAGGCAACTTCAATCTTAGAAGAAATCAGTCTTCCTTCCAGACGGGGAATCAAATTGGAGTGAACAAAGTAGAACAGTAATTTGTGAATAGGGGAAAGGTTACTTACTTGAAGAGTAAGGCCGGATACGTTTGGGTCAAAAAATTTTACTGCCTCAACCTGAGACACAGTGGACCGTGGCCAATCCTCTTTCTTGTATGGGCATTCACCGGAAGAGGGAATATCTAGTGCTTTAGCAAATTCTTGAATAGTGAAACGCAGTTTAGTACCACGCACTCGAGATGCTAACACATCTTCCTTAATTATAAGATTGGCCAGAAAATCGGACAAGCAATCAGGGTAAACGGAGCAGCAGTGCTTAGTTTCAAAAAGATGCCCCCATTTTTGAAACATAATGAGTTCTACAAAGTCAGAGGTTTGAGAAGAAAGTTCAGCGAAAGGGATAGTGAGTACCTTCACAATGCCTCTTGCCATATATAGCGCTCGGAGTCGAATTACGTCTTCTTCAGCCACTTTCCCTATTTTAGGTAATTTTTTGGTTGATTCCTTACCAGAGATGATGCCTTCTTCAATTGCTCTCTTCCGGGTGTATTTTCGAGGCATAACCTTCTCGTCGCGTGTGGAAGGTTTTCCTTTAGGAGGCTTAATTGGCGATGGAGAGGCTTCCTCTTGTTCCCCCTGAGAGGACGCGGGGGATGGTGGTAAAGAGTCATGAGATTTGCCCTGCATGCTGGAAGGAGGAGAGGCTTCTAGTTCAATCGGTGTAGGTGATGAAGGTGGGGGTGGTTGTGCGCTTCGTCTCCGGCCAGAACGACGAGGTGCAGTTGGAGGAGCACAAACTCTGGTTTTGACCATGGTGGTTTAAGAAGGAGAAGAAGGAAGAGTTTATGGAGGATATTTGTTTTGGAGGTGGGCGGCGTGTTGGTAGTTGGGATTTCTTTCGACTTCCCAAAAGATCGTGATGATTTCTTTCCAAATATGAGGTGCCGATTATTTAGTTGTATTACCCCAAAAGTTTCGGCAGTTTAAAACTTAAAAAATATAGCATTTTCTTAAAAAGAAACTTTCTCCTTAGGTTGCACAGAAAAAGTGATCTAGCATGGGTTAGAATTTAAAATATGTTTAAGCATTGAGGAGACCAAGTTCAAGTCCAATTAATTCAAACCTTTCTCTTCCCAGAGGCTTTGTAAAAATGTCAGCAAGTTGCTTGTCGGTGTTGCAGTATTCTACCTTGATTAGCCCCTTTTCCACGCAATCTCTCAAAAAGTGATGCCGGATATGGATATGTTTTGTCCGTGCGTGCATGACCGGATCTTTTGAGATGCTGATCGCACTAGTATTGTCACATAGAATTGGTGTGCAATATAGGATGATCCCGTAGTCACTCACTTGTTGCATGATCCACAGGGATTGTGAGCAACACGATGCGGCTGCTACGTATTCGGCTTCGGCTGTTGAAAGAGCAACCGAGTTTTGTTTCTAAGAGCTCCATGAAATTAAGCAGGGACCTAGGAAGTGAGCCGTTCCAGATGTGCTTTTTCTGATTAATAGATCACCTGCAAAATCAGAATCTGAATATGCAATAAGATTAAAATCCTCATTACGAGGATACCATAAGCATAGATTCATAGTTCCTTTGAGATATTTGAGTATCCTCTTGACTGCTTTGAGGTGAGACTCCTTGGGATTTGTCTGGAACCGGGCACATAGACCTACGCTGAAAACTATGTCGGGTCTACTGGCAGTTAGGTATAGTAGAGACCCGATCATTCCTCGGTATTTCTTTTGGTCTATGCTGGTTCCTGCTTCGTCTGCATCCAACCTGTCATTTGTTCCCATCGGTGTTGGCATTGTCTTGCTTTCACTTGCTCCATACTTCTTGAGAAGTTCCTTGAGATATTTTTGTTGAGATATTTGAGTTCCCTTACTTGTTTGTTTGATTTGGAGACCAAGGAAAAAATTTAGTTCACCCATCATACTCATCTCGAACTCGGAGCTCATAAGAGAGGAAAATTCATCACAAAGTGAATTGTTAGTAGCACCAAAAATAATATCATCTACATAAATTTGAACAACCAAGAGGGATTGATCTTTTATTTTTAGAAAAAGTGTTTTATCTATTTTTCCTCTTTCAAAACCATTTTCCAAAAGAAATTTTGATAGACGTTCATACCAAGCACGTGGTGTTTGTTTGAGCCCATAAAGTGTTTTATCTAGTTTGAAAACATGATTAGGAAAATCTGGATTTTCAAACCTCGGTGGTTGTTCGGCGTATACCTCTTCCTTAAGATAGCCATTCAAAAATGTCATCTTGACGTCCATTTGGTGGAGGGTGAAACCCATATGAGCCGCAAATGCTATGAGCATTCGGATTGCTTCTAGCCTTGCCACCGGTGCGAATGTTTCATTGAAATCTATCCCTTCTTGTTGATTATAGCCCTTGACGACTAGCCTCGCTTTGTTCCTTGTGATCTGTCCGTGCTCATCAAGCTTATTTTTAAATACCCATTTGAGACCTATCACTGTTTTATTCTTGGGTCTTGGTTCTAGATGCCACACCTTGTTCCTTTCAAATTGATTTAGTTCTTCCTGCATAGCTAGAACCCAGTCAGTGTCGGAGAGAGCCACTTCATGGTTCTCCGGTTCTATAAGTGATAAGTAAGCAAAGAAAGTACAGAAATTTCTTAGTTTAGATCTCGTTGTTACTCCCTGATTTAGATCTGTTAAGAGGTTATCCAGGGGATGTGTTCGATGATGCTTCCATCCTCTTGGAGCGTTGGGTTGATCCACCAACTCGTATATGGTATCTGGACCTGGACCAGCTGGTTCTACAATCTGACTAGTCGTGGTCAGGCCAGGTCCTTCTTCAGTTTTAGATTCGTTTTGTTCATTGTCCAGTGATTCCTCAGTTTGATCATGGCTTGTTTCAACGTTTTCATGAGGGTGATTTTCTTTGCGGAGGATTCCTATATCTCCTTCATCATCTTGCCTTGGCTTTAATGAGAGGGCTTCATAAAAAATTACGTGGATGCTTTCTTCCACACATTGAGTTCGTTTATTTAGAACTTTGTAAGCTTTGCTGTGAGTAGAATATCCGAGAAAGATTGCCTCGTCACTTCTTGCATCGAATTTGCCAATATTGTCCTTCCCATTATTATAGATGAAACATTTACATCCAAATGTTCTTAGATGACTGATGTTTGGTTTTCTCCCTTTGAGTAGTTCGTAGGGTGTCTTCCCTAGGAGTGGGCGGATCATAGCACGGTTAATTATATAGCATGTTGTGTTAAGTGCTTCTGCCCAAAAGTTTCTTGCTAGACCACTAGAAATCAACATTGTTCTAGTCATATCCTCCAGGGTCCTATTCTTCCGTTCTACTACCCCATTTTGTTGAGGAGTTCTAGGAGCAGAGAAGTTGTGGTCTATGCCTCGTTCCTTGCAGAATGCATCAAATAGTGAGTTGTCAAACTCAGTTCCATGATCAGATCGAATCTTAATTAGGTGCAGCCCTGTTTGATGCTCAATTTTCCTTACAAAAACAACAAACTCATTAAACGTATCTTTCTTACTTGCAAGAAAGATAGTCCAAGTATATCGTGAAAAGTCATCAACAATAACTAAAACATATTTTTTGTTTCCCCGACTTTGGACTGACATTGGACCACACAAATCCATATGAATTAGTTCAATGGGCTTGCTTGTGCTCACAAAATTCTTTGTTTTAAAAGATGATCGAGATTGTTTTCCAGTGGCACAGGCAGAGCAAATATGATCAAAGGAATATTTGATTTTAGGTAGCCCGATTACCAATTCATTATTTTTGAGTTTATTTATTAATGAAAAACTAGCGTGGCCCAGTCTTTTATGCCAGAGTAGGGGATCATTATCAATAACGCTTAGGCAAGTTAAACTTATGCTTGACAATAAGTCGAGATCAACTTTATATGTATTTTCAAGTCTCTTGCCTTCTAGTATGACTTGCTGAGATTCGTTATTGACAATGCGGCATACATTATGATCAAAAACTACACTGTTACCTCGATCGCAAAACTGAGAAATGCTAAGCAAATTAAACTTTAGGCCCTTGACTAGGAAAACATTGTCTATTGCATGGTCAGGTGACTTTCCAATTTTCCCGACAACAATGATTTCTCCTTTGCTGTTGTCTCCAAACGTCACCTTTCCACCACTAAATGGCCGTAGTGAGAGGAATAAAGATTTATCTCCTGTCATGTGCTTAGAACAACCACTATCAAGGAACCAGTGATTGTTCCCCCTCACTCGGCGCTGTTCCAGGATTAAGGTTTAGTGCGTGGAACCCAGACCTGCTTGGGTTCCATTTTATATTTGTTTGAGGAATATTTACTGAAATTAAAGCTTCTCTCTAAGGCCTGTTGTCGAGAGTGACATTGATACCTAAGATGTCCGTCTTTGCCACAATGCCCGCAAATTCGGCTATCATATGTATCAACATATTTGGTTTTCCGATTTCCAAAAAGATCTTTGCCCTTTTTATAAAATTCTCGGTTAGGTGTTTGTCCATAACCTGTTTTGTGTCTTTGAACCAGCTTATCGAACCAGGTTGGTCCAGTTCTAGGTTGTCTATGGTATGGTCTAGAACTGGTTTGTCCTCTAGTTCTATTACCATAAAAGGGTTGGTTCTGAAAACTCGGTTTTTGATTCATTTGAGTGTCTCTTGGAATATATCCGAGACCAGCAGTCTCGTTTTCCTTTCTTTTGTACCAAGAGGGTCCAGTTCTAGAATGCTGTCTAGACCTGGTTCTTACCTTGGTACTATATGGTTGGTATTCCGGTTTGTTTTTGAAATCCTGTCTCTCGTCCTCAAGGCGATTGAGATGATTAATGAGCAAGGCAATGTACGGAATTTTTCTTAGAAGTTTTTCTTCGTCATTAACTTGTTTATTCATACTATCGAGCTTGAGTGAGCAAATGAGATTATCTTGTTCTAAAACAACTTCACTATACTTGAGTCTTTCATCTATTAACTCTCCCACTTTTGTTTCCAGTCTTATCTTGGCTCTAGTGACTTCCTCGAGTTTAGACTCAAGTTCGGTGATTTGTGATTTAAGATGATCGTTTTCAGAAAGACTTTGATTTAGTTCGATAGTTAATCTTTTAAAAATCTTCCGAACCTTGCCTTTAGAGAGGGAATCAAATTTAGAAAGAAAACTTTCCAAGTTTACCTCGAAATTCTCTTGGTCGGATTCTTCATCGGAATTAGCCATGAGGCACAATCCTGCATGATTTAGGTCTTTTTCTTCTACTTCTTCTTCATCATCGGATGAATCTCCCCAAGCCGCCATCATTGCCTTCTTGAGGTCTCTGTTGAACCCTTTATCTTCACTGGACCTCCGATGGGAACTGGTCTTGTTCTTGTCGTAGGTTCTATCATTTTTCTTTTGGGGACAATCTTTTGCCCTGTACTCAAAGGAACCACAAACGAAACAACCTTGGTTATTAAAAGATTGGAAAGCCTTTTTACCTTGCTTATTTCGGTTGCCTTGAATTTCCGGTACATCTTTCTGAATTGCTTGGCGAACATGCTCATTTCGTCTTCCGATTCACTTCCGGATTCTTCTTTTTCTTCTCGAGCCTTGAGAGCTATTCCTCGCTCTTTTCTCACATTTTCGGCATCTTGTTCTTCTTGTAGGCCTAGCTCATATGTCATGAGTGAACCGGTCAAGTCTTCTAGCGTCATGGTAGAGAGATCTTTAGCTTCTTCTATAGCCGTAGTTTTAGGCTTCCACACGGAGGGCAAGCTTCTCATAACTTTTCTCACTTGATCTTCCACAGTAATATCTTTTCCAAGTGCTGAGAGCTCATTTATAATATTAGTAAAACGTGTAACATATCCCTAATTGACTCTTTAGGTTTCATCACGAACAATTCGTAATTACGCATAAATATGTCAATTTTGGATCTTTTTACACGCGAGGTACCCTCATGCGTAACCTCGAGCAAATCCCACATTTGTTTTGCGGATTTGCATCCAAGAACCCGGTTGTGCTCAGCCGGACCAAGTCTACAAATCAAATATTTCAATGCTTGAGCATTATGCTCGAGTTTACAATAATCATCAGAAGTATATTCAGATTTGGGTTTAGGGATAACCTTACCTTCGGCATCCTCCTTAGTGATGATTTATCGCCTACCTCAATTACGTTCCATACCTAGTATTTCTCAGCCTTGATGAAGTTCTCCATTCGACTCTTCCAGAATTGGTAAAATTTGCCGTTGAACAACGGTGGTCGTTGAGTCGAGTATCCTTCCTCCAATCGTTCAACCGTATTCATGCTACTGGATCTCTTCCCAAGGTATTAACCTTTATGTGGCGAAGACCGGCTCTGATACCAATTGATGAAACGGTTAGCAACACAAGAGGGGGGGGGGGGGGGGGGTGAATTGTGTGTGTGTGGAACCGTGGCAGTTTTTCGCACAGTTCTAGTGTGGGGTCCAGGGAATTATGAAATAATGAAGTGCACAAGGATTTAACGAGGAAAAATCCCTTAGCTCAAAGGGATTAAAAAAACCTCGACCTCCCTCGAAGGAATTTGAACAACTTCACTAAAAAGCCTTTGAATGATTACAAGGGAAACTCTCCTAGTATACCCTTGAGCCACCCCAACTCTATCCTCTCTAGGAAGAGTTATGCATCTCTACCTTGCAAGTAGAGAGCCTCTCAGCTTTACAACAAAGCTCTCACAACACACTAACCGACCCGAGGATGTTACACTTAGCCAATCCTCAAAAAACCCAATTACAAGATGGAGAAGGAAAAAGAAACTCAGTCTGGAACTCCGTGAGCAGGTTTAGATGCCTTGGACTTAGTGAATATTCGAGTGTATATTTCTCAATAGAAGCTCGGTCAAGCACACTTCATTTCTCTTTGGCTGCTTCATTTATATAGGCTGTCTTGGGTAGACCGTTTAAGCATCCTTCCTTGAATAGTTGATCTTCTAATCTTGGGACTTGCCTCAATATTTTGAATTGCTTTCCTTCTTTATAATACTTCCCATATCCGAGCTCAATATTTAAGGCAGCCGAATTAAACATCATAATCAAGGTAGCATATATCAGTCCTGGACTAAGAATGGATACAAACAGCTCGTCCATCTTTTGAGTTAATCAATTAATTACCGAATAAGGTAGGCTTCGATCAATATTCAAAAAGGTAGGAATATTTTTCTCAATATAAACAATCAACTAATTTAGATATGGAATATATTTCAACCAGCTTTTATTCTTTCACATCCGTGTAGCTATGGAATATTTTATGTATCATACTAAGCTATATCAATTATGGAAAGAGAATAATCACTCATATAAGGAAATCCTAGCAATAGAAGAACAAGTAGGTGCAATCCGTAATAATTCAAATCATATTATGGATTTAGAGATGGAGTTGTATTTTAGTTTCTCCTGCATGGTTAGTCAATCAAATTAATAATATCCATTTGTTCCTGTTACACAAGGAACTGTGAGCGGTTCTATCCGTCGTTCCCCTCTGTATGGTTAGTCATCAAAAAAAAATCATACTTAACATGGGATAAATAAATTTGAGAATTGATGATAGTTGGGGATATATTTAACCAATAATCCAATTGTATTTAGTTTCTTGGATTTAGGTATTATATTCCAATCTACAAGATTAATAAATGACCGAATCCATGGAATGAGGAAATGACTAAAGTTATTTTCCCACTCTTCTTCATAAATCTTAATTCAACCATGATTGATGTACACATCATTGTACACACCTTATAGACATCATGTTTGTGAAACTTTTTTTTGTCTGTGAATAATATTTTGTTTGTGCAAAATATTGTCTGTGAATCAATGTTCACAGACAAAAAAAAAACTTTAGCAGACATAGGTGTGTACAAAAGTGTGTATAAGAGTGTGTACAAACATCATTTTTTATCTTAATTTTACACTCCTTAATTTTTTACTTTATTATTCCACATATAATAATTAAGAATTGGTCAATTTTATAAAAGGGGATAGATCAAGACAAGTTTAAAAACAATACTACCTTCTGCACAAATTTCAAATAGTTTATCTTTTCAGCACAAATCTCAATTACATTATTTTTATTTTACTACTTCCGTCCCTTAAAATTTTGTCAAACTTGACCGGTACGAGGATTAATAAAGTAAAGATTATGTGGTTGAGGTTTGTGTAGAAGAGAGAGAATTAATCGAAACCATAAATATTTTATTTAACAGGAAACTGACAAAGTTAGTGGCACATTTAAAAAAAGAAAGTTCACAAATTTTAAGGGAGAAAGATGTACTTTCCTTTTTTGTTTGTCCCAAAAAACTTTGACACCTTCCTATAAAGCAATTTTTTGGTGATTCTGTTCATTTCTCTCTCTCCTTTGCACAAACCTCAACCACACACATTTTACTATTCTATTTTCTTGTCTAACATCAGCTTGACAGAGTCGAGTGGGATGGAAGTAATAATATTTTACACGTAAGTCAATATCCCCACCGTCCGAACTGTGAGAGGAGACCTGTGTGATGCGGACTTGGCAATTATTAATTGAAAAAACGTCATCAGAAATTCATGATACAATAAACGCATGCGAGAGAGGAAGTTTTTTTTATGAGAGAAAGAGGAAATGGGAGTTCCAATGAACGAAAAGGCCAAACATGTACGTCTGCATATGTCAAGTCCAGCTTCATCAATGAATGTTTACCGCATCACCTCATCCATGAAAAGCACTGTTTTCTAAGCAAATGGTCTCCGCCCTACGAAACCAAAACCTCCCACCTACCAATCATCACTCTTGAGAGCAAGAGGAAATGGGAGTTCCGATGAACGAAAACTGCTTGTAATCTGATCTGATTTTTTTGTATTTTTATAACTATCCAAGTCTTGATCTGATCTGAACTGATCTGGTCTGGTCTGGGAGGAATTACAGTCCAAGTAAAAACATCCTAAATTAATACTCCTTCCATAATTTAAAAATGAGAAGATTATTTTGTTACGGATGAAAAAGAAAAGTTAGAAGACTTTTTTGTTACGGAAGGAGTATGGAGTATCATCCAAGCCCAAAGTTCTCGATTTTCAGATTTCTATCAACATTAACTTCAATTTATTTGAATCTTATTAGAGAGAATTCTTTAAATAGGAGTAAAAAAGTTTTGAAATTCCAAAATTTGAGTATCATGTTTTTTATTCCCTAAATAGGAATAAATTTCTGCCAAGTTTGGCATTACTAGGCTTTAAAACATGTCATTTTTTTTCAAAATTGGCAGATTACTCCTATTCAGAGGAATAAATAACATGATACTCCTATTTTGGAATTTTAAAACATTTTTGCTCCTATTTAGAGCAATTTCTAATCTTATTAAGCAATCGGACTGATCATCATTATGATTTATGAATGAAATTTCCGAAACGTTGAGTCTTTAAGCTATGATATTTTTTGAGCTCAAGAGGCCGTTTGGCAACACTTTTTTTTTGCTTATCAAGCTTATCAGCCAACTTTTTCACCAAACACGTAACTTTTGCTTTCGCGCGTTTAATTGTGTAATAAGCAGAAAAAGTAAGGTTGGAGTTACTTTTGTGACTGTATTGGCTGAAGTTACTGTAGATGACCATTTTAGCTATTTTTACATATAATTTTTTCTTTGTTTTATTAATAGAATATATTTTAAAAATATTTTTTTCTTAAATCAGCAGAATCAGACAACGCAACCACTTCAGCCAGAACTTTATAAATTTCAGCAGAATCAGCCAAATCAGCCGATTTTCGTGCTACCAAACGGGCTCTAAATGTCTTTTCTTTCGGCATGCATCCCGCCTCTATGTTTATCATTTGGCCATAATAGTTGCATTTTGGATACCATATGCCATCTTCGAGGTTCTTTAACTGAAATAAATTAGATCTTATGGAGTAGGGAGTATTTTTTTTATTACGTTTCCCTTCAACTATTTGTGTGGAAGAACTCATGCCGCTCCCTTGCTCATCCTTACGTGGCATGGAACCCTTCTTGGTCGTCAATGTGCATGAGACCAATTCTTGTTGCACTTCTTCCTCTACTTCTTCAAACTCTTCTTCTGCATCACGTATTTCAAGAATGGTGGCTTGCGCAAGAAAAAGACTGGTGTTGCTTCAACAGTTGTTCCATAACATCGTCAGTAATTGTGTTTTGAGGATTAAATCCCCAACTTTCTTTCATGGCAATGATGGCATGGGGCGTGATGATGATGACCCGATGAAACGTTTTCTACGTTAAAGATGACTTATAACTGTGATTTCAACTTTTCAAGTCTCAACCCAGAACTGTGACGACTTAAGGTCCCGATACAATTCCAGGAACTAACCGGTCTCGATCCGGGACGGTCCTGGGATTGGGACCTTGTATATCCCTAGTCTAGTGCAAGACCAATTTTGTCTATATCTTCATTTTTTCCTCCAAGAACTTTTTATGTCTATATCTCGATTCATGTTACGCGACTCCAAAATCTTTTGAGATTAAGCCTTTAATATTGTTGTTGTTGTTTTTGTTGTTATCCCTCCTAGATATCACAAATCGAACAATATGTGATTTGGTGTATTAAATCGAAAAACTTCAACCAAATGAAACCGAACTTATTTAACAAATTTAGTAAAATCAATACTTAGTATATTTCTAAAACAACAAACTTAAACCCAACGTACCGTCCGGTCGAGGTTGGGGCCCTCAGAGATGAGGTGTCATCCTTTCTCAAGAGCGCTACTTGACCTGTTATGACTAATCACCAAACCCAATAATGTACCAAACTGGACACTAACCATCCTATTATGAGTTATGACTAATCACTAATCTAAAGATACGAGTACATATAAAGTGACATTCATTCTGATGCGATATATATTCCCATGATTAAAAGTTCATGACCAATATAAAGTCTGAAAACTGATGCGCCATGTCTCAAATGGTCAAAGGGCTCATCATGGGAAAAATTAGAACTTAAAGGCCGTTTGGCGATCCGCATTTTTGGCTTATCAGGCTTATCAGCTAACTTTTTTACCAAACACGTAAATTTTGCTTTCGCGCGTTGAATTGTGTAATAAGCCGAAAAAGTAAGGTTAGAGTTACTTTTCTGCTGTATTGACTGAAGTTACTGTAGATGACCATTTTAGCTATTTTTACATATATTTTTTTCTTTATTTTATTAATAAAATATATTTTAAAAATATTTTTTTCTTGTATCAGCAGAATCAGCTAATGCAGCCACTTCAACCAGAAATTCATAAATTTCAGCAGAATCAGTCAGAACAGCCGATTTTCGTGCTGCCAAACGGGCTCTTATTGAAGTGCAAAATCAAACTCAAATATTGAAGCACAAAAATCAAATTCAAATAAGATAAAAGTTGAAATAAAATCAAACAATAAAAAAGAATCACATATACCATGAAATAGTAAGATTAGAACTATATTTGGAACATGGAAAAAGCGTAGCTAATTGTTATAACTAGTCAAAACCTTATACTCCCTTCATCTTCCTAACTTTGTTCCGTTACCCCTTTTTTGTTCGTTCCATTAAGTTTGTCGCATACCATATTTGTTAATATTTGAGCGGTTACAATTCATATTTTATTCACATTTTATCAATTCAATAACAGCCACACAATTCTATTTTTTCTTTAAAACCACACTACATCTCTTTATCTCAAACTTAAGAGAATTGAGGTAGTAATAAAGAAGAAAGGCATTGGCGACACAAAGTATATACTCATTGCAATGGTAATTGTCCTTTTGCTAACTGTGCATCCCTCCTACTAACATTGGGACATTATGGAGTGACACTGTTACTAAGAAAAAATGAGTTTATGTGGTTGAAATTGAATTAATAAAGTAAGAATAAAATAAAAATAATTTAGAATCACGCAAAATTTACCAATGAGAGTATTTTTTTCTTTTCAGCCAAATTTTTATCAAGCACTAAATTTTTTATTTTACAATAAGTAAAATATATATACTCCGTAAAAGAATATAGATATTGTTCAAACTTAACTTGCTAAATATGGTACCTTCTAAATTTAATTATTTTATTGTTCATTAAATTCATCTACAAGATCAACCATTTCAGCATCTTAATTAGGTCCAGTTAGGGGTGGATCGGGACCGGGCTAGGCCAGGACTGGGTGGGCTCGGGCTTCGGGATTTCAAGCCCGGTACTGGCCCGGGTTTGTGGGGTCGGGCCGGGCTTCGGGACAGGACTAAGTAATAACTTTAAAAAATAGTGCAATCGAGCCCCAAAAAATGAGCCCGAAGCCCGCCCTTATAGCCGTCAGGCCCCGGGCCGGAATTGGACCTATAAACTAGGAAAAATTCTTAGTGTACATGAGTTGTACACAAAGTGTACACAAAACCCCCTAGTTGTCTGTGTACACAGGCAATTCGTTTAAAAAGAGGCAGGATTCGATGCGAAAATCCTCCAATTGTCTGTGTACACATGCAATGTACACAATTTGCGTACATTTTGTGTACACCAAGAATGACCCATAAACTAGTGGGCCAGCCCGGGCCGATCTGTCCGAGTCCATCTCTAGGTCCGATCAAATTCAACTTTATCTATTACAATAGTAAAAAAAATACTCCCTTTGTCCGGAAAAGGTTCACCAAATTAACTTTTCTTGATCAATGACAATCAAATTTGACCAATTATGTTTTTAATATGAAAATCATATCAAAATGTAACTTATTCAAAATATTTTCATAAAAGTATAAAATTTATCAATTATATCTAA
The DNA here is from genome assembly GCA_945859875.1 of Cuscuta europaea. NCBI lineage: Eukaryota > Viridiplantae > Streptophyta > Magnoliopsida > Solanales > Convolvulaceae > Cuscuta > Cuscuta europaea. The sequence continues at coordinate 8,697,191 of CAMAPE010000008.1, read as the reverse complement.
ATATAATAGTTAAAATCATTATCCAAAGTTTGTCATTCATTGATCAAGAAAAGACGATATGACTAACTTTTCTGGATGGAGGTAGTAACACCCTATTCTTGAGAACCCTCTGATACTGGTACACTCGTAGTGTAATATCCTCCCTCCGTCCCGAAAAGGTTGGCCAAATTTCCTTTTTTGGATATCCCAAAAAGATTTGTCATTTCCATTTAAAGTAAGGAATATGTGGTTAAAATTAATTCTCTCTCCTCTGTACAAATTTCAACCACACAATTTTTAGTTTATTAATTCATGTGAAAGTCAACTTTAACCAACCTTTTTTGGGATGAAGGGAGTACTACAGAGTGTAGTTTAGTGAGGTAGGATTCAAGCCCTTGGCCCTTTAAACAAACTTTAGATTATATTTTTGTTTTTTGGTAAACACAAACTTTAGATTATTAATAGTGTAAGACTGTTCAGTTTTAAATACATAACGGTAAAGAATTTAACGAAATCATGGCAGGTCAACTTTCCCGCAGAGGTTAAACTGTACGAGAGAACGAAAAACTTAAAAGTTGCTTAATTAAAAATTAGGAAAACGGTAACTTTTCTGACTGATATAGATCTTGAAAGAATGAGGTGTTAGATTATTATTTTCAATTATTAGAAGTAATAATAGCATCAATAAAGACGAAAATGGATAAATTGTACCCGGCCAATGATAAAGGTTGTCGTACCATATACCATCAGAATTGGTGTAAGCGGCCATGTGAGAGTGTGGCCCTCACCCTTTCATGTCCAGCCTAAAAGAAACCAAAGAAAAGGACAAAAGAGTCCTCCAAAGTCACTTTAAATTGCATTAAAGAATCCTAGCTTTACTTTGCTTTTTCTGCACCCCTCTCTCCTTCTAGGCCCCATAAAGGGCAGTGTCTGAACAGAGAGGAGCAATCAAAAATATGGCATGATGGTAACTTTACCCACACCCCCACCCTAAAAGATCTCACACTTGCTTTCCCTTTTAGGCCCTTTCTTCCCTGCAGTAGTTAACCCTCTCATCCACCTAATCTCTTCTTCTTGGGAAGTTTTTCTTGTGAATAAATTCACCTTTCTGCATATCAGATCTAAAGCTTGAGTTTCAGGTTCTGAACCCGCCCAGAACCACCCTGTTATTCTCTAAAAAACTAAACCAATGATCAGATTCAGGATAGGGACTTTATCTGTTCCAGGCCAGTGCCTCAAAAATAAGACCAAACCGGGCCACTTTTTTTCTTTTGAATCAAGTCAAGAATTCACCAAGAACCGAATCAGGACCGAAATCCAAACAAATACCAGATAGGCAGATAGCACCGTTAAAGTTCCGATTATTTCCCTTTTCGGGGGACCTGGATGCATTCTTTAATCCAAACAAATACACTTTACACTTAATCACCATATAGACGCTAGCGTCGACTTGAGCCCGTCTCGATCTGATTTTTCACGGAGAGATCAGAGCGAGGGAAATCGGGTAACATTAAATTTATCCAGGTAAACCCGTTCTGATTCTGATTCAGTCAACACAACCTTTAGGCCTATTTTAGATGTAAAAAATGGATACCCAAACGGCCAAACCGATTTAGAACGGTCCAGAAAAAAGGGCCATGGTTCTAGTTCTTTACTCTCTTGAGTTCTGCTCCAAAATCAGAACCAGTTCCACCCCTAATGGTCGCCCCTAAATAGGATTTTCTTTCACAAGGCAGCTTAACAAGTAAATAAAATTTGAAAAATGCTTTGTGTACACATTTTGTACATTCGTCTGTCTCACGCACTTCTGTATGTGGACAGATAATTTCTTGTGCGCGAGACAAGCGAGTGTACAAAAGGTGTACACAAAAATGTGTACACCTAGCACAGCTCCTACAATTTATGCCAATGAAAGAATTGGTTAGAGGAACTTTTACGGCTACTGCGGGAGTAATTATTTATTAGTACTGTAGCGATTTACCGGGAAATCGGGATGAGCTGGTAAAGACGTAAAGTAGGAAATAAGAAACAAGGGTAAATATGAGGTAATAAGATTATAAGATTGTAGGACAAAATATAGAGTTATACCACCACCACTACTACTACTAGGGCATATTACGACTACTAGGGGGTGGGGGGTAATGTTTGTTATGAGGATGATGCTATTCTTATGTGAGTGTGTGTATGTGGGGTCCAGCACACAACTACAAAAGAGGGTACAAAATAGACAGAGGGATCCTACTCCCCTTAAACCAGTTCATCTGTCCTATACATATGCATTATGTATCCTTGCCGGTAATATCCTATTGATGATGAAAACATGTCTTTAAAGCGATCCTCCTTGCAGATCTTTTCTTTGTTATGGATATACAAGTCAGCTTTCTGCATATGAATCACAAGAAGACAGGCATTAGAATAACAAATATAACAAACTGGCTGAGATGGGGTCTGCATTTGGTGACAGCAATGACTGACTGTGATTAATTATTAAAAAATATGCTTTTACTGTACTTTCCAATTAAGTAAAATATATGTGCTCCATAATAATAATATAAACTGTTTTCAAGTAGTTAAATATGCTAAAGTTACAAACAAGTTAAATACTACGTATGATAAATTTAGATAAACAAACATTTGATTTTTTAGAATGTAATGACTTGTAAAAAGTGGTACATCAACCAAATATGATAAAAGTGTATTCTCTTAATTTCAGTCATTTTACTTGCAAGAATAAAAAATCCTGTAACCAATTGGTTGGTGCTACCTAAACTAGCACCAAGAAAACTTTATAGGTATAAAAATTATGGAACAGGTTGCAAAAGAATGATCTTACCCTGCTCAAGTCTACTGCCTACACTTCAATGGCTTCTTGTCCGGTAGTTAACCTGATTAAGCAATTCAAAATTTTCAGGTCTCTGTATTTTAGAACTGCAACTATGAAGAAAAATTTTACAAAAAAAAGTGATGTGAAATTACTTAGGGATCTTCAGGGAACATGCTTGAAGAGAAGCCATGTTGAGAGCAGAAGTAGACGGGAGCATGGCAGGGATGTCATTGGAGGGTGTTGCTGAGGAACTATCATCTGCGTCCGTTGGTGCATGTGAAGAAGCACTGTCTACTTCCACCTTATATTTTGCAGGGAATGCAAAAAGGCCATCTGGAAGCTTGTTCTCCGTGCTGGTTTCGTAACAAACAGGACACCAAAGTGTTAGGGACGGTTTGGATACGGGAAATTCTAGAGAAAGATACTAACAAGGATATTACAGAATAAACTTGAAGAAAATGGATGAATTTATCCTGTTTTTGTTTGTTGATACTCATCTTGTTTATTCACGTCTGTCATATAGAGTAACAAATCTAAATATATGTAAATTAAATTAACAATCATATTTAAAGGTAAAATCAAACATATGCAAATAACAATTTTTATCATTTTCCCATCTCCCTAGCATTTTCAGAGAGCCAAACATACCCTTAGGGTACATTTGGTGCTCGGAAATTACTAGTGAAAGAAAACGAGGAAATTTGAAAGGAAAGACAATGGGTGGATAAACAAAAATGGCGCCAATGCAATATATCAAACTTAATTCTTTGTTAGAACTCTTTATTCTCGACATGAATATTATTATTGTATAAAGATTAAGAATTAAATATATGCAAAACTTTATACAGTTTTAATCAGATTAGACTTTCCTATGTATTGTCCAAGCCTCCACGGTAATATCAAACATAAAACAAAACATGTGGGTTAGCAATTTTTCTCTTACCTTACTGTTTTCCTGAATTCCAAACATAGCCTCAGAGAGTAGGAAAACTGAACAAAATACAAGAACTATTTGCCAATAATACCTTGCATTCAGTTCAAGGGCATCAAGATTCGAGCTTTGCTCCTTTTTGATACTATTATCATTTCCACTATCATTCTCATGGGCTTCAGTTTGCTCCCATGGAAGCTTCACATGGTGGTCAGCATTGATTTCTGGGACAAGACTGTGATAGTTTTGTGAAAGAGAACTGCTCAAAGAAGGGACTGAAATTCCAGGATATGAAGCAGGCTGGAACTGATGATAATTATGATGATTTTTCTGGTCCAAAAGCTGCATATTCATCAGTCTTCTTCCTTGAAGCTCAATGGCCTGTTGCAGCTCAGCATCTTGCTCTAGCTTTCTTCGAAGCATTGCCTCGCGTGAATTATAAAACATCCTTGGTCCTGTTAAACCATTGGCAATTCAGGAACTAATGGATACTATAGGTCTCTTTGGAATTACGAAAAAATCACTATGGGGAGAAAATACAAGACAGCATATTTGTAAGCAAAGAAAGTGAGGGGTAAAATATAATGTCTACTCAAACTCAAAAAAGAATTGATATTGGTTCAAACTTATTTTATTTAATTATTTATTTCTACTATATAAGATTATTAAAATTAACAATGTGTAAAACAAAAGTATAACAGTAATGATATTTCATTTTCCCTTGCATTTACAAGATACAACCAAACAGAAGAAAAGAGCTTTCATTCCCATTTATTTCCTTCCCATTGTATTTAATGGAAGGAAAAAAATGCTATGTATTTTCATATGTTTGGCTTTACTTTGGAAAATATAGAATATTAATTTTTAATGTTTTAAAGCAATAGTAGTATATTTACATTTTTTGAAATGAAATAATTAATTAATAAAATGAGTTTAAACAAACATCTAAAATTATTTTATTTTGAACAACTGCCAAGTTTTCCCCCAATATTTCTCTTCTAATTTCACTTCATATTTTCTTCTCTCATTTCTTTACTTCATATTTTCCGGGATCCAAACATGCCCTATAAGCTAGCAAGAATCAAAGGACACACAATTTTAACAGCATACCGAAAGGAAGGTCATGGGGCTCCAGAGAATCAAGACCAGATGGGCTTAAGCAAGATGAAAACTTCCCCCTGTCCATATGGTGCTGCTGGTGCTGCTGTTTTCTACATTACCAACCAAGAACAGAATATTATTTTTGCACAAATCATGCACAAAAAATACAAATCAGAGAAGAATAACACAAATAGATACTTTTCTGGGATATTCCCCTTTTCCTTGTAGGGTTTCACAAGCACACGAGAGTCACACACAAAGTGTGGATTCCCTTTGGCCAAGATCCGCTTCACAGTCTCCGGGTACACAAATGTGACAAACCCAAACATTCTCTTCTGTTGGTAAGGAATTCTTACATCTTGCACTGGCCCATACAAGCTGCAAAAATTAAAAATGCAGTTTTTTAATAACCAATATTTCAAGAGCTCCATCTTTAAAATAAATAAAAAATACACACCCGAAGTAATTAGAAACATCCTCTTCACTAAAGGTGCTATCAGCAGGAAATGTCAAGTATATTTGCCGCGAGCAAGAATTGGAGTATCCGGCCAAACCCATGCTGGAGTAGTCATTAACTTCTGATCGGCAACGCCCGAACTTGCGAAGCTCTTCCCCCAGCATCAATGCAGCTGGTGGAGACCTGAAATGGTAATTATCCATAAACAGAAAATTCAAATTTAAAACACAGGCCTTATTTAGCTTGATGATCAGAGAAACATTTCAGGCAGACAGGATCTAAAAGGAGAGCCATAAAAACACAGATAGTAAATAATCTGGAAAGCCAAATTAGGAATGGTTGCCAAATTTGCCAAACTAGGCATTGCTGAAATACAAGACAAATGGATTATGTGAAAACAAGATGCATGGTAACAAATTAATTGGCAAAGTTACCAAATATGCTCATGAACACCGCCCATGAGTGAATGTGACTAGATGTATTAAAGATTATGTTAGGTTTATATCCCACAAAATAAATGATGGGTTAAAGTTAACTACTTTCTTCAAAAACATAACCAAATAAACACACAGACAAGCTTGATTGCATAAAATACCTCGGGTTATCGTTCAGAATGTTCATGCACTTGTTGTACGAGAAAGGGTGGTGAGCACTAGAAGCCATGAGCTGTGAAAACCTCTGCTGCTGAAGAGCTTTGATCCGAACAAGCTCATCCAAAGAGGCGGCGTCAATTTTTCCGGGAGAACCACCGAAAACGGAAGCAGACCCATCAGCCGCCGAGTCAGTAAAGCCACCGCCGTTCTTGGCAAGACCCCGGCCGAAGTACATGCAAGGCCTCAAACCGTCTTCTGATCCACCAAGATAACCGTCGCTCATCGAGAACCGCCGCCTGTGAAGCTGCTGGTGGGGGTCAGGGCTTTCCTCGTACGGGAAAATAAGTGAATCGCTCTTGTTCCCGGTCGGGCTCATTATCGGGTCAAAAGGCTCAAACTGATCAGTGGGCTCCCCATTGTAGAAAGGGTGAGGAGAAGAACTGGGAGTGGCGGAGGAGGCCGGAGGAGGGTTTGTGGAACCGTTAACCACGGCGGCGTATGAGAGGTGATTTCTGGAAAACGCAGGAGACCCAGAGGGCCAGAGAGACGACGGAGAAGAAGGGAAGCCATTGTTGTTAGGAATCGTGATTCTGGGGGGCGAGTGGGTGAGAGGGCCGAACTTGGTAGTGGGACTGAAGGGGGAAGGCGAACAAGGCGCAGAATGCGAGGAGGAAGAAGAAGAGTTGGAGGGAAGGCCAAGAAAATCCTTGGCCTGATTGATGAGAGACAAGAGGAAAGTATCAGGAACATGGGCCAATCTTATCATCTCTTCATCCCCCTGGTCCTGAATCAGTATGTAACCCATGATTTTCGAAGCGTTATCTGGATCCAAGCTCTGAACCCTGGAGAAGACTATCTTAGTAGCTTCATAAGCGTCCATGGCGGTGGACGGTGATGGAAATGATGGAGTGGAGAAGAGAGCAGAGCACTGTGTGGTGGTGGTGGTGGCAGTGGGGAGTAGGGAGTGAGAGAGTATGCGTTGGATGGATTTCTCTTTCTCTTGGTTTGATGTTTTCTTGAGAGAGAAAACGATAAAGAGAGAGAAAAGAGGGCGGAGTTCCGGAGAGGGCAGTTGCATCAGCAGCGCCTCAAATTACTAATCTCTCCTCGAGGAGTTCCACTCCCAATTGGATTCCCGGGGCCGTCTGGAATTTGGTTAGATAAATGCGACCAGATAAATCGAGGCTAATTTCGTGTATTAATCAATCATTAACAAATTCCCCATACATAATCACACATATACATTCATGTCTACGTGGAAAGAATTCGGGTTAGGCCGGCATGACGGGTATATCGTCGCAAGAATGTGTTTTGGTCAAAAGTCCAATGATTCAATTTTTTTGATTTTTTTTGTTTATTAGGATATTTTGAGTTTGAACTCGTCAATGGTTAGTGTCTTTGTATTTAATAATTATCCAAGTCTGCTCTGAGATGTTTTCTTTTGGACTGTTTTCAGTCTCAGATCATACTTTAACATACCAGACCAGATCAGATCAGATTTGGATAGTTATAAAATACACAAAGATCAGACGTTTACCAGACCAGTTCAATCCAGACCAAATCATATCAGACCAGACCAGATCAACAAATTTTAGTCCAAAAGAAAAATCTCTAGTCTGGTTTGTGACCGAAAACAATTCAAATAAAGACATCATATCATTCGATCATTCAAATTAGATGGAGATTGACCAAGACAATAAGTAAACAGTCCGGAAGAGATCAAACTTTGCCTGACTTGATGAGAAAATTTTAGTCATAAATATATAATTTTATTAAACTTTAGGAGTTTGTAGTTCTACTTTGAAACAAGTTAAGATCTAATGATTGAATGTATACTTGATGCTAATGAACTAAAAACATATGGACATTAAATTGATTTTATAAGGAAAAAAGAATTTGGCATCATGAAATTCCCATCAGGCTAGTCTGACAAAAATGCTATTTACACATGTTGGTATCAAGAGAAACAAATTTTAAGATGGCATTTCAAATATAAATGGTAAAATCGATGGTATTGAGAAGTGAGGTGTAGGGTTGAGATAATAGTGTTTTAGTATAATACTTGGAGATTATATAAGTGATATAGTATATAGGCTGAACGAGCAATTACTTTCACAAAACACGCGGAAAACGGCACAAGTTGACACCCTGGCGCACTCAAGCGCCTTGGCCCCTGGCACCTCGTCCCTAACAAGGAAATCAACCAGACACGGAAGCAAGCTAACAGAGCAAGCCAAACAAAAACACGGACAAGGGCCCTCAGCCCCTCATCCACTCCTCAACACTTCAACAATTCCCCCAACGCCCAACGTCGCATTGGGTCACATCGCGGGGTTTCGCACATATACAAGCTTACACGTGTACATGCACTTAGTGTTTATTATAAGTGTAAAAAACCCTTTGGGCAGATGTAAATGAATTGAAAATCATTAATACATCGCATATCTTTCTCTCTATGTAGTTAGGTCTCTCTTTTCTTTAGATACCACATAGACAATCAAGCATATGAGCATTATCTGTGTGTGCGCGTGTATGTATGTATGTATGCATGCATGTATGTATGCATGCATGTATGTATGTATGCATGCATGCATGTATGCATGCATGTATGTATGCATGCATGCATGCATGTATGTATGTATGTATGTATGTATGTATGTATGTATGTATGTATGTATGTATGTATGTATGTATGTATGTATGTATGAATGTATGTGTGTGTGTGTATGTGTGTGTGTATGTATGTATGTCTGTATGTATGTACGTACGTACGTATGTAAGGACAAAATGTCAAAATCCAAAACTAAATCAATTTAGATATATGAAAATAAATTGGCACCAAAGCATTGGCAAATGAGATTTTAACAGGCCGTACATTATTCATTTGTAATTTGATATCATCACCACGTTGTTCCGAACATTATTGATAGGAGTTAATATGTTTTATTCCGAGTATAGGAGTCATACGCTCCTATTCAGAGTGTTTACGTTTTCTGCAATGTCTAAAATGTTCTAGTGTGCATCCATGATCTCCGCCTCCAGCGTCGACCTTTTTTCTTCTTCTGTGCATCATCTTCTCCTGCAACTCCAAAATCAATCTTCTTCTGCAATTTCAAAATCGATCATCTTCTCTTGCACCTCCAACATCGATCCCTCTCTACGATGTCTAGTCCAAAACTCCAAGTTGTTATACTACTCTCCTTCTATTCTCTACTTATATTCCCTTTCCTCTCTTCCTCTTCACACCAGAACATTATCTCCCAGGTATTCTTTCACCTGCTCTTCCTCGTCTGGTTTCTTCTTCCTCCTCTGTTTTGTAAAAAGTTGTCATGTATGTTCTCAAAATGTCATGAAAAAAGTCATTTACATGTGTAAAAACATGGCAATCGTTGAAAATGTCAAGCATGTGTCATTTTTACTTTTGGAAATTTTTGCCCTGAAAATGTAATGACGATGTAAAATAAAAATTGTCATTTTGATAAATGTAATGTCAAGGTAGTGACATTTTTATCAAATCAGTGCACCATTATGGCATTTTCAGGTCCAAATGGGGAGAAAAGTGATACTCCCTCTGTCCCATTGGACCTTGCCAACTTTTCATTTTTGGTTGTCTCAAAAAACTTTGCAACTGTCTAATTAAAGCAACTAATTTGTGGTTCTGCACAAATTTCAACCACACATTTTTTACTTTTCTTATTTCTCACCTACTTTGCACTTGACAAAGTCCATCGGGACAGAGGTAGTATGAATTAGAAGAAATTTATAAAAATTGAAAATTAAAATGAGAAGAAACAGATGAACATTGGAAGAAAGAAAATAGAGAAGTTTGAAGAGGATGATGATGAGGATGAGGAGCTTATGTGAGAAAGTAGAAGAGGGATCATTCATTTTCAGGGAAAGCTTTGCAGAGGCATCATTCATTGTCATTCACGGTCATCGCAACCACCATGTAGGGCAAGCTTTGCGGAGGCATCCTTCAGCAACACAAGCTTCGAAAGTCGCAAATGCAAAAAGAGTAGTATTGCAGGGCAATTTTGCAATTCCACCATTTTAGTCCTACGTTGTTGCACAGAAAAGTGACAGTCCTACAATGGAACTTTTCATTTGTTTTAGTCCCATTAAACAAAACAAATGCAAATAATTCATGCTCTTGTTTCTTTCATTACATGAAAATCTGTCTGCCTTACTTTTTCACATTCATGTCCACACTTTATAGATGTAAAATCAACCGCATAAGGGAAATAATTTTTTATCCCAATTTTTATTATGTTTATAAATTGACGCTGTTTATTAAAATAGTACTGCCCCCGCCCCCCTAATATTGGGACAAAAGAGAGTGATGTGGTTTTTAAGAAAAGTAGAATTATGTTGTTGATAATGAGTTGATAAAGTGGGGATAAAGTAAGAATGAACTAGAACCACACAAATGTTACCAAATATAGTATGGGACAATAATAGAGGGACATCCAAAAATGAAAAAATGGGACAATTATAAGGGGCGGAGGGAGTAGTTATATCTTTTTCGTTAGTTTCTTTACTTTTTGGGAAGATGGGTGACTTATATTGATATCACAACATTCATATAGGGAACAAACAGATAAAAGGATCACTCTCAACCGCCGGCCCTCGAAACAGACTCAGAGTCAATCAACTTCCAGAAAGCAATATGACTCGTTGATCCTGTAATGGGCATAACTGAGTCAAAAACGGTCAAAACAGGTCATTTATCACTCAATCCTAATTCAAGAGTCTGACAAAACAAAAAATAGAATGCGAGAACAAACATAGTCTGATTAAAGGAAAAACAAAAATATAAACAACATTATTAAAACTGAGTTGCATCCCCATAACCACTGAGGTATCCTTCCCTGCCATAAAACTTCTTTAGAACTCTCGCTGGCCCCAAATTACTTTCTGGCACGGAGGTGGTTCCGGGGGAGGATGAGTTGCTGCTGCATGGGTGAAGGCAAGCTTCCTCTTCTAAAGTCCTTTTCTGATAAGGAGAATTCAGACCTCCTGCACCATCAGCCACATCTTTGCTTACCAGACCCTTCTCTTCTTCCTCTATAGTCAACCTGTGGTACTGCTCCTCAACTTCTCCATTGAAATCAACAAGGTCGAACGAACTACCGGCTGCAGGCGTTAAACTCAATCAGAAAAATATACCCTAGAAAACCCTAAGGAACAACCGCCGCTCAAAGCTACAATCCTCTGGGAACTGAAAAGAAAATTTGAAACTCCAAAAAAACCCAATTGCCGCAACCCAGGCCTAGAGACATGCCGAGCGAGAGTGTTGATGTGCCGAAAGAGGGAGCGTTGATGCATTGCGCCTGCTAGAGGATCTCCTTTGTTAGCGTAACTAGGCCTCGTTATTTTCTGTACTTAATAATTGATTAATATATTACGCACATACATTCACAATGGACCTGTCATAGGGTAATGGTAATTCATAACTTGGGTAATTTTCTCACCTACATGTGAAACAACTCACGTATAAATAAATAATAAGTTATCTTAAGTACTTACACATCACTCTATATTTTCAAACAACTGTCTATAACAATTATTGAAGTAAAGAGATTTTATATTATTAATGTTGTCGGTACCATCAAACTACTTTGATGACTCCCCCTCCTCAAAGGCATGTAGTTTATCATGACTAATGAATATAAGATGATGCAACAAATGCATCAGCATCGTTTATCTTATCTCTAGTTATTTCGTTGATCAATGTAATTATACAAACCCTTCTTGCAGATATCAACCTTTTTTACCTATAATCAGTATCATGATGTGACAATTTGTAACTCTAAAGTCTATATAGTTGTAAACTATCCACATGTTCTTTAATGATATTCGCTTATGACTCTGTAAACTCATCGAATAAAATGCACATTTTGTGATGGGGGTCATATCATGATTGTTAGTATTCTCGGAACCAACAATTAGTCTCATTCTTGTATGATTATGGAAATATGTGAAGTCATGCCATACAATTTTGTGCGCCTTATAGGCTTTGGTTCCTTATGTTAGTATATATGTCCTAGCGACAATCATTTCTTTAAAGACATATGTACTCGATCACATTTAGTTTTTATATTTGATATATACACGGTATTACACTTTATGAATGATTGTTTTCGATTGTCAATGTTTTATTCATAATTGTGTTCCCTTGGATTTATGTTGTCAATAAGTAAGTGGGAGCTTATATGATATAACATAGGGTCCTAAAAGAGCCCCAATCAATGATCATCAAGAATGGGATATTGATGATATGCGATAAGATTGGTATGTGGACTGCATCATACTTTTAGAAAGTATAGTTGATCTCACGACTATGAGTTCCTGTAATTCATGATGGTCACATAGATATTTTAGAGAATATTGGCATACCCACCGAGAAACCATTTGATAAGTTCTATTCATGTGTCTATGGGATTATCGGCGTATAGAGTAGTGTAATAGTCCTTCGACTTGAGGTCAATACGTACTACATGTGCGGAGTGATGTACTTTGACCATGACCAACGCTTGCACTCCAATTGGGGTAGATACGGCATGTGTTGGGTGCATCACGAAGCACATGGAGTAGTAGTTGAGCCAAGAAAGGATTCATTCCTCATAATAGATTAAGAGAGAACATTCTACTTCTCATATCTAGATGGATCATAAAGTCATTGGCCAATGCAAAGATATATTCGTTTTGGATATCGAATATGATCGTTATGGATCATCTAGAAAGATTGAGAGACAGAGACTGAGTTATTGGGATAGACACTATATCATGTTCTAGACTTAGTTGAATGTTCGCTGAATGAAAGGACCGTATCACTATGAGCTCTATATTACAGGGAGTTTGAATAGTCCTCGCAAACGTCCTTATATATTAAGTTTGTCTGGTAAATCGTCTAGGGATTCTACTAAGACCTTAATTTGATTAGTGCTTAATATATAAGGCCCTATGGGTCACACAACAAGTGATTATACCTTCCGATTGAATTGTTAGAAGGAATTAAATATTATTAATTGGATTAAATAATATTTAATTAGTAATACTGAAAATGGATTAAATATTAATTAGATTAAACATATTTATTTCATGAAGTTGAAGGAGAGTTCTATTTGATAGAATTAATTAAGTGGAATAAATTAGATTTATTATACTTAATTAAGATGTATTTATAATTAATTAAAGTTGATATTTTCTTGTGCACAATTTAGAATTAGTGTATTCAAGAAAATATAAAATAATAATAATAAGTCTTTTAAGAAGATGAGGGTGGCGGCAGCCCCCATTCTTCTTTAATACGTATGACTAGTTTTGTTATTATTATTTATATCTTTATTTAATTAATAAATGATATTAGTCATGATAGGACTAGAACTCATTAATGAGGAAGTCTTTAATTGTGATTAGTAAACTAGTTTAGAACTAGTATAAATACATCCTCCTTCTTCATAATTATGGGACCAGTTTTTAGATTCAGTATTACCAGTTTATTTCCCCGCAAAGAGATTTCCTAGCCTTTCTCTTAGGGAGATCTAACTGTTCTTTCGGAGAGGAGAAATCACGTGGATACCTAAGGTCAAGGATTATCACCGCTAGGCTGGAAGATCTGTAAGTTCTAACTCAGATCTGTTATTATTGTCATATTCGTTGTTTTGTCATAATCAGGAAAGATCTGTTTGGGAAAATTTTAAACTTCCGCTGCTGTACTTTCGAGGTACGTTACATCAATTTTCTAACACCTTAGTGTGATCATTCCTTTCTATTGGGAATAACAGGATCGTGCTAATATGAGAGAAAAACACTTCTATTACTTTCAAGAATAGAAAGAAGAGACATACAAGCTCTAACTAAAAACTCTCAAAACACCTCACATATCTCTCAAGGATATTCACAACTCTTCTTGGTTGTGCTATGATGATCTATGATCTAATTTACTTGATGATAGAAAGACTCTCCAAGCTCTCTATTTGTAACACCAAAACTAGGTACTAGGAAGGTGGAAGGAAGGTGGGATTAAACATGGGGAAGCTTCAATGGTGGTTGAGGAAGTCTCCTTTGTCACTCTTGCACATGGAGGAAGCTTCATGGATGTTGCTCACAATTGGATTCTTCAATTTGCTTGTACTTGGATATGTCCTGGAAATTGAATTCTTCAATTCTCCCCTTCGAGGCATATTCAAAACAAGCATCCCAACTATGTCTCTGCATAGCTCTAGCTTATCTCGTGTCACACCTTCGTCAGCATGTATGATGGATTCTCCTTGGTGTTGATCTTCACTAGTCTCAACAGTTGTTGATCAATCGTCTCCCGTATGCAGTGATACCAAATACAATATGCTTTTGTACGAGAATGGTACATAGAGTTCTTGCTCAAGTCTAGAGCACTTTGACTATCACAATGTACCTTGTACTCTTTCTGCTAGATCCCAAGTTCTTGGAGAAAGCGCTTTAGCCACAACATTTCCTTACCTGCTTCAACGGCAGCAATGTATTCTGCTTCTGTTGTAGATAAAGCAACACACTTCTGCAATCTTGATTGCCAAGAAACAGCTCCCCCTTCAACGGCAGCAATGTATTCTGCTTCTGTAGTAGACTTTCTACTATCAATATCTCCAGCCATATCAGCATCTGTGTAGCCTTCCAAGACTGGATCAGCTCCTCCATAGCAAAGACATAACTTCGTGGTACCTTTCAAGTACCTGAGAATCCATTTGACTACCTCCCAATGCTCCTTCCCGGGGTTAGAGAGAAAACGACTCACTGTACCCACTGCCTGTGCAATGTCTGGCCTTGTGCATACCATGGCGTACATCAAACTTCCAACTGCTGAAGAATATGGAACTACTGACTTCTCTCCGATCTCTTCCTTGGATGTGGGACATGTTCTTTTTCTCAACTTGAATTGATTCGCAAGTGGAACACTAACTGGTTTGGCATCATTCATGTTGAATCTCTCAAGTACTCGTTCAATGTACTTCTCCTGAGATAGCCATAACTTGCGATTCTTCCTATCTCGAGTGATCTCCATCCCAAGAATCTGTTGAGCTGGTCCTAAGTCTTTCATATCAAAAAGACTTAGAGAGTTCTTTCTTCAACTGGTTTATCCTCACTTCACCTTTCCCAACGATCAACATGTCATCTACATACAGTAGAAGAGCAATAAAGGTACCATCTGGAAGTTTCTTGATGTATACACATTCATCTGCATTAGTCTTCTTGTAGCCTTGCCTCTTCATGCATGAGTCAAACTTCTTATTCCACTGCCTTAGTGCTTGCTTCAAGCCATACAAACTTTTAGATAACTTACACACAAAGTTATCATTTGAGTTCTCAAAACCTTCTGGCTGTTGCATATAGATTTCTTCTTTCAAATATCCGTGAAGAAATGTTGTCTTCACATCCATCTGTTCAAGTTCCAAGTTCATACTAGTTGCCAAGCCAAGTATAACTCAGATTGAGGTCATCTTAACAACTGGTGCAAAGATCTCATCAAAGTCAATTCCTTTCTTCTGTTGGAATCCTTCGACAACCAACCGAGCTTTGTGTTTCACCACTTGTCCGCTTGCATCCTTCTTCAACTTGAACACCCATTTGTTTCTCAGTGGCTTCTTCCCTTTAGGAAGTTCTATGATCTCATAAGTTTGATTTTTCTGCAGAGATTCTAACTCATCATGCATTGCTATTAGCCATTTTTCCTTATCCTTATGAGACACAACTTCTTGAAAACTCTCCGGTTCTCCATCTTCAGTTAACAAAAGATATTCAGATGATGGTATATGGCCTCGTTCAGATCTACGAACAGTTGGAACCATTTGAGAAGAGCTACCATCATCTGTGCCTGGTGAGGTGGGTTGTGACTCCCCTTCCTCTGCACTCTCTTCTGTCTCCTCATCCTCTTCTGCTTCTGAGTTGTCATTCACTTCGTCATTGTTTCTCACGAACAATTCAGGTGCTTCATTTGAAACTTGAGTACCCTCATTTGACTTCCGAGACATTGTGGGGTTTTCAATGTCTTCTATTGTCAAATCTTCATGGAACACAACGTCCCTGCTTATGAACACTTTTTTCTCCTTAGGATCCCATAACCTCTATCCAAACTCTTCATTTCCATAGCCAACTAAAATGCATGGGATAGTTCTTGCATCAAGCTTCTGTCTAAGCTCTTTGGATACATGTGCATATGATGAACAACCAAATACTCTAAGATGTGAGTATGTAGGATCCTTACCTGTCCATAGTCTCTCTGGAACTTCAAAGTTGAGTGGTACTGAAGGTGATCGGTTGATAAGATAGCATACGGTGTTGACTGCTTCTACCCAAAATGACTTTGGAAGTTTAGCCATATTCAGCATGCTCCGGGCTCGCTCCATGATAGTCCGCTTCATTCTTTCAGCAACGTCATTCTTTTAGCAACGCCGGGATCTTTCAGCATGTACTGACTTCTCATGTCGAATGCCATATGTTCTACAATATGCATCGAATACCTTGGAAGTATACTCGCCTCCATTATCAGATCGGAGACATTTCAGCTTCTTTCCTGTTTCACGTTCCACCAAGACGTGAAATGTCTTGAAGCACTCGAACACCTGATCTTTTGTTATCAGGAAATACACCCACACTTTCCGAGAAGCATCATCGATAAAGGTCAGAAAATATTTGCTTCCACTGAGTGATTCCACCTCCAAAGGAGCACATACATCAGAGTGTACCAAACTTAACAACTCCGATCTTTTAGTTGAAGTAGAACTAAATGATACTCTATGTTGCTTACCAAATAGACAATGACTGCAAGGACCTAGTGCATCATTCTTGTCAATGTTGATAAGGTTCTTCTTCATCAAGGTAGTCAACCTTTTCTCACCGATGTGACCGAGTCTCAGGTGCCACAGATCCTGAGAAGCCTCCTCAACAATGTTGAGGCTATCCGTACAAATCCTCAAATGGGTTTTGTACAATGTGCCACAAACATGTTCTCGAGCAATTGTCAAAACGCCCTTTGACATTTTCCATGTGCCCCTGCTAAAGTGGTTTTCATACCCCGGTTCGTCAAGACATACCACTGACAGAAGATTGAGTTGAAGGTCTGGAACATGTCTGACATCCTTCAAAGTGATTGTGCTCCCACCACTTGTCTTTATTTGTACATCACCAATTCTAGCTATTACAGATGAACTGGAATTACCCATCTTCACCGCTCCATAGTCTCTAGCTTTGTAAGTTGTGAAGTAGTACATGTGGGGAGTAACGTGGTAAGATGCTGCAGTATCTACCACCCATTCAGTGTCCTCTCTTGAGACGTGCAGACATGTTTCATCATTGGTAGTACAATACGCTACATCACCTGAGATTGTGATGAGCGCTTCACCACCCTTGTCCTTCGTTTGTGAATTGCTCTTCCCTCGCTCCTCTAGCAATTTGTAGCAGTTCTTCTTCATGTGACCCTTTATACCGCAATGGTGGCAGGTATAAGAAGGTTTCCGGCCATCTGATTATCTCCCTTGACTTTTGCCTCTGCTTTGCCACTTCCTCTACTGTTTCTTTGTTGCTTTCCTTGTGATCTTCCTCGATTCTCCGTCACAATGGCATGAGTCTGATCTGTGCTCATGCCTTTCCTCATTGCCTCCTCATTGAACAATGCATCCTTGACCACAGACATGGTAAGTTTGCCATCTGGGGCTGAGTTGCTGAGAGTAACAACTAGTGTCTCCCAACTATCAGGAAGGGAACTAAGAAGTAGTAGAGATTGCATTTCATCTCCAAGTATCATTTCTACACAAGATAGTTTATTTACCAGACTCTGAAATTGACTAGTATGTTCAGCAACAAAAGTTCCACTTTTGAGCTTCATATTGACAAGGCGCCTCATCAGTAGGGCCTTATTCCTAGCGGTCTTTGCCTGGTACATATCTTCTAACTTCTTCCAAAGGGCATAAGCGTCGGTTTCTTGTGCAACATGGTGGAAGACAATATGGTCGATCCATTGACGAATTTGACCAATAGTTTTTGTAAGGCATAATTGTAATTAGGTTTTTGATGATGCTATATTAATTAGGAATTTAGAGTACCCCCTCTTTAGATTCAATATATTAGAAATTATCCTTGTAAAGTTTCTTAGAATAGTCGACTGACAGAAGACCTCCTCACAGAAGACCGTTGGCTCTCTGTTGATTCTTACTCCGACAGAATACCTCTGGATCTCTGTTGGACAACACTACAACAGAAACCCTCTTCACCTTCTGTTAGCTTGCTTCTGACAGAAGACCTAAAGGACTCTATGATAGCTTTTCAAACAAAAGTGCTCGAGACCTTCTCTGAGAGACTTTCTGCTGAAGACACCAGAAGGCCTGACACTTGGAGAATTTTCTTGATACTACTTCAACCGGTGAAACCAACGAAAGATTCCTTCAACGGCTAGAAGACTTCAATGGAATAGCTACAGTACACGCATTAAATGCACATTTAATGCCTCCCGTACTCTGAAGAGTAAATGCATATGATTGGCCGCAATGTCAGGATAGCTTTATCCCAAAATAGTAACCCGCCAACTTTGCTGGGTCCTACTGGTCAAGTCAACTGTTCGCGCATTTAATGCAATTGTCCTCCTTCTCCTCCAACGGGAAGACAACCCCAGTATAAAAGATACACTACGAAGAACAACAAATATATATACAACTTTGCTACAACAGTGCGAATAAAAAAACATTCAAATACTCAAAACGCATAAGCCTCCTTGAGATTAAATCTTCATCATCTTCTACAAGAGAAGGGAGACGTTGGAAAGATTCTTACTTCCAACACAAGCAAAGTTCTATTCATTCTTCAACACTTCAAGCACTCCATCTACAAATCTTTTGTAACGAAGCAAGTTGGAGGAACCCCTGTTTCAATAGAAACTCTTCTTTCACAAGAAGGACGTCCAAGTATCTGGAGCAGTGAAGTGGTGATACTTCCGGGAAGCTCAGTGAAAGGACCAGTCTTAAAGGAAGCCAGGAAGTGCATCCCAGGAGACATCTACACTTGAAGAAGACGTGGAGAGCTTCTTAAGTGATAGGACTAAGGCGTTGTAAACGGACGTTTTTACAAGCTTAGTGGAACAGTGGATTAGAGGAACAAGTTGTTCCTTGAACCACTATAAAAATCCCTGGTGTTATTTACTTACTGCACTTATTTATCGTTCTTATTTGAACTGTTTAACTCCAAAGACTTGGTCTCTGTGTTCAACAGAACGTGTCTTGTGAGTTAACAGAAGGCCTATTGCATTTGCTTCTCTGAGGCTAATCTGACAGAACCCCTACCAGAACCCCATCCGCTGCCAGTCTGTTCTGCCAACAGAACAGGCTATTCTGTTAAATCTGGTAATTAGCTTAAAAAGTTAAAAACCAATACAGACTATTCACCCCCCCTCTAGACTGTATCGAGTACAACCGGGACCAACAGTTTTCTATTAATTTTCTTCCACTCCATTGACTTGGGCGGGTCAGGAAATACCTTTCATCTCTATTGGATCAAAAAGGTCTTTACAGCTAAGGAAATCTTCCATCTGAGGTTTCCACAGCGTGTAGTTGGTAGCCATGAGCATAATCATAGCCCCGGAAGATGAAGTTGACTCCTCAAAGGTCATTTTCACCTTCTAAATAGTTTTGATTTTCCGTTTGATAAAAAATCGGAACAGAATTTTGAAAAACGGACAACACCATGCAAAGTGAGAACTAATCTCGTGCGTTCATTTCGAGATCTAATGGCTCAAAATGAGCCAAAAATGAACTAAATTTGATCAAAAATGCGGTGACAATTTCGTAATTAAAACAAAGTTTTTTGCCATCGCGAAAAAGTGCAACAGAAACACGCAAAACTGCAACGCGGTGCTGAAAAAGTGCAATTGTTTGCACTTTGTACGGGAGAACCTCTTTTTATTCAATCTCTTCACTATATATATATATATATATATATATATGTTGAACTGATCTTAGGAGAGAAATGAGAACGAATCTGGACCATTGGATTGAATTATGTTGAACTGAATTGTGCATTTGGTGAAAGTGAAATGTGCATTAGTTGATATTGATATGTGCATAATTAAAATTTAAACTCACATGTGCATTAGGTTAAAATGAAATGTGCAGAATAAAAAGTACAAAAATAACATCACATTGTACCTTTTATTCTGCACATTTTAGTTTCATCTAGTACACATTTCAAATTCACCTAATGCACAATTTAGCTTCATATAATGTCACTATATTGTACCATTTGTGTTGCACATTTCAATTTCACCTAATACACATTGCAGCTTCATCTAATGCACATTAAATTTCACATAAAGCAAATCTAACGGTCCAAATTAATTCTCATTTTTCTCATAAGATCATGTTCTTATTTGAACCAAAATCTACACACACACACACAGATATATATATATATATATATATATATATGTGTGTGTGTGTGTGTGTATGTATATATATATATATATTAGAGATCAAATACAAACCCATCTTAATTTACTAACCTACAAACTAATCAAGGCCATTCATTTAGTTCGGATCAGCATCTGTTTCATGTTAACCGCTCACTTCAGACTAATTAAAAGTAACGGTGCTTTGGTCAATTACTCTTCTTTTATAATGAAACAGAAATCACGCTCATTACTTTCCATTCCCATAAACCGTCTATTTCCCGTTTCTTCTTTCATTCCATCTTTCCAATCGATCAAGGGTTTCATCTGTGCGCTTATCTTCCTCACCGAGATTACGAATTGCTCGAATTCATCTCCCCTCCCATCATTATCATCGAACGCCATGGAATCTGCAGGTACCTCTATATCTTTGATGAACTCTGTTTTCATACAAAAAAACTTTAGAGGTATTATGCCTTGTTGTTGTTCATGTTTCCTGGTCATGCATTTTTTTTAATTTAATTGATTCGCATAACATGTTGATGTTATCTTATGTCTTCTCGCAAATGAATTTCACAATTAAACGTTGATAATGTTACCTCCCTTTACTTCGTAGGTTTGTTTTTGTGTGAACTCTATTGTATATAAATTATTAATGAAACTTAACTACATCATCATTAACGTGAAGGGAGAAAATGATTATTTCAATGTTTTGTGAAGTTTCTCTTTGTATTTCATTTTTTGTCTTCTGCAAGGTAAAGTATGTATTATGCATTTGTTTTTGTTTTATGGTGCATTTGTTTAATATTGGTTTTCTTTCATGTTTATTATATATCCTATGTTGTTTACATAGATTTGAATTGCTCCTTTTTGAGTGTTCACCCGAAAAGAAACTAGTTGTTGGGATGATATTTCCTAATCTAGATGTTGGCTTGATTTTTACAGAGACTATGCAATTTCTAAACAATTTTTAGGGCCACAGAGAAGGGATGATCATGTTTTTATAGACATTTTCATCACAATTTTGTTTTGAAGGGAGGGGTGCGGTGCTTGAGCAGGTCCAAGGTCAATTAGCTGGTTATGCAGCCGATTCCCTAAGCATTGGGATGATTTGTTATGATATAGATGCTGGCACCGAGTTCTACAAAGAGTTTGCCCCATAATGATAGCAGGAATTACCCCTTAAATAAATAGGATTTCATGATACGAATAAGTTTATTTAGTCATATTGTTTTGTTATTTTTCCATGTATTGGTATGTAAAATGTAAACAAATTTACAAAATGAACTTATTCTTACCTTGTATTCATTGTATTTTATGTTCTGTACTATATGTGTGCACATGTGATTCACTTGATGCCATCCGTTTTTGTATTACAGTTTTCACTTTACAGCACATTGAAATGCATTCTCAAATGCATTTATATGCATATTAGTTTCATCAATTTATTTAACGTACTCTACAAATGAGAACATTTATTTCTATTGTTATTTGTATCAAATAGTTATGTGTTATATCACGTTTTAAGAAATTAGTGAATGCATTTCATAGTATGTATGGCTGCATTCTATAGACCGCCTCTTTTCATAATAAAGATAAATGTAGTAAGTCTGTTAATTTGAAATGCACCTTATACATCACAATGGTGCATCGTCATATGTTATGTAATGCATAGTTCACTATCTCTTCCCAATGTATCAAATAGTTATGTGTTATATCACGATTTATCAAATTAGTGAATGCATTTCATAGTATGTATGGCTGCATTCTATAGACCGCCTCTTTGCATAATAAAGATAAATGTAGTAAGTCTGTTAATTTGTAATGCACCTTATACATCACAATGGTGCATCGTCATATGTTATGCAATGCATAGTTCACTATGTCTTCCCAATGTGTTAGCGTTGTTGAACTAAATTTATCCATCTGACGCATATAACACCTAATTACATCTAAAACTTAGATGCTCATACATCACTTCAACAATAATAAACCGACATTGAAAAATGCTTTCAAACTTCATTATCACAATATATTCATGTCTCACAGTGAAAAATATGCTCATATACATGCATGCTTTCCCGAATTCAGGGTAACACTTTACCCACACAATAGTCCTATTTTATGTTATATATCTCAAGCGTATAATGATGCATATTATTGCCCATTGCAGTGCATCATACAAGTTGTTAAGATGAAAGTAAACTCAAACCAAAACTTCCCTCAACCAAAATAAGTCTTTGTATTGCACATTCACAATACAAACCGTCAACATAATACGATCTGTCATGAATGATGTTTCATTACTAACGTCGTGTACAAAATTCCATAGATGTTCACCCACATAATAACATATGTTATAGTATGTTTGTCAAGTAAAATGTAAGAAAAAACACACGTTGCTTGAATCAGCTTCTCCTATGGTGCATTCAACCTCTTTGATTTATTGGTCTTCACAAATTCTTCGAGTTCTCGTTCTCTTCATGCTCAGTTTCAGTCTTCCACTATCTACTTATCTAAACGCCTGCATAGTTACCACAACATTATTGCATTACTAGATAACAAATGCAACTTATTAAATTAAACTCCATAACAAATTAAACTTCAATCTATTTTCATGTTTCTTAAAATCTTGTACTACTTTTCTGCCAATGCTTCTCACTTCAGCTCTTTGGAATCATCATGTTGTATATTCATCATTGCTTGCATCTGTGGAACTTCTACTCCTAATGTAATGACCACTATTCAATTTAGACTTATAGAATTTGAATAACGTCTCTTATGTAAAAAAATCTTGTCTAATCTTTTATCTTTTTTTGCCCCTTTGACCTTTTTGTTATGTTTAATGTTACTTGATGATACACCTTCTTGTTTTCTTTTAACTCCTACTACCTGTTGCTCTTCTCCATTTTCTATTATATGTACATGTCATTGTTTAGCTTATTTTCATCTAATAAAATTCACTAATGACTACTGCACTATAGACTTGTAATAATGCATTGCGATTATATTAGTCTTGCATCTTATAACAAAACTTTATGCATATACGAAGCTCAAATATACAAGTGCAGTTATGTGTGGTTTCAATCATAACACTTGACTTTTAGTAAACACATACAACAACCAAAATATGCATAAGGTTGAATTCACTTTCAATCAATATTTAACCAATACTATGTGTTACACAATTCACATGCTTTAAAGTCTTGCATATAATATGTTTCATTACTGCATCTTACATCTACATGTCCTGCATCTTACATTCGTTTGAAAATACAATTCCTGCTGCTAAACTTCTACATCTTACTTCTAAAACTACTGCATCTTTACATCCATTTCAAAGTCCAATTCCAAGTACAAAAGCCCTGCATCTTACATCTAAAACTCCTGCATATTACTTTTTTATTCCCTGCGTGTCATTGCATCTATAAATACATCTAACTGCATTCCACCTACAGTTACAAGAATGCAATATTTCTTCTCAATATCACTTAAAACATTATCAAACCTCTATCCAAAGCTACATTGCAATCCCAACTTATAATCTGACAGTATTCATCCTAAATTTCTCAATAAGATGCATTTCAAAAATGTTTGAATTAAATTAAACATGCATCCAAATTAATATTTTTGAATCTATATTGAAATAACCAGTGACTACAAATGAGTACCTTCATCAAGCTCATTTTGTATTTCATGCAACAGATTTTCCATTTGTAGCGAAGCCATTCCCTTTACTCGTCATTCACTCTGCCTTCTTCGGTTAAAAAAATACTATCTGAAATCCTTGCTCCAGACTCAGAACGCGTTGGCGACTATGTTTTCAATCAACGATCCTCTGCAACTTACCTTTTTTCCGATGTTATTCGTGATTGATTACCTTGTTACTGCATACTAATCGTAAAATTAGGGATTTCTGTATTCAATCATGTTTTTTATGTTGGCGGCTTAGTTTTTTATTGTTAAATGACCTTCCTGACCTTTTAGATGACTTAAGCTTCCAGATGGGATTTACCGTTTTATTCCATGTGTGTCAGTGCACCCTCTTAATAATGCATCCCATTCTCAGAGCCGTCCGTTTCCTCTAATCCATCGACTGTCATTAGTTTGTAGTTTGCACTTGAAGCCTAGTTTGTATGGGATCTCCCCCCCCCCTATATATATATATATATATATATATATATATATATATATATATATATATATATAGGGAACGGTTCCGGTAAGAACGGACTTCCAGGAGAGAAATAAGAACGAATCTGGACCGTTGGATTGTATTATGTGGAACGGAAATGTGCATTTGATAAAACTGAAATGTGTATTACATGATACTGAAATGTGCAGAATAAAAATTTAAACTCAATTGTGCATTAGGTGAAACTGAAATGTGCGGAATAAAATACACAAAAATAACATCACATCGTACCTTTTATTCTGCACATTTCAGTTTCACCTAGTGCATATTTCAATTTCACCTAATGCACGATTCAGTTTCACTTAATGACATTGTATCATACGCTTTGTGTTGCACATTTCAATTTCACCTAATGCACATTACAGCTTCATCTAATGCACATTGAATTTCACTTAAAGCAAATCTAACGGTCCAGTTTCGTTCTCATTTCTCTCCTAAGATCATGTTCTTATTTGAACCAAAACCTATATATATTGTCAGGTTTTCACCTCTCCAGCTCAGACCACGCTCATACAGCACACACACCAAAGCACCACCGGAAGGGACAAGAACACTCAGACCAGCCCAGCCATCTCAACGCACGCCAAAGGTCAGAAAAGGGGAGGCACAGAGAGAATACCACAGAGGGACCGGAATAGAGAAGAGACGGAAGTCTCTCTCTCTCAATCTCTCTTAACCTCACTCTCTCTCTAACCGAAGACCTCAGCCTCAACCAAAAGGCGTAGAGGAGTTTAAGTACCCGGGCAAATAGGGGAAGCCCTAAAAGAGGGTTCCAGAAGAAGGGCTAGCGGCAAAACAACATGGGCCAGGGCAGAGGTACGAAACAGGCCCAATACAAGAGGAGAGGGCTGCCTTGGCCCGTGGGGCCAATACCTCCACACTCTCCACCTTATTGGCCATCATTGGTGGTGCATGGTATCACAAAGTAACATGAGCACGTGGTTCATCATCGCTGGGTCACCAGTGATATCCTAAAGACATAACTGGCAAACAAATTGGAGATACACAAAATACTCCCAAAAGGAAATTGGAGAAGTACCCAAAGTACTCTCCCTAACCGTGAGAGTAGATTCTCTCAAGCACTACGCTTTCAAGAATCTACCCTCCAACATACCCAAAACCTGCAAACAGAGTTAACCGCAGTCCAAATTTAAAATTCGTTTACAAGACACAAGTTTTTCAGCAGATAGACACTTCGTCCCCATATCTGCAGGGTTGAACTCTGAGGGTATCTTGCACAGCTTCACTTTACCTGCATCTAAAACATCACGAATAAAATGGAACCTCACATCAATGTGTTTGGTCCTGTCATGAAAAACAGGGTTTTTGCAAAGCTGGATAGCAGACTGGCTATCAGAAAACACAGTAACATCCTGTTTGAGAAAACCTATTTCGGCAACAAGACGACTTAACCAGATGGCTTCCTTGAAAGCTTCTGTAGCTGCAACATACTCAGCTTCAGTGGTTGATAAGGCAACAATTGGTTGTAACTGAGATTTCCAACTAATACACGACCCACACAAAGTGAACACATAGGAAGTGGTAGATTTCCTATTGTCTTTATCATTAGCATAGTTAGAGTCAACATAACCACTCAGTTTCACACCTTCAGTACACTTAGTAAAAATCAAACCATGATTAGCAGAAAATTTCAAGTATCTCAAAAGCCATTTCAAAGCATTCTAATGAGGCATACCAGGATTAGACATAAACCTACTCAAACAACTCACAGCATAGGCAATATCAGGTCTAGAACTAACCATCAGATACATCACAGAACCTATAGCATTGGAGTAAGGAACAGACTTCATAAGCTCAATTTCAGAATCAGTCTTAGGAGACTGATTCTTACTTAGCACAAAATGAGAGGCAAGAGGAACATGCACAGGTGCAGCAGAAGACATATTAAACTTACTAAAAACCTTCTCAACATACGAAATCTGATTTAGAACAAGAGTATGCTTGCTCCTGTCCCTAATAATGGTAATCCCAAGTATCCTCTTGGCATCACCAAGATCTTTCATCGCAAAGTTCTCACAAAGACATTTTTGAACAGACATAATAGATTTAAGACAAGGGCTAATAATCAACATGTCATCCACATAGATTAACAAGAACACAGGTACAGAATTAGTATTCTTGAAATAAAGACAATGATCACAGGCAGATTTCACAAATTTCATAGACTGCATACACTTGTCAAACCTAATATTCCACTGCCTAGAGGATTGCTTCAGGCCATACAAGGCCTTCCTAAGCAGACAGACATGGTCACTCCTCTTGGGATCCACAAAGCCCTCAGGTTGAGTCATGTAAATTTTCTTATCCAATTCACCATGCAGAAATGCAGTGGTGACATCCATTTGTTTCATCTCCCAGTCATGGTGAGCAACCAATGCCAACATGATTCTAACAGTAGTAAACTTAACTACAGGAGAAAAGATTTCTGCATAATCTACCCCCTCTTTTTGAGTAAACCCCTTGGCAACTAACATGGCCTTATACCTAATGTTATTACCCGGTTCTTCCTTGACCTTAAACAGCCATTTGCACTCAACCACTGAGCTGGCATTAGGTCTAGGAACAAGGGTCCAAGTCTGGTTCACTCTTAGAGAGTCCATCTCACTTTTCATGGCCTCAAGCCATTTCTGAGCCTCTCTGGACCTTATAGCTTCATTATAGGTCTTAGGTTCATTTAGGTCTAGGGTCTCAAACACAGTAAAAGCAAAATCAGATATATCACACGCAGTAAAAGCATAATCAGACAAAGTATCAGATTTTCTCTTAATGGTTCTCCTACCCCTATCCCTAACAAGTTGGTAGTCATGCAAATCAACATTATCATTCTTAGCAGAATCATCAAACACATTAGTCTCACCAGACAGAGAATCATTTTGCACATGGTCATCTTGAGTGTTGAACTCCACCTCACCGGAGGTAGCAGTATCAGAAGAAGTATTAACATGCACATAAGAAGGGATGACAGGAACAACAGGAGGAGTGTCATACATAACAACAGGAATAATAGGTACAGAAGGAGTCTGAGGCTCCACCTCAACAGGTGTCCTCTCAGGCTCATGCTCAGAAACAGGTTTAAGCAAGCAAGGGAAATCAAATTCATTAAAAATTACATCCCTACTTATAACCACCTTAAAACCAGGCACACTTCTATCCCACAACCTATATCCCTTTACCCCATCAGGATAACCCAAGAACACACACTTTTTGGATCTAGGATCTAACTTATCAGTTTTCTGATGAACATAGGCAGCACACCCAAAGACCCTAAGGTTTGTTAGGTCAAGAGGCCCACCAGTAAACTTAACTTCAGGGCATTGACCCCCTATGGGAACAGAGGGAGATCTATTAATCAGATAGGTGGCAGTGGTGACTGCTTCACCCCAAAACTTCTTAGGTAAACCTGAGGTAGACAACATACTCCTAACCTTGTCAAGAAGGGTTCTATTCATCCTTTCAGCCACCCCATTCTGTTGGGGTGTGTAGGGCACAGTCTTATGTCTCCTAATGCCTGAAGTGGCACACAGTTGGTCAAGCTCTTGGTTACAGAACTCTAGGCCATTATCAGTCCTAAGGGTCTTAACATTCTGTCCAGTGTGATTTTCTACAAGTAACTTCCAGGCTTTAAACTTCTCACAAACATCAGACTTATGTTCTAGAAGATAAACCCACACTTTCCTAGAGAAATCATCAATTAAGGACAAGAAATACCGTTTCCCCCCATGTGTAGGAATACTAGCAGGGCCCCAAACATCAGCATGCACATATTCAAGCACAGAGGAGCACTTAGTCATATTAGGGTAAGAGGATAGAGGGAACTGGACTCTATGTTGTTTACCAAGCACACATGATTCACAGAAAGTCAAAGAGTTCACAGAGTCTTTACCAAGGTAACCATGTTTGTGCATGATCCCTAAACCTTTATTACTCATATGCCCTAGTCTATTATGCCACAACAAGGTTTTATCAGTATGCACAACATTCACAACATTCACAGAGTCAATATAAGGTTTAGCATGACACACATAAAGGTTGTTCACCTTTTCAGCTTTAAACAACACCAGAGAATTTTTCAAAATTTTCATACTCCCATTCCCCCACTTTCCCTCTAGACCACTACCCTCCAAGGCAGCAACAGATAGTAAGTTATGACACAAATCAGGGACATGCCTCACATTCTTAAGAGTAAACACAGAGCCACAAGAAAATTTGAGACATATATCACCAACACCCAAAACATTGCATCTCTTATTATCAGCCAAGGAAACATAACCCATATCACAATTCTCATACTTAGAAAACAAATCCCTAAAAGGAGTCATATGATAGGTACAACCAGAATCAATTAGCCATTCATGCTCAGTCAAGGTATTACGAACAGAATTAACATGGTCACACACCATGAGAACCTCA
This sequence comes from Cuscuta europaea, assembly GCA_945859875.1. Taxonomy (NCBI): domain Eukaryota; kingdom Viridiplantae; phylum Streptophyta; class Magnoliopsida; order Solanales; family Convolvulaceae; genus Cuscuta; species Cuscuta europaea. Next base: position 8,668,273 of record CAMAPE010000008.1, on the reverse strand, counting down.
CCAAGGTCATCTCTCTCTATAGCTACACTAGCCTGCTCAGGTTTCTTAGGATGGGGACAGTCCTTTATAAAGTGGCTAGAATTGCCACAGTTGTAGCACACACGCTTTCTAGACTTATTCCTCTTCTTACCATTCGGGTTACTATTTTTAGCTTGGGCATCCTGTTTCTGATTCTTAGACCTACTCTTAGATCTACCCCTCACAAACATAGCCTCACCAGAATCCTTGGGTTGACTAGAGATACTCCTATTATGTTTAAGGTCAAGTTCCTTACTCTTAAGACCATTCACAACAATATCAAGAGTGACATCATCTCTACCATATTTAATAGCAGATTTAACATCATTATATGAATCAGGAATAGCATTAAGCAACACAACAGCAGTATAATCATCAATATGTTTATCACCAGATTGTTTAATGTTCTGGATCAACTTATTAAAAATATCCAAGTTTTCATCAATGTCTTTGGTTAGGTCTAGCCTAAACCGAAAGAATTTTTCAAGCAAAAACAGTTTACCAGGCAGAGAAGTATCAGTATAAAGATCATCTAACTTATCCCACAACTTTTTAGCAGAATCCAAAATACCAACCTTTCTAAGCACAGAGTCAGATAGGTTAAGATATATAGTAGAGCAGGCAGTTTCATTCATTTCAGCTATCTTAGCACTATCATCAGAATCCAAATAAAGTTCACTTACAGCTCTGAAAACCTTTTGCTGGATTAAAACACATTTGATCTTTTGTTTCCAAATGTCAAAATCGGTTTTTCCATTAAAAGGTAACATACCATACATATTGGCAGACATGATAAGGAACACAAAAAAGGATAACACTGAAGAATCAGTGGCAGAAGACAAGGTAAATGAAAGATAGCAAACAAAGAGACAGAGAACCAAGGAGCTAGGGTTCACCAGTGTACCCGGCTGCAGGCTGACAGGCCACACAGATCCGAGGGCCACTTGAGTGACTGGCAAGGAACCTGTCAGTCCTAACCTCAGGTGCCGAGTCACAGAGGCAAAAAACCCAGTTCACAAGGATACCAAGAAGGCACAAAAAACAGTAAAGTAGAGATAAACACGTAAATGAGACAGAAGAGCAGAATACCAGATCAAACAACTCAATCCCGCAAACACAAAACACTCATGCAGACCACTCCACACACGAAGGTAAAGAGAACGCACCTGGGGAATATCAGTTACAAACTGATAGCCAGACCAACACGGTCAGCAGCAAGAGCAAAGCGGGGAAAAGGGATGAAACAAGTAAAACACCAAAGAATCACATAAAACCGGAGGCACCCGGCAACCTAGGGTGTTTATCGCCAATTTACCTGAGCGAGAACCCGAGGATGGGCTTCTCGACTTACCACTGAGACAGAGATCTGCGGCGGATGGCGGCGGAGGAGCTCCCGGGCTGTAGGCGAGGAAGACAGGAGTTCCGGCTCTGATACCACTGTCAGGTTTTCACCTCTCCAGCTCAGACCACGCTCATACAGCACACACACCAAAGCACCACCGGAAGGGACAAGAACACTCAGACCAGCCCAGCCATCTCAACGCACGCCAAAGGTCAGAAAAGGGGAGGCACAGAGAGAATACCACAGAGGGACCGAAATAGAGAAGAGACGGAAGTCTCTCTCTCTCAATCTCTCTTAACCTCACTCTCTCTCTAACCGAAGACCTCAGCCTCAACCAAAAGGCGTAGAGGAGTTTAAGTACCCGGGCAAATAGGGGAAGCCCTAAAAGAGGGTTCTAGAAGAAGGGCTAGCGGCAGAACAACATGGGCCAGGGCAGAGGTACGAAACAGGCCCAATACAAGAGGAGAGGGCTGCCTTGGCCCGTGGGGCCAATACCTCCACATATATATATACATATATATATATATATATATATATATATATATATATCACAAATGTTCTGGTCCGGAATTATGGACCAGAGGTGCCGTCCGGCCGACGGCTTTTGGCCGCCTTACCGGTGGAATTTTTTTATTAACTTTTTATGGAATTTTCTTCATCAAGTCTAGTTTATCCACAAAAAAATTCAACTAAAAACTCCTTCCGGAAGGTCCTCAAATGATTTTTTGAAGTTAACTGCGTTTTGTATGTATTTTTTAACGCAGTTAACTTCAAAAAATCATTTGAGGACCTTCCAGAGGGAGTGTTTAGCTGATTGTTTTTGTGGATAAACTAGACTTGATGAAGAACATGCTATAAAAATTTCATTAAAAAATTCCACCGGGAATACGGCCAAAAGCCGTCGGTCGGACGGAGCCTCTGATCCGGAATTCCGGACCAGAACATTACTCTCTCTCTCTCTCTCTCTCTCTCTATATATATATATATATATATATATATATATATATATATATATATATATTCTAATAATTACAAAAACAAATTAACAAAAAAAGTGATGTCTTTAAAATCCAGTCTAGGTACACCCCCTTACATGATTCAATGTGAACCTATCTCATAAAAACATCTATCACAAGAACCAAATCAAACTATCTTTAGTTAGACTTTGAATGTTTAGAGAAATCCACAATTTATTACTTTTAAAGTGTGATAAGCGTGAACCAATGAAGGATTGCATTTTAAGCGTGAACCAATGAAGGATTGCATTTTAAGCGTGATAATGACTCAATGAAGCATTGAACATCAACCATATCCACGTTACACCATGACATAAGGAATATCAAGTTGTTAACTTTAATGTGAAAGCTCTTGCAACTAAGATGACAATTAAGATTTTAATGAGGGCGGATGCATTCTTTCTATATAAGTTGTTCCATTTTCTTGTTCTCAATAATTCTAATATGAATTTTAAAGATTTGATTTGAATGTTTTTGGTTTGGTGTTGATCTTTCTAATGTGATTTGAATTTTTTGATATAATAAAAAAATTGTTCTGATCTGATCTAATAAAACATGAATAAGTAATGATATTAAAACAAATATAACAGATCCATAGTGGGGTACACATGCCCCCAATAAACTTTTTAAATAGTAATGAAATAAATTTAATTTTAAAAATTAATTTGCCGCCATTACATTACATATTTTAAGTTGCCCCATAAAAAATTATAGACTGCTCCAATATTTTTTATCATTAATTGGATAATTTATAAGACGTTAACAATGTATATTTTAGGGGAGGTTTTCTTGAATATTATTAAATTGAAGCTAATTTTCAAAAATGAGATCACTTTTGCATAATGACAAAAATGTGACTAAGAAGATTATATATTTGGAAAACATGACGTCAATGTCACATTTTTATTTCACTGCCAAAATGTCATGTTACTAACATATGTCATTGCTAGATTTCTATGTCACTGCATCGGTGGAAAAATTGTGCGACTTTTTCCGCTTAGTGAAACCGCTGCCCCGGTGTTGTCGACACTGCGGTCGTCACCCCTATTGATGACACCGCCCATGGGCTATGGCTCCCTACCCCAGCCCCCACCCAGCCCCCTTCCCAGCGCCGCCACAACCTGACCCACCCCACCGACGCTCAGTGCGCTCCTCTTCGAAACATCTTTGCCCCAACAATCACCGCCATACCTCGCCCCCAGCCCCTAGCCCCTCTATGACTCGCCCCATCCCCAACAGCCCCTACTCTGCCCCTCGCCTCTGCGCGAATCGCCGCCAAAGATTTGAAATCAACATCAATTCAAAACCCTAGCATTAAGAATCAGCGTCGTCGTTAAAGGAGATGAGAGCGCTCAAGCTAGCAAACAACGATAACGAAGAGTAGCTGTATGTGATGATGATGATGAAGCTAGTTCGCGAGTTGCAGACCGTCACCGTCGCTTCTCATCAGTGTCACACTGGTGGTCGCCTCTTGGTAAACGACGAAGGAGAGAAGCACCATCGACAACATGTGACACGAATGTGTCAGTCGATTTGGGATATTAAATCACTTTTTTGACCAAGTATAAAATGGTCATATTTTTATCGATGTGAACCTCATAAATAATATTTTGCCATTCTTTCAATATACTCCGTATTATTTATAATAAATTGATAAATCAAGCAATCCAAAATTTATGAGAAAACAATGACATGTATGAAGTATTATTATAAGGAGCAAGTTTTAACTCAACAGCTAAGAGGTAACTACTCACTAATACAAGTTATCCATGTTGAAATATAATTTTATCAAGTGTTGAATACACATAAAGTGATAATATCAAACAATACTAAAAATTAGACTTGTTAATATTTGGTAAAAATATCTAATATGGATTTCATTTGGAGAAAAGCGTTATATATATTTCAATTGCATCTAAAACAAATCATCTATTTAAATATTTAATGATGGAACCGTGTTGGTAATAAATTTAATAATGTTGAGTACCTAATATTAAAGCCGCTAAAATAATGAAATTTGTAACAAAAAACACATCTAAAATCAGATTTGTATTGAATTAATTGTAATAAACTGTATTTAAATATATAAAAAGAGAAGTTTCCATTAGAAATGCTAATCGACTAACTATTTGTTTTTATATTTACAAATTCCGTTAGATATATCTTAAATTAAAAAAAAAAAGAATTCTCGCCATTAATTTACTTGGTCTGTTATTTGAACATTTTCTCTCATAAAATTGCATCTTTTTCATTATTAGACTAAATTGTTGAGTTGAATCAACCAATATAAATTGTTGACTTTATTAGGACCAACTTTCTCTAAATTCATAACCCAATATGTAAAGATAGTTAGGTAAGTTTCATATGTGCTTATGCACTTGTCATTACTTGTTTTTACATTTATACAACTTAACTCTACTAACAAAAAATACATTTCAATAAAATTACTTTAAAATAATGTTGCGCATTATATCATCACGCAACGCGCGTCGTAAAACTAGTGTTTATATAAATATTATTAATTTAATTATTATGTGTACATGCTATGCGTATAAATTTTAGAATCTTTGAAAGTATAATTGTTAAATACTTAAATAATGCACTCTTAATCATGTTTAAAGTTCTAACTTCTAATGCGCTTCATACATTCAACTTTTTTTTTGAAAAACATACATTCAACTTAACATACGCTCTTTTAACTATCTATTGTATATAATTAATTTTGTCATATTCAAATTCATCTTTTTGAGATTTAATAGAACTTTTACCATGGTTATACATAGAAAAAGTTAAAAATAATAATGCCTATTATTACCGGTTCTCTTAACAATAATTCCAATATAATTTATTCCTGTATAATCACAACAATATGGACCGTTCATCAATAATGATTCATGACCGGGTATAGCCGACTATAACAAGTCAATTTTAAATATAAACTAAGCGTATTCTATAAATAATCCCGACCATCAACTCAATTGTTTTTACAAAAAGTAGAAAAGTTTTTTAATTTCAAATTTTGAATTCTATAAATGAAAGTTTAACTTAATCTAAAAAACGTATTACGTTTTAGAAATAAAAAATGTGACATTTTAATTTTAATATGGCGAAATTGACACCAAGAATCTCCACTTTTACACATTTTATAAAAATAATCCCTACTCGAAAAGTTCACAGCAATAATCTCTACTATGTAACTGTTTCACAAAAATAAACCGAGTGCATCTGTGCATACGGTGTTAAGTTTTCCGTTATTTATTTATTTTAAATATATTGAATCGAAAATATATCTAAACATTGACACTACTATATTTGAGTTTAATCTTGTTCCAACTAAAAAAATAATTTAATATTCAATATTTCCATAAAACATAATAGAAATGTTTTTCATAAAACATAATACTCTTTAAATTCTCTATTCTCTTTCATTCCCTATCCATATTTTATTAAGATTCATTTTTGTTATTCATTATAATAGAGATTCCGAAGTAGTTTTAGTAATAATACATTAAATATTAATAAAATTATGTAGAATATTGAATTAAACTCAAATATATTGGTTTATCGTAGGAAAAGATTAAACTCTAATATAATATTATTAATTTTTATACATATTTTTGGTTTGATATATTCAAAACTTAAAAAAAATAACGAAAAAGTTAACACCGTCAAAATCGGATTATTTTTGTGAAACAAAAAACTAGTAGGGATTATTTTTGTGAAATTTATGAGTAGGGATTATTTTTGTAAAATGTGTAATAGTATGGATCATAAAAAAGAATATTTTTAACTTTTGATAAATAATCATTTTTTGGATTCTTTTACAAATTAATGATTTGTATTGTTTTTTTAACTAATTAAAATTGATATAATATTTTAGGATGATTTAGATTTTATTTTTTTAATATTTTGAATAAAAGAATTAGTATTTTTTTAATATTTTCGGATATTTTAGATTGATATAATAGTTTTTTTTATATATAAATGTTACTTTTAATATTTTTAGTTTGTGCAAAACAGTGCCAAACAGTGTCACAACAGTGTACTCTACAGTAAAGTCAAATTTATTTCTTTAATTTATGTTAAGTCAAATACTGAACTTTATTTAGGACCGGAGGGGGTATTTTATATTCTTTAATTCCACAAAACTACATAAAAAAGTTAATTAAGCAAAAATAATTTTTTATAATCGATTTTACTCTTTTCATTTATTTATGAAAATTTTAATAGGAAAATTGAAAATAATAATTCCAACTATTATGTATTTTTGTGTAATTCCAATAGAAATTAGTTCAAATAGGACTAAAACTATGGCAAAAATTAAACCTAAAATAGGACTTGCTATGTTTTTATTCCAAAATAGGACCATATGAGTCCTATTGGAAACATACCTATTTTTGCATTCCATTCTTACCCTTCCATTAAATATGAATTAAAAATAGTCAAAAGCCATAATTAAATGTTTAATTCATAATAAATTCGAAAAAAAATCAAAAATTCGTAGAAATATAATTAAAAAATTTATAAAATTTTTATAAAATAAAAAATTCAAAAACTTTTTTTTTAAATAATTTTATTTTTAAAAAAATTAATAAAAAATAGTAAAACTCCGTTAAAAAATTTTAAAAAATATGGATGCCTTTCCCTCCGCCTGTACTACCTCCTAGCACCACCACCTCCGGCCGATGAAAAAATGCCATTTTCCCAGAAAAAATGCCATTTTTTTCTGAAAATGCCAAAAAAGTGGCATATTTCTCTTTTCAAATGCCAACATTTTCATTTTTTTCTGCCATAAATATGGCATTCGTAATGAACTTGGCATTTTTTTTCCTAGTGACTGGAGGTGGTGGTGCAGAGGCGGCAGAGGCGGCAGAGGCGGCGGCGATTTGTTTTTTTTTGAGTTTTTATTTTTTTTTAATTTTTTTAATTTTTTGAAAAAAAAATAATAAAATTTTTAATATCGAAATGTTTTTCTTAATTTTTGAGTATTTTTTACGAATTTTTATTATTTTTTATTATTTTATTAGGAATTAAAACATTTTAATAGCTATAAGGGTATAATTGTCCAAGGTACACATAATTAGTCCTATGCAAACATAGTTCATTTTTTGGTCCTATTTGTGAAAAGTGAATGACTTTTAGTCCTATTTTGATAATTAACTCTAATTCCAATTATGTGGACTGTCCACAAATAATGATTCATCACCAAGTATAGCCTGTTATAATACTTCAATTTTAAATAGAAATAAAGCGTGTTTTATAAATAATCTGAACTATGCTCGTTCTTCTTTTAATAATCCCGACCATCAACTCTGTTTTTACAAAAATTAGAAAACTTTATTTAATTTCAAATTTATAATTTTATAAGTGAAAGTTTAACTAAATCTAAAAGCGTATTGCATTTTAGAAATAAAACATGTCACATTATTTTTCATAAAAATTGTAATTTTTAATAAATTATTGTTTTTGGATTCTTTTGGAAATTCATGATTTTTATTGATTTTTAACTAATTTAAAATGATTTGATATTTTAGGATGATTAGCTTTTAAATTTTTTAAAATTTTGAAATAAAGTATTAGTATTTTTATTTTTTTCACTTTCTTAATATTAAAAGTCAAGATTTTCATTTTTTTAATTTGAATTTGTATTTAATTGGAATTTCATTTTTCACCTAAGGTTTTTATATAGACCTTTTTACCCTCCTTACCCTTTTAATTAATTAATTATTTGTTTGTTTGTTTGTTTGTTTGTTTGTTTACTTATTTATTTTATTTCTTATTTATTTATTTATTTATTTATTTATTGATTGATTTATTTATTTATTTATTTACTTACTTATTCATTCATTCATTCATTATTTATTTATTTATTTATTTACTTATTACTTATTTATTTATTTATTTATTATTTTTATTTATTTATTTATTTATTGATTCATTTATTTATTTATTTATTTATTTATTTATTTTCATTCATTTTCTATTCGTTATATATTTAGCAAGGTGGGAGAAGACTCTTTATTACACATACTATATTCCTTCTACATTGTATTTTGGTTCAAGAAAACAAAATATAAACAACAAAAAGAAAGAAAATTAAAATAATAAAAAGAGCAAATGCTGGTTCAAAACCCGAAGCAATAATAGCAAAAAAATGAGTGAGTAAAAAAAAAGAGAAACTAGGGTCAAAACCTGAAAATGCTCTTAGATAGGATGAAAGAAAATGTTATCACTTGAGAGTTTTTGGACGCAATAAATTGTGTGAACGTAGCCCAGATAATTTCAACAGTCGAATAATCTAATAATAATAGAAAAAATTATAACAGTAGAAGAGAAATTCAACATCAACATATACTGTGTATTAAGAATGATACATCTATGATGAACGATACACAATACTCGAACAACAGAGACAGAGAGAATTTCTAATCTACGTGCTCTACCAGAATAATATGCGGAAACAGAATGTGTAGAGACTTAGCTTTCTCTTTCTCACGTGGGAGTTCCAATAATGATCAATGCGTGAGGCAATTTAGGAATCGGGAACTCTCTCTTATTTCGACCTACACATCCTATATTTATAGGAGTGTGGCCGAACATCCTAATTCCATTAGGATGGGCCGAATATGTCTAATTCAATGACCTTTAATTAATTACATAGGCCCACTGATTAAATCCTAATTAAACAAAGATAAATCTAATTAAATTGAACACAATAAAATATATTCTAACAATCTCCCCCTTTGTGTTCAATTTGCAATGAAGCGCGGGTTATCTTTGTCTTGATCTTCAGAGGTTATCAGCTTCTTTTGTCTTCTTTGAAAGGCTTCGTGAAGAAGTCCTTGCAATCTCCCTTTTGTTGTCTTCTTGGTAATTTGATCTTTGATGTCGGGGGATTTAAGGATCTTCTTGATCCTTGCCTTTCAGAAGTTGCTTTTGATCAGCTTGAATGAAATCCGATGGCGCCTCTAGAATGAATATTCTTGACTTGTTTCAGGCGCGCACATGATTATTCTTCAGTTCTTGAGTATCCGACCTCTGTCTCCTCAAGAACCTAGTTAGCTTTTTCTTGTTTTAAACGCGTTTTAAACACGTACCGTTTGTTTTTGAACAAAAAAGCGCGTTTAAAACGAAAAATAATGTCGGTTCGTTTAAAAAGGAAAAAAAATCTTACTTCCCTTATAAAGCATATTATTCTCGTATTTTAGAAAAATAGAAACATGAAGTGATCAATTGAATGAACACATTAAGTGCATAGGAGATCAACAATAGTGTTAAAGCAAAAAAAAAACTCCTCTCCATGAGCTTGTGTTTTTTGTATTGTTACAATACAATTATTAAATACTAAAATTAATTGCATTGCGGCTAAAGCTAGCATCTCGTATTTTACAAAAAATAAAAACATGAATTGATCAATTAAATGAACGCATTAAATGAATAAGAGATCAACAATAGTTTACAAGCAAAAAAGAAAAGTTCTTCTATGTGACCTCATGTTTTTGTATTGTTAAAATACAATTGTTAAATATTAAAATTAATTGCATGGCGGCTAAAGTTAGCATTCTAAGAGACTAAAACTTAAAATACTACTAGATTTATGATGTTTTTCCAAACAAGCATGTCAAAATTAAAGTTTTTCTAAACGTGACATTTTTTAGTATAAACTTTTACACACAAACAATAATAAGTGCGTGTAGCAGTCGCACAACTTTTCTCACACTACTAGAGAAAGAACATATAACGTCGGTTATTTTATACTTTTAACGTCGGTTCTGGGACCGACGTGTAAGTGAGAGACGTTATAGGTTAGACCCTATAACGTCGATTATAAAATCGACGTAAAAAGTTACCTTCCACGTCGGTTTTATAAAAAACCGACGTTATATATATTTTCGAAAAAATAAAATAAATACATGTTACGTCAGTTATTTAACAAAACCGACGTTGAATATAATTCAAAAAAATAAAAAAAAATACATATTACGTCAGTTCTCTCAAAAAACTGACGTTAGAAGTAACTTTTTTAGAAAAAAATATACATGCACTATAATTTACACGCTTCCAAAAATTGAAAATTAGTACCATACATCCAAAATTCACAGATTACACAAAGTGCAACAGCTCAATACATACTACGCAGAAGACTACTTGCGATTACAATTTAAAGTTCAAAAAAATCAATATTCAATATCATACTTCTAACACAAGGACGTGCAGCAGCAGATATCAAATAACCCTTCAGAAATCACAAAATGCTAACCCATCTCCGACACCAACCTGCATTACCATACCTGCAATTGATCCTTAGAAAAAAAACAGCCCCAAGACATGACCTCAACCTCCCAATTGCAATTCCAAATGCTAGAGAAGAGCAGTCCCACCAAAATTACAATGTGTAAGATAGAACGAAAAAGAGATTAAAATACAGAGCAAAATGCAATTCAAAGACAAATATGTAATGACTAATCACATTTCTAATCTAAATGAACTGAACTTAAAAGATTCCGACATTATATTTGGACATAATCAGCCCTACCCAATTAACTAACTAAAACTATAAACTAAACCTAGCTATATGTACATCAGCCCATGAAAGTTTGAAACTAGTTACCAATTTAAACTAGTTCATACACACAACAGTTTCCTAAGCTCATCATAGTAATGAACTGACAACATATTTCAATTCATAACATAAGGAAAATGTTAATACACTAGAAACCACGATACGTATCGAATAAGTAATGAACTGACAACAAGCTAAGTTGCACATAACAAGTAGCGAATATTATCAAAAAGTAAGTGAAAATACCTCTAAGGAATGCGATTGTGCGTTTGTGCCATAAACAAGGTGTATTGAATTTCATTTCAAAGTTCTTAAGGTCTGAAACATCAAAGCTCTTTAAAATAGAACAAAGAGCTCATTAACTCTCTAAGCACATAAGAACTGAAAATAGTTGACATAAAATATTTGTTTAAATTTATTCTGAATAGAACTATGGATACATAGTATTCTCTCAAGCTGTAGTTATGGCAAAGATTTTGCATCAAATCAACACATCATGTAATTATATCAGCGGTTATTTTCAACATAATTCAATAAAGATGAATTCAATATTTCAAGACTTCATATCTAACCATCATAACAAATCAGTTACCAAAATCAATATATGGATAAATAAAGGAATTTGGTGAAGCAAAAAGCAACCAAACTGTTTTATATTGGCGTATTCCTTAAAACAGTTGAATGACTAGCTTATTTTTTGTGATCATGTTATGAGGTTGTAAAGCACAAATCATATTTCAAACAATGATGTATTCTTCATGTTTTTATAAACTCAATTTAACCATTTATACTTTCTATTATACAAATTACAAAGAATAGAAATCTAGAGAATAACACAGTTTAGAAAAGAGTAAGAAACATGGAAATTTTAGTGGGTGTTATTTAATTTTAAAGGAAAGTTTTAGTTTGAATAAAAAGTTTAAGTAGGTTCAATTAACTCAAACATAAACTAAACAAATGAACATCTAAAATAATTAACTTAGATAGATGACATATGAACATTGGAAGAAAATTTCAGCCATCCAACTTCTAACCTGCTTTAATTTTAAAATAGGGTTTATACTTCTTTGAGATCTTTTGTCAAACATCTTACTTACAATGCTCCAACATCGAGTTACTTTCACTAACCTCTAGTTCTAACTTATATCAATCATTCACACGAATCCATAAACATCTGAATGTTTAATCACTAACAAAAAAAGTTGTTGTAGTCATATTTTGGGACTGTAAACAACAAACTCTGTTTTGAATTAGTAAAAACCAACTGAAAATGGATGAAGAGTGAATAAAGAGTGAAGCGATGAAGTATTACCTCGAGGAAGTGTTGGCTGTTGCCTGTTGGCGGAGAGATTGAAAGAGGCTGCTGGCAAATCGTTCGTTGAGAGAAGGCGAGAAGTGTAGAGGCTATATCCCACATGGTAAAATAGTTGGGTGTCCCTTTCTTCATAAGTTGGGATGAGTACCGCGCTCGTGTTTTTATTTCTTCCTTTCACCATTGTAAAGCCATCAGGATCATCTTCTTCATTGGTACCTGAAAAAGTGTGTTCTGAGACAACCACAGACAAATCCGGAGTAGCATTGAATCCTATTGCATCACAGGGGGGAGGGATGTTCTGAAACAACCAAATCAGGGGATGGTTGTTCAGAAGAAACCACATAATTATCAGGGGCAACAATGAAAACAACCGCATCACAGGGGGGAGGGGTGTTCAATAACAGCATTTTCAGCAATAGAAATTCCAAAGAACTCATCAGTAACAGGAGCACAACCACCTGCCACTGGAGCATCACAACTGAGAGAGGCAGCAATTGTAGCATCAGAATGGGAATCACATAAGGCTGTGACCACATTCACAGTAGTTGAAGTTGGGGCCGTAACAGGAATGAGCACAGGGACAATTGTATCTTTAGTATTATTACAGATAGGGGCAACAGGAATGTTAACAGTAGGGACTGCTGTACTTTTTCCAGTTTCCAAAACCTGGCTTTGTGACCGGGGGCATTCTGAAAATGAGTGGCCAAACCTAGAGCAAGTGTGGCTGAATAAAGGTAACTTTTCATATAGTATATTCTGAAAAAATCCAGTAGCACCATTTCCTATCCAAATTTTTTGGGGAAGTTCAAGTGAAGTATCCATTTCTATACGGATCCTGGCTGTTGAAGGCCTTGAAAAATTGGCAGTAGGGGTGTCGATTTTAATAGGTTTCCCCAGTAACCTAGCTATAGAGAAAGGGCCCGAATATCATGAAGGTGTATTGGCAATCCTTCAAGCGACACCCAAACTGGGGCGAGAGGGGACTCGTGGTCGATAGAGAATGAGGGAGTCCAACGGGTGACCAACATCTGGTACCCAAAGAAATCCCAGACAGATTTTCCCCAAAATCTTTGGTAATCGAGGTCGGATTTGAAGTTGATCAGAACAGTATTCTGATGTAGAAGACCGACAGAGTAGGGTTGGAAAAACCCTAATGCGGCGAATGCTTTCCGAATCGCTGGGAGGGGGCCCTCCCAGACGGAAAGGTACCAACGAGGGCGTACTTGAACGGAAAGAAGAGAACCTGTACGTTTTCCTTGGAGAAGGTGACCGCCGGGTAGCCGCTGAAGGAACCAGACGAACCCAGGCCTAACGCGTCCCAGAAGGAAACCGGTTGGGAGTGCAGTTGGTGGCCGTGGACTGGGTCCCTTACCGCCGCTGAGTACGATGCCTTAGGCGGTTCGGTTGTCAGTCCTAATCCTTCCGCCGCCGGCATCGCTGCCGCTCAGGCTTCGGGAGATCGACTTACGCGACACTCAACTTTAGAGAGAAGATGGAGCGTCTCCTAATTGTCTTTGAAGCCTTTTCATTTTATTCCTAAAGAAGCAACACCCGTTTTTCTATATAACTTATCACGTCAGTTTTTTCTGTTAACAGACGTTGTAATTTTTTTACCTCTTATAACAACGGTTATTTAAGAACCGACGTTAGACGTGCGACGTGGTATGCCATGTTTGTAGTAGTGTCATGTCATCCGTCATCTTGATGAAAATGAAGAATTTAAGTTGAGTGTTATTTGATGAACATATAAATATAATGATTTCAACTTAGTCCCGTTCTATTTTTTTGTCTTATTTGTTGACAGTAGTTTGCAAAATCATGTCTTGAACTTAATTACAATTTTTATTTTTGTCATGGACTTATGCAATTAAGAACTATTCTTTTATGTAGTAATGGAATTTTCTACTTTAATATGTGTATACTTTTATTTCTTTTTACTATATATGTTATCTTGTAAAGTATATAATTTAAATATTCAAAATAATACCCCATAGTTTTTGTCCGATTTTTTGTAACAGATACCGTATTATGCACGTATACGTATTTACACGTTTTTTAAAAGTCAACGTTTTTTTCAACGAATTTTTGACCGTTTTTTCGGTAATGTTACCAATAAAACCCGTACTTATTAAACCTCGTTTAATTCCCGTACCGTATTTAACAACTATGCTCCAGAATGTAGTCTTTGGACTATTTGATGTCAATGCTTTTGGGGAGAACTTGTTGGTGTCACATCAAAAAATGATGATTGAGTTATGAGTATATGCTGACCATTTGATGTGAAGATGAGTGGGCAGATGTGGGAAGATGTTTGTTGTTGGAGGAGAGAACTATCCGAAAATGATCTTTGAAATTTTAAATGTGCTTGGACCGCTCTCCCCCTCATGACGATCTGATGAATCAGGACGTCATGCCTTTGTTCATCCTTTATTCTGCAAAATAAAACTAAAGTCCGAAAACATTGAGGTGTTCCGTTATCATAGTATCAATGTAAACACTGATATGTGACCTGTATAGAATGATAGAAGCATTATAGCTCTGACAGGGCTTCTGACCGATCATCGTGAGGCATCAGAAGTAGATGTAACACCCCGGCCCCATAGGCCCCGAGGTAGTTACTTCTGACCTCTAGTACTGTCCTCACAAACCTCCACTAGCCTTTTCCGCGCACTTTGTCCTCACTCGTGCGCGCCCTGAGAAACTTCCCAGGGGGTCACCCATCCCAAGACTACTCCCGTGCAAGCACGCTTAACTTTGGAGTTCTTGGTGATGAGCTCCCTTAAAAGGAGATGCATCTTGTTGGTATGAGTAGTACTATTAATCCATTTAAATTAAATCTCAAGTATTACAATCACCCCCACTTAGGAACGCAACGTCCTCGTTGCGCCCATAAACCAATCTCAATCAAATCCCAGAATCTTTTGCCCCGCTAAGTGCCTGCCCGATATCCAACGGATCAGCACACTGTCGCAGGGTTGCTCTGATACCATTTGTAACACCCCGGCCCCATAGGCCCCGAGGTAGTTACTTCTGACCTCTAGTACTGTCCTCACAAACCTCCACTAGCCTTTTCCGCGCACTTTGTCCTCACTCGTGCGCGCCCTGAGAAACTTCCCAGGGGGTCACCCATCCCAAGACTACTCCCGTGCAAGCACGCTTAACTTTGGAGTTCTTGGTGATGAGCTCCCTTAAAAGGAGATGCATCTTGTTGGTATGAGTAGTACTATTAATCCATTTAAATTAAATCTCAAGTATTACAGTAGATGTCACTCTGGTCGTTATGGCATGATCACAATGATATGCAAAGAGAAATTGTAGCCCCCGGGGTAACGTAGACGCCCGTTATCTAAAGCAATGGCCTGAAAATGTTGGTGATTTCTATGTTGCAACATCAGGACTTCCATCCAATCATCGGTCTACATCCATAATAGATGAGTCCTATGGAAGTTCTCGCAGGTCTTTAAGACCGCCAACTGACTCTAAAATGTGTTTGTGTCCTAGAAAATTAAAAACATTTGGGAGTGTGAAAACTAGACACGACGTGATCAGTAAAAGTTCAGTGGCGTGGGGCTATGGGCCACTATAGTCAGTATCAGTCGGCTCAGAAGGAGACGGTGATAAATGATGAGGTTGCCCGTGAATTTTGATTAAACACCTGTATGTTGAGAGACAAATGAGTGGTCTAGGTAGGGTTGTGCATGCGCTGTTGGACAAGATGCAACGACTTCTACCCGTGATCTGAATAAATTCAATCATGTACCAATGGGGAATTGTCCGGAGTATTTGAGTGACTAGGATTGATTCTTCAGTTGAGGTAGCAGACTTGTCTTTGAATATTATTTTCTCGCTCAGTTGAGCCTTCTGCTTCCTCAATCTCATAATGCTCACTCACTCACTCACTCACTAAAGGCTTTGTCCCTTGGGTAGGCTCAGTTGGGTATACTAAGCCATTGAGACTTATCTCTCATTGATATATTAGCTCCCCCTCAATAGGAGCACTAAGTAGGATGCATTTGACATTGCTTGGCGCGTCGAAGGAGAAATTTGAAAACTCCCCCTCAAAAGGTGTATCCTTGAGTTGATTCTTGCATCGATCATTGTGTGGCGCCAGAAGGAAATAGAGATGTCCCTCCTTAGAATTTGCAAGTGTTGTTGTTGTCACCCGGGGAGTAAAGTAGGAAGCTCCCCCTTGGTATGTGATTTCTTCATTGTATGGCACTAGGAGAAGTGAAAAAGAAACACCCCCTCAGAATATGCACTCTTGTTTGTTCCTGGCGTGTGTTGGTGTTGAGGTGTGCATTTGTTGACTTTCAACTTAGTAGAGAGTATACACGCCAATACTCTCCTTCATAATGTGCACACTTGCTCCACCTAAAGAATGATTTGCCTTGAATAGGTGCACTAGGAGCTTTTGTTGAACTTGTATGGAAGCTCAGAAAGATATCATCGCTTCCCCTTGACGCATGATACATACTATGTTTGTGTGTGGGTTCTGAATTGAGGTGTTCAAAAGCCTTACTGTGATATCGGGTTCTGGACTGATGTATCCAGAAACTCTTGTGTAGTGCGGGTTCTGAGTTGATTTACTCATAAGCCAAGATGTAGAGCGTGTTCTGAGCTAAGTTACCCAGAAACCATGTTGTAGTTGCTCAGCAGCTCACAGATAGGTTCTTTCACGGACTTCGATGACCACAACTTTCTAGTCGAACCTCCGGGCAGATTCAGAGGTTATCCGGCGGTTTCTTTCTCAAAAGAACACAGCAGATTCAGAGGTTCGGCGGTTTCCAGTCGAACCTCCGGGCAGATCCAGGTTCTATCCTATAATTTTTCGTTTTTCTCTGGTTGGGACCTTCTCTACTGGGCGACCCCCTCTGGCGGCTATTCGGAAGGCCTTCAAGGCACTGGGGTTCTCCAAACCCAATTCAGTTGGTCTCCTTCGATCTAATATGCTCTTGATAAATTTTCAATCCGATTTTGACTTTCAGCGATTTTGGATTAAAAAGAACTGGGATTTCTTTGGCTTTTCGATGTCTGTATCTAGATGGACCCCGTCTCTCTTCGGATCGGGACCCCTCTCTGGCTCCGGTTTGGGTAGTTTTGGAGGGGCTGCCGATTCACCTACATGACGTCCGCGCACTATTCTCTATCGCTGGACTTCTGGGAAAACCTCTGAAAATCGATTCCCCAACTGCCAATTTTTCTAGACCATCAATGGCTAGAGTTTGCGTTGAAATGGATATTTCAAAAGCCCTCCGTTCTAAAATTTGGATCGGTAATGGTGTAACAGGTTTTTTCCAGTCTGTTCTGTACGAGAATTTACCTGCCTACTGCAATTCATGTTACAGGTTTCGTCACTCTAAATGTGTCCAGAAGGACAAAGGTCCCAATTTGGAACAAACTCCTATGATGATCCAACCCAATTTGGATTATGAGGTTACTGCTGCCCAGCTTACACACCCTGTGTGTGCAAAAGAAAAATGTGATCCCAGAGGAATAACCCCCCCTCCCCCCCCCCCTCCCTTTGATCTTGACGCTATAGATACGCCCCTTCTGCTACAGATCTTGGCATATTTACTCTTGAAGCTCACTGTGATCTGGTTGAGTGTGTTCAACCCCAAGATTTTGCCTCTAACGAGCTCCAAAGCTATACAGTGGCCTTGCATACTGAAGTTACGCAGAGTGACACCCCTTTGGAGGCAGTGATCCCAGAAAACAGTCCCAAAACTGATGTCCAACTCATGGAATCTGACTTTGGAGACTGTACTACTTCAGAACATGCCCCAACCTCCCCCCCTTTGATGTTGCCTATAAAGATCCCCCTTGATACAAATCTTGGCAAGCCCTGCACATTGTTAAACCCTGTGAATCCGGCAGCTTGTGCTGTCGTTGTTAGCCATAAAATTGCTAATACGGCCAGACCTTTAAAGGCACAGGCACTTTCTGAAAATGCAGTAGCTCTTCTTGATACTGAAGAAACAGTGGTAGCCCAAGCATTATTTTCTATTGATGATATAGTCCCTGAAAACGAATGTGATGAAACCTCAGTGGCCACCCTACACGAGGCGGTAACCGAGGAATTTCATAAATTGGATACCTGTGATGCTGGCAAGGATGAGCTTGAGACCCCACTTGGAAATGATGAGATCCTCTCTGATCCTACGCTTAGATGTGCAGTTACTACACCTGTCCCAATCTTGTCCAGTGATGAAACTATCTCTGAGGACACTAGAACACTAACTTTTTCTTTTTCAGGTCAAACAGATAATCTCGAAGAAGGAAATCTTGAAGGATTTACATAGGTAAAAAGAAGTAGCAAAACCACAATATCGAAAACCCAACCAAATGAAGCTACACAAGAGGTACAACAATACTACGAGGTGGGATATACATCTCATCCCATGATCACCAGAAGTCACTCAAAAAAACCTCAAAATGAAGAAGACTATTTTCTCTACCCAGTTGACGAAAGGTTTGACTCACCGCATAAACTAGCGGCAGCTCTACAACGTTTCAGGTTATCTCACCCAGAGGAAACAACATTCAGGCCATATCAGAATGTCATCAAGTTTCATAACAAACATAACAGAGGAATATCTGCCGCAATTGGGATCCCCTCAAAGAATTTCAATTGTTGATGTACTTTTTCATTTTTGTTTCACTTTTCTTGTTCTTCAATCTCATCAAATGTAATTTCATTTCCCTTGTACTCACAACTTTATTTTAATAAATTAGGGAAGTGTTCCAAAAAAAAGAATTATAGCAGTAGAAGAGAAATTTAACATCAACATATACCGTGTATTAAGAATAATGAATCCATGATGAACAATACACAGTACTCGAACAACAGAGAGAGAGAGAATTTCTAGTCTACGTGCTCTACCAGAATAATATGCGGAAACAGAATGTGTAGAGACTTTCTCTTTATAACGTGAGAGTTCCAATAATGATGCGTGAGGCAATTTAGGAATTGGGAACTCTCTCTTATTTCGACCTACACATCCTATATTTATAGGAGTGTGGCCGAACATCCTAATTCCATTAGGATGGGCCGAATATGTCTAATTAAATGGCCCTTAATTAATTACATAGGCCCACTGATTAAATCCTAATTAAACAAAGATAAATCTAATTAAATTGAACACAATAAAATATATTCTAACAGAAATAAAAGGAACCTTTGTTTGTGAAGATCATGAAGACTCTCTTTCTCTGTAATTTGGGGGTGGATGTAAAAATGAACACTTTTTTCTTTGAATTTGTTCATTTTCTGTGGATTGTGAATTACACTGTTGATTTTTCTCGACGACGAGTAATAAGCAAAGTGTGGGGGAGTCTGATAGTGTAGATATCTTTTTGTTTATGTTTGCACTTTTAACTAGGTTTTATTATGTGTTGTTGTAGTAATTGCGCAATTACGTAGCAATAATTTATTTTCCTGCTTAGTTATAATGTGTTTAGCTTAGACTATTCTAAGCAAAAGCAGACCAAGGATCAATCAAAAGATCATTTGAACTCTAAAAGAGCAAAAAATGTGCAATAGGATAATACAAAACAAGAAATCCCTGATTTATTCATATACCCGGTCAGGTAAATGCACGATCGGGTATGAACTTGACTCGAGTATCAAATCGATCCGGAGAACAATTGAACGTCCTGGGATATATTTATCAAGACTTGCTATTATACTTGATCGGGTATACCGACATATCCAGTTGGGTATGATTGATTTCTGAGCTACTGCCTAGGATACGTGATCGAGTACCCTATATACTCGGTTGGATATCCGATCCCCCACCTCCAAACAACTATAAATACACTCCTTTTCATCCACATTCTCATACCTAATTCTCAATATACTTAAGCTCAGTTTAGAATAGTATTTTCCTTTATATTTATTTCTTGTTTAGTCCCCAAATGAGTATCTAAACTCTTTTATCTTAGTTTTGCTCTGATCTTGAAGGTTGTTGAACGTTAAAGTTGTGAGTTATTTTCTTAAACTTCTTTCCTTGAATTTTAATTCTTCCTTAGCCTATCTCTATATTAATGTTGGGTTGTTGTTGAGTGACGATTAGTTAACATTTTGACATTAATTACTACTAGAAACGATCAATGAATAAATGATTAATCATTGATGGTTCACAAGTAAGTAACTTCAGGTTATTAATGCATAGATTAGTAATCTTAAGATTGATTAGTTGTGTTGATTAAACCGAAACCGTCGTGTTGAAGTTATCAATATCAATTGATTTCATCAAGGAGTTAAGAGATTAAATACTACTATCTAGTAGATATATGACGGTGTTTTATACTTGGCTAATAGTAAGATCCCGTTTACTTACGACTTAATGGGCTTAATGAATCTAGTGACTTAATCGGTCAGTTGTATTAGTGTGTTTACATAGGACTTATTTTGTAAGTTGACTTTTTCGGTCAGACGTTTTTTTACTTAACCGTTCGGTTGGATTTTGACCATTCAGTTGGATTTTAATACTCGTTGCCCTTTTATCCATTTTATCCCTAAGTCTCCATATACTTCTTGCATTATATTGACTGTCTTTGCCTGTAGCTGCGAGCGGCCTATCGTGCTTCTTCTCTGCTTTCTTCATCTAGGTATTAGCTCTCCTGCCTTCTTTATCTAAGTATTTGCTATTTTTTTTCCTTATTCTCAATCTAATTGTTCTTTTATTGCACAATCTATGTTTCCAATTTGCTGGTAATGTGATTATATTATATATTTAGCTAAAAAATTGTAACTAAAGCTGTGAAATTGACGATTATACCTTCACTTTCTTGCATTATCTTGACTGATGACGCCTCCATAGCCTTTTCATTCATTCGATGCTTCAGGATCTCATTTTTTTTGTAGACGTTTGCAAGTTCTTTTTCCTTCTCTTCCAGTTTGTCCCCTAACATGCTCACCTCATCAAATTCTTCAGGGGCTATCATCTAAAACCACACTTGCAGGGTTGTTTTCTTTTTCATTGGCAGGGAAGTCCTCCTGCACCCGTTTCTTTGCAATCTTTGTTGAGGTTAACTGCTCCTTGAGACATTTTAGTTCCTTCAGAGCAAGCCCAAGTTGGTTTTCTGAGTCAAAAATGCGTGATCCAGGTTTCTTTTGGGTTGTTGGGTCAGATAGAGAACCCCTTGGAGATGGATGATCACCAAGTAATTTGGGGCTCCGTTCAGTCAATGTCCGACCCCGCAGATGCTCTGCATCAGAGCATGAAACTCTACGCTGGGAAGAAACCATAAGAGGATTCGTTTGAGGCATTTTTATTCCGTGAGACGTCTTCCGCTTTTTCGTGGCTGTCCAGCCCTCAGGCAGTTGAGCCCGGGTCACTGAAAAGGATGATTATACCTTCACTACTTATATACTCCCTCCGTCCCACAATGAACTTCACAGTTTGATCTACACACATATTGAGGAAATAAATTCACTATAGGGTAAATTTTATTGTTTTGACACTGTTTTGACATTGTTTGACACTGTTTTGCACTTTTTCGACACTCTTTGGCACTGTTTTGCACTGTTTGACACTGTTTTGATGTAGATTAACTTGCCATTTAAGGAAATGAGAACTTGTTTCTGGGATATTCAAAAAAGGAAAGTGGGAAGTTCATTGCGGAACGGAGGGAGTATGTAATTGATTGAAGTACATAGTAGTAAACCCATGAGGCAGTCCATTCTTTCTTGCTTTTATCAGTCTATGAGCTCACAATGTTGTTGTCTTATAAAATTGCAGATGGTATTAAAATGTATAGGTGTAAAAGTAATTGTATATGGCAACTTCTTTTACAGTATCACTATATCTGCGACATCATTTGTCTGATTGAGGACACCTTTGGGTAAACAAGCTTTAATTTAGGAGTTGCCTTGAACTAATAAATTAGCTTTGATAGTTTGGTTGACATATTTGTGCTGATTTTTTTTTTGCTTGCATATTAATTAGTTTTTTGAAATTTTAAAGGGAAAATCGCATATATGGTCCCTCAGTTATCCACGAAATTAAAATCTCAGACCTGTATTTCTGAGATTGTAAATGTCACCTGTCAATTGTACAAAATGTTGTAAATGTGGTCTTTTTGAGGGGTGAAATATACAATGTGGGCGAGAGTACATTTCACCACTTAAATGATGACATTTACAACAATTTGGACAATTGAGGGGTGACATTTGCAATCTCAGAAATACAGGTCTGAGATTTTAATTTCATGATAACTGAAAGATCATATATGTGATTTTCCCAATTTTAAATTTCTACAATATGTGACTTTTTATTTGTTGACTTTTTGTCCAGACTTCGTAGGATTTAGTTGCTATAATGTGTGATTTTATACTTGGAAGTCTGGCTTTATACATCATTGCCTTTTTGTTGGCCTAGAGCATGACAGAAAGTATTACTATGGAGTTGGAAGTGGTAATTCTTACAAATTTGATATTACAGGCCAAACATTCACTTCTCTTTCCACTCTGGAGCACTACATGCAGAGTGGTGAAAGTATATGCAGCCCACTATATGGAGGGTGAAAGTATGAGGGTTGTCTTTGAGGAGTAGTTTCTCAAATACAACAGATGTTGCTTACCCTCTACCTGACAAATCAACTCCAGTTTACATTCCAGTTGAAGGTCTTGCTGCAAGATTTAGAGATCCCCGACCTGAGTATTCTGCTTTTTGGGAAGCTAGTTATGGCCATTCTACCTTAGATAACACAAATAAGAATCTGTAGTATCCACAATGTATAAAAGAATTTTTATTTTATTTCCACACATTTGTTCATTGTTATCTTAATTACAAGGACGCTATGAATTCCATTTTCATGTAAAAAAAGTTAGAAAAACATAAATGTGGTGAAAAGAGACTTGTATTCATGAAATTTCTATTAAAGCGGATGGTTCTTTATCCATTTCTGATACAGAGGAATGTGGTTAGTGTTTGTTTTGAAATTCATAATTTCATTAGAAAAAGTAACAAAGAAGACGACTTATTAAACCATGAAGCACAAAAGGAAGGCAGATAAATGGAAGAAGAATCAGATGGATCATAATGGGGCACACAAAATTTACAGTATATGACAAATTTGTGGGATGAAACAACTTAAAATATTATCATGAATCTTTTATCTTTAGTTTACTTAAGTAATTCATAGCACAACGATTTTTAGGCATATGAATTATCTTCAAGAACTTGTTATTTTGGTCGAGAAAATAAATAATGAACTGGAAGTTGAGTATATAATGTGACTTTATATAGAAAAAAGTAAACAAGAAATGTACATTCAACACTTGTTCCAGACAGAAGGGTTATCTGATCATTTAGCATAATTCAGACATCCCATTCAACATCTATAGTAACATCTTGTTATCTCTGTGTAACTTAATCTAGAGAGATCCAGACTGACATCTAAATTCATTCAATATTTAATGAAAAAAAGTAAACAATCCCTACGTGTTGTCAATGAACGGTCTCGTTATTAATAACCACCCTCTATGAATTAGAGATACTACATGATTGAGTATTCGAGAGAGGACAAGTTAAAGATGTTAAGATATAATTGGGATAAAAAATATCTCAACCAATAAAAAGTAGCAAATCCAAATCTTTTATCTTATTTATTTAAATCACATAAGTCGTTCATCTTAATATATAAATAGTATCAAGTCAAACAAAATTAAATCCCTCCCTTTTGTTACAATTTCACATATAAGAACTACATTTCCCTGTGGATACGAATCTTACTACGCTACATTACGTAGTGCATATATTGATTTTATTTTGAGCCACACAACGGCTTTAGTGTTATTTATAGGGTGACTATTTCTATGTAAAAAGATCTTCAAATTTTGAGTCTACGGAGGGGTTTGGTGTTCTTCTTGCGTCAAATGTTTGTTTTTGGATTAATTTTATTTTAATATAGGCAATTTTCTATTACAAAAATAGTAAATAGATAACCTAAAAAAGTAGCATTCTATTATCATAGATCCCATATCTTATACGGAGTACGTAGTATCAATGAATATAATCTTCAATTGTCTTTTGTTTAAATCTAAGAATTAATAACTTTTATGATACTAAGAAAACATCAACTAAAATAAACTATTTTAGATTGTTTTAGAACATTACGATTCATATTAAATCTCATACAAAGGTTTATAAAAGAATTTAAAACTAAAAACTAAGGGAGACGTACATTACTATACTAGTAAAAGTATAAACTTATTATATGCATAATGTTTCTTTTTAATTCCAACGGAGACAGTCGCCCTCACCCCATAAATCCATCCCCGAGTCCACTCCCATTTTTAGGAAGAACTGGTCATGAGTTTGGCCGGTTTGAGAACCGGTTTTTGTCATATCCCAATTAGTCCGCATTCAGCCAGTGGATTCACCCGTTCGGTTCGGTTCTGGTTCAGTTCTGGACCGGGTACACTCACGAGACCCTTATGTTTTCTAATTATTAATGAGGTTTAAACATATGCCACATCTAGTGGACATGGACAGTGAACTTGTAATTGCTTTGTTAATAACTTAATAATGAGCGTCACCACAAATCATAATTTACATGTAGTCTTGTAGGGAATTGCTACAACAAATTTTACCTGAACACGTCTATATCAAACATTCGAAACAAAAGCAGCCTAGAACACTTGACAATACCAGAATATTCAACTTTCGGTACTAAAAATTTCATTATTAGGTAATGTTCTCAGATGATTGAGTAAAAAATGGACACTAAGTACACACAGAGCAAAAAATCTATCAAATCTATATGCCTAGAAAAGAAGAAAAATACACATCAATCCAACTACGGATAACCATGGCATGTTCTGTTCCAACCCACATCAACCCAATCCTTGATCGATAGTTTGCGCATGAATGTGGAGAAAGATATCCCCTTCTACTAGTACATCCTTCCCGTGCACTCATGTGCGCCACAATAGCAATTCTTCTTCTTGAGGTTTCCGTTAGAATCACGAACCTGATCCAGCTTATAATTGTAGTCATATGTTAGCTCTTGCAAAGGAGGTATATCCTCTTGAGCGAACAGCATTAGATGAGGGGCTCTCTTGTCATCATGATCAAACAACACGTTTTGCGCATAGAGGTTGGGGGAACAACTATGGTTAAAGAATCTCCCCACATTTCCAAACCACGCCGCATCAATAGTGAACCCCTCACTATCCTTTCTATTAATGTTTTCTAGGTCAATCTCCTCTCCTTCATCGTAGTTACCAATGTCAAAGAGATATTCATCACAATCGATTCGTTTCTCCGCTTCATTCTCATCTAGTAGTTCTCCAATGTATTCACATATAAAACTTCCCGAAGAAATGTGATCAGGGGACCGGACGCCCCATCCTCTAGACTTGGTTTTAAAAATTTCAAGATGATATTGTAGGCCGTTTTGGCTAACCCGATTCTTGCATGAAGGGGGGCAATTGCAAGATGGCCCACACTCGTAAACCACCGGCTTGGCTTTAACTATGGAACCGATATTGTTGAATGGAATCTCACCACCGTTCCTAAGCATGCAAACGCATTTCTTCGAACTTGAGCATCCATTTTTGCAATTGCAACCCTTGGGAAAAGGAGGATTGAACCAAAAAGGTTTTATCATTTTGGTTATGTAAATAAAAGTAGGGGGTTTTTCATCATCAAGATCATTTATCGCACGAACGGAAAATTTCTCCTTGCCTTGCGAAACATCATCGTCCACCACAACAAGATTCTTAACACCACGGTCTCCTTGGGGCTTTTTGACTTCTACCCAATCCCAAGCCAATGGTAGAGTGAGGTTTGGTTGCCCGCGAAGTCTGCATAGTTCAAACTTGAAGACCGTTTTCCCCCTTTGGTCTCTTTCTTGCTTATAGTTGCTCACAACGTACAGCCCTGCATAAATGTAGCCTTGGAAACTCATACCTAGAGTTTTCTGAAGACATATGACCCTTATAGGAAGCTTTGAATCCTTCGAGTTCCTCAAGGCAAGGTTACCCTTCTCAAACTTTTGCTCATTCAGCTTCTTTGTACTAGAACTCGAATCATTATGGTTTTCTCCATGACCAACATAGGTAAGAGTGTCAAGGCATTCAGAGTTAACACTTTCAAAATGACCAGAATCCACAATGCTAGTTACATGGGGTCCTCCATTAAAATCTGTGTATTCTATGTTGGCTAGATATTGGAGATGAAGTCCCACAATTGAAAGCTCCGCCTTGAATTGGTAGGTATCGCCAATCTCAACTCCAGGAATAATTCCAAAGGTTGGTTTGTCTCGTATCCATTTTTTGTTTTGCTTGAGGAGTGATGCAGCTTTTACGGGCAGGCTTCTTTTTGCATACTTGACTCTGCTTTGATCTTCTTTGGATTCTTCAAGAAGCTTGTTATAGATTCCTTTGAAGTGTTGTAAAACATCCAAAACTCGTTCACGACAAGCATCTAAGGAACAATTAACTTTTTCATGCCCAAAACTTAGTTTTCTATGTTTGCCCTTGTTAGGATGCGGATTCCTATGCCCAAGTTTGGCTTCACCATTATTTATACTTTTATTATCAAAGTTACAATTTTCACAACCTTCTGATACCTCCATTTCATCATCATAATTTCTTCTCACTTCAACAGATTCATATCTTGGTGAATCTTGAATTCTATGTTTCAGTGTATTAGGTGTTGAAGAGAGGGCCACAACAACAGTCCTACTGCTAGCAAATATTGGATGTTCGGCGTGAATATATTCAGAAGATTTAGAGGTCACATCAACCTTCTGGTGCTTGGGCTTAGGTGAGGTTTTGTGAAACTCCTCACTATTATAGCAGAAAACCCTCTTCATAGATCTTCTCCCGGATGATGAACTTGTATCACTCGACCAAATCATCACAAAAGAGTGATTGATGAAGCTAAATACTGCCAAATTTGGAGATGAATTGCTCAAATTGCTGAAATATAAAAACAATGAGTAGTAAAAAGAAAAAGTAAAAGTAAATAAAAGGCAACTAAAATAATCAACTTACCAGCTTCTGCTAAAAAGTACCTTCACCCTACTCTTTTTTACATTTATCAATTTAGTGCAGGCATCTAATAGCTGAAATTAGTGATTGGGAAAAAACTGGCCCATAAGCAGAAATCAGTGGGTACCAAAAGGCCACTTACGTTAATGTAAGAATGATTGTGTTTATGAATTCATGTGTCATCACATGCATCAAGATCACCTCATTACCTTTCAAGAATTCAAAGTATACAATTACGTAGACATGTCACTGTATAAACTATAAAGCTAAACTGGAGTGGCCCGTACTTCTACACTAAATTACTGAAAAACTTTAAATTGTGTCTTTCAAAGGGTTCGTGTGCTTGTCTGACATACATTGATGTATAGAAAACCTATAGGTTCATCATCATCATCATTAGCCCAGTGCCGCAAAGGCTCCCACCTACGGTGGGGTAGGGGGGTCGGATGTACGCAATCTTACCCCTGTACTAAAGCACAAAGAGACTGTTTCCGGATGACCCATGGTGAAATCACGTCGGAAATTGCATGAGCTGACTGCTGCTTCATAACAAAGAAGCGCAAACAATTTAGTGAGTCATTTATCTTTATTTCATCATATTCACAAGCCAAAAAATAGTAAATATTTGGCTCCATTGCAAATGATGGAACAAATGAGTTACAAGGAAAATAACGCTATTAATAAAAGTTGGCCCAATATCAGTTGAAAATTTTATAATCACGGTACATATAACCGTAATGCTACTATTATTTTGGATCTTTGTGAATAAATTGATACTTCAAAATGATAAGACAATTGGATTAATAGAGATTAGAGTTATGATAAATTAACAGTCTCTCTGTGCTTTAGTACAAAAGTAAGTTTGGGAATTTTAGTATACATTACATTAGACCTATGAAGCACGGAAACTCTCCGCGGCTCACGTTTCCATGTTTCGGAAACTCGGAACCGTTTCCGAAACTCGGAAACTTCTAATTCCCGTTTCGGGGCCGTTTTCGTAATTAAGAAGAATTGGGAAACCCGTTTCCCTACATTTCGGAAACCTTGGGGATCTATTTTTTTTCTTTTTTAAAAGATTATGTGATGGGAAATAGTTTTTCCTTAAATAGTGAATTTTTGTGGTATTTCTCAGGAGCACCATTGTTACATTTTGTAACGCAATGTATTGTTAGAAATGTATTACTCCGTACATTTTATGTTTAATTATGTACTAGTATGAAACGATTTCTAAATTTGAACATGTAGAGTGTTTTTATATTTGGTTATTAAACAAATTATATGAAAAAATCATGTGCTTATATATATATGAAAAACTTGTGTACATATATTAAAAAATCATTATAAATATATCCTTATATGAAGTATTTTCTAATATTTACGCGTTTCCCCCACGTTTCGTATCGTATAATTTTTAGAAATTATATTTCTCGCGTTTCCCGTTTCCCGTTTTGCGTTTCCGTGCTACTTAGCATTAGATCATTTCCATCATTTGCAATAGAGCCAAAGACTCACTATTTTTTGGCTTCGGAATATGATGGAATAAAGCAAAATGGCTCACTAAGCTATCTGCGCTTCTTTATTATGAAGCAACAGTCAGTCCATGCAATTTTCAATGTGATTTTCACTATGGGTCATCCGGAAAAAGTCTATACGTACTTTAGAACATGGGTAAGACTGTGTACATCCGACCCCCCTTACCCATCGTAGGTGGGAGCCTTTGCGGCACTAGGGTAATGATGATTATGACGATTACATTGGACCAATTCTTTAGGTGATTCCCCTCTTTGTATTGTTTAAACGTATTATCCTACGATCTTGAAAAATTGGACCTTATGTGTAATTTCTGCACCATATACCTATATTAAGCTCTTACCTTGTTAAAGCATGGAGTTTCATCCTAAAACAAACATGTTAGGAAAATTAGTCTAAGACATCATGTATTGGTTAAAAATTGATTTCCTATCACATCTGGGCTTATTGGAGCAAGTCAATTTTAAAATTGAAGTCTTAAGCTTTATGTCCATCTAAATTGAAGTTTGTGATATAAAACAATGAGGGAAGACCAAATAAATTTGTGTAAAACGTTGTACACATGAAAAGTCAATTGTAATGTAGTTAACATACTCCTATGCAGCACACGGGTGGAGATACTAGTACTATATTAAAAACATTATATATTGGTTTACATGTTAATATTTATCCAATGTGGTCATGTGGAATCCTGAGCTGCTTAACTATTGAGAGAAAGTCAGCTACTCAGCTGAGACATTTTTTCTCAAGGGAAACCATTCTCTGACTACACAGACTATATAGACCATATGTTGTTGGTACATAACCTATAAATGGAGGGACTAGATGTCAAAAATGTCTCAAACACAAGTGATTAAAGTAAGACCATTTTTCTATCCTATCTGCGATTTATCCTTGCTTATACAGTTATACAAATCTACTTTAAAGTTTTGGTTTACTTCTTGTAAGCCTATCGGTCCTTTACAACAATAACAACATCAAAGGCTTAATCCCAAAACAGTTCGGAGTCAACCAACATGAAACGACATATGATATCAGAGTTTGAATATAGGGAACAAGGAGCAATGTGCCACACCAATGCCACAACAGCCCCCCAATTTTCAGAAGTACGTTTACTCACTCATTTTAAATAAAGTAGGTATAAGCGCTAATGTATATTCATCCCCAAGACTGAAATTCTACACCCACCATTAGAGAAAGAAATAGACTCTTTTGCTACTTATACACTCTTTTGGTGAGACATTTCTGGCCAATGTGCACCGGATTGCCCCTGTATTCGATTCAATATGGAGGAAAACTATGTTACAACATGGGTTCTAATTAGGACTAGGAATGGAGGGAGTATCTCTGGGTGTCAACTTTTTTAGTTTTCTTTGGAGAAAGTATTCTAAATTTATAAATCTGAACTGAGGAAACTCTACAGATCGAAATATGTATCAGAAATTCTCAATCCGAAGTTACTGGATGGGATTGCTGACAGCATAGGGAAAGTTGACTGAACTTCTCGCATGAATAAATGAATGAACTTCTTGCATCAAATGTTCACATGCAGAACGTTTTTCTTATTTGTATTTTTGAATTCTAATTAGCATAAATTCTTGTGTTCATATCAAATTCAATGCCTTACCAGTTAGTAATCATAATCCAGGAAAAGAAATTATTAGAACTTACATCTCTGTGACTTCGATTAGATATCCAAATCCACCGACGGGAGGGGTACAGGGGAGGCCGGCCGCCGGCGTGATATTCCACCGTTCCTTGAATTCCGAGAACCCCACTGACCAGCTGATTTCTACAAATGGCAATGTTTACAACCTCATCTAGGATTGTTTCCGAAGCATTTTACGAGCTCATCAATCCTACCGCCTGACACAGGTAGAGAGGCAAGAAGAAAGAAAATTGGTATGCCCATTACTCATTTAATCCATATATTTAGTTGAATTTGTAAGAAAGTTATTACTCATTCACTCCATGTCAAATCTTTAACTTAGGAGCAAGTTTAATTCAATTTAACTCATTACTAGTGTGGCTTGTTCTTATTTAAATTATTATAGAAAACGTGGACATAAATAACCCCAATTATAAGTGACTTTGTTTGAAATAATCTCAAGTACTCCCTCCCGTCCTTAGACCGTAATTCGTCCCAGACTAGACCAGATCAGACCAGATCAGACCAGATCGAACCAGATTGAACCAGTTCAGACCAGACCAGACTTGGATATTTATAAAAATACAAAGAAACCAGACCAGACCAGACCAGCAAATTACAGTCCAAGTAAAAACATCCTTAATGAAGTTTACACTTTGACTTCACACATATTAATGAAATATAATTGACTTTACTGTAGAGTACACTGTTTGACATTGTATGACACTGTTTGACACTGTTTTGCATCATTGTAGATTTGTTTGTCAAATAAGGCAAATAAGGAAGTGTAAAGTTTAATATGGGACGACCCGAAAAGGAAAGTGTAAAGTTAAATAAGGACCGAATGAAGTATTAATTTTCTCAAAATAATTGCAATTATTGATAGAAAAAAACTCAAAATACTCCATTGACTTATAATAACCCGTAAATTGCTTATAATATTTACGAGTCAATGGAGCATTTTGAAACATTTTTTTGAGAGTAATATGAGATAATTGATACTTTGGATCATTTTATGCGGATAACCAATAGTTGAGATTATTCTCGTTCATTTTTCTTAATTCCTAATTCAAATTACATATGTTACAAGCAGAACATATCAAATCGGATTACAAGCATTCAAATCAAATCAAATTTCATCAAAATTATTTTGATCAAATCAATGGAGAACATTAACTCGATAACCGGATGGTCAAAGATTTTATAGTTTGGTGTAGTCGAAATTCCAAAATGGGCTTTTACTTATGTTAAATAACCATCAAAATTCCAATTCGAATTTGTCCAAAATTTTATAGTTTGGTGTAGTTTGATATGGTATATTTATATATGTTCTGAATTGGTCTGATATGATAGATGTTTGATCTATGTGTATTTTACAATTGTCTAAATCTGATCTAGTGTGATGTAACCAGATCTGTCTAATTCTGGTGTGGTTTGATTTGATTTGGTTTGGGGTTGAAACAGTAAAACACCCTAAGTTCTCTTTCTTACAAAATAGAAACAAATAAATTGAACGCAGAATTAAAGATGAGGGAGCCTATTTTGACCTCGAAACAAACGAGTCATCACACCGTAAAGGTTCATATTAGGGGTGGGTACGGCCCGAGTAATTAATAAATTTTCAAAAATAGCCGGTTCCATTTAGTGAGTATATTCAGTCTGGGTTTACCAAGTCTTAAAATAGAAACCAGGCCTTATCCGTCCCGTTTGAAACGGCTTGGCTCGATCCTGGTTCTCGATTCTTATTTTCTGTAAGAAATACCGTCACGCTAACAAAATATCTAGCAGCTGATTACATTCTCAAACTAATTATGTATCAATGTCACCATAATTAAATATAAAAGAAACTTTTGAACTAGTTAACAAAATATCTAACCACAAATCTATAAATTAAATAGCATCCAACCACAAAGTTAAATAATACTTCGTACTAAACTTTGAAATGTAGAAATTAGACACCATTATCCATAAATTAGCACCACAAAGTTGTAAGAAATTAGACTAGTTACTATACATATATATATGTTCAAGAGAACCATTTAAAGCTTCATAAATCTTAAAATGTAAGTAAAGTGAAGATAATTAAATGAATATGGCACACTTTATTGAGTAAGTGTATTTGTTTACAAAAAAAATTAAATAAAGAAACTTTGAGGCAGTTGAAATAATTATAAGTCTACATAATTATAATTATAATTAAAGAAATTTAACTCGTTTAAAATAGGGATGTGAGCTAAATATCATAAACTTACTTTTACGTAGTAAATGTTATAAATATGTTGAACTTTATATAAACAATTATGTGAGCACAATTATCATTGATTTTTCTTTCAAAAAATGTAAATTTATAGTGTTGCATGAATAATTCATTTTTAGGGATAATTTGAGTTTCCACCCCATTTTAATGTCCAAATTGAACTTGGCACCCCATTTTTAAAAATCTTTGTTTTTGCACCCCCAACCCTATATGAAAAGAAAAAAATGCCCCTCCATTAACAATTTTATTGGCCTTCAACATATTCCCGATCGAGTGCATTTTTGTCTGTTCATATGGGATTGAGGTGCAAAATCAAAGTTTTTCAGAAACGGAGTGCAAAGTCCAATTTGCACAATAAAATTGGGTGCAAGCTCAAATTTTCCCTAATTCAAATACATTTAGTATTTATGAGATAATGAGAGTGCACTTAATATTTATAGCTTCTATTTGTGAACTACAACTTAACTAATATTACCTCGGTTTATATATATATATATATATATATATATATATATATATATATATATATATATATGCGTGTGTGTGTGTATTTAGGATCACGTGAGAATTTAATCTTAGGAGAGTAAAAAAGAATAGATATCAACCATTGGATTAGGTTTTCATCATTCGTGTGTTTCTCTTTCAATTGAGGGCAAACTAGAGATTTTCTTTATCTATTAATGAGCACCGATTCTTTCCATAATTTCAATCCCAAAATTTTAGCTTGTTTACATTATTATTTCATGGATTGATTCCATCGTGACTCATCTTCTTCCTTCTTAATCAAAACTCCACTAGAGAACTCATCCATCTTTTTCATAAAAACTTATGGCATTCTTATTTCCTTTTTATGTCTTTCCTTGATTTCTTCAACAATGAGAAATGGTTTCTCCATGGATTTTATTATGTTTGCACAAACTTGAATTTCATCTTAATCACACAGTATTCAAGGGAGATGGCTTTTATGATCTAAATCTTCCACAAGTATATTGTAGCTAGAGGTGCAAGAATCGTCATGTACACAATACCATTGTGCATTGAAACATTAATTCAACGGCAGATGAAATAAGTACCTGAATTAAATCTAAATCAGATGGTATTGCTCCAATGACAAAGAAAATGTCATCATGTGTGGCTACATTCTCAACAAAACCACACCTAACGTTGTGCGCAATTCTTAGTTTTGAATGCAATGTGAAGATCCCGTTATGCACAATTCCTAATTTTGAATGCACTTCAGAAATCATATTAGCACCATAGCAAATATGATAGGGCACCATTTTATTGTACACATGCATGAGGGTAAAATTGCATTATTAATTAAGATCTACATGAGAATGTTATTGAGAATATTAAATAATAATGTACAATTTAATGGGTAGAATGAATCACTTTGTAGGTTTTAGACGTAACATTTCATCACACAAAGCTTGTGAGGATGTTGATGTGCATCGTGTTATCAATAATTGTGCATAGTGTATTAACACAAAATGTGCATCACGAGCTAATCGCAATACTTTTAAACATAATGCACCTATATTCTTTTAATAATGCACATTTAATAATATATGACTTTCTTCTTCAATTATTTAAGAAGTGCACGATGTTAGCAATAAATGTGCATCTCAATCTCAATAAAATTGCAACAACAATTGTTACTTTTGAGTCAAAGTTAATGCACAAATTTGGATAAAGATTTTATAAATTATTTATCCGAGTTTTGTGCTACAGAATGCTAAACGGAAAGGAATTCAGAAGTATTTAATAGAGAATGATCAATTAATGAGTAGTTATTAGTCAACCTAGTTTTTAGGAAGACTTCCTAATTTAGTGGTTTATTTTCCCACGTCAACCACCATGAAGTTTACCTTTGTACCCTTAATTGATTATATGGTTGCACTCTTTCCATTTTAAACATACACGTTAGGCACCAATAGTGGAGGAAAGAGACAACTAGGATTAAAAAATAACCATCCGATTGAATTAATCAAAGGTTAGTTTTTGTTCTTTTTTCTCTCCTAAGGCTTCTTTCTCACGGGAACCAAACCCTATATATATATATATATATATATATATATATATATATATAAAGTACTCCTCATATATAAAGAAATTTAATACATATATATAGGATCAAATGAGAACAATGCTTAACGTGAGAACGTGAGAACACCGCATTTACCTCAATGTGATGCATAACGAGGCTCACCCAATGCACTTTTTCGAGTTCAGCATAATATTTACCAAAAGTCAACTAAATTTGATCAAAAACGTGGTGGCAATTTCGTAATTAAAACGAAGTGTTTTGCCATTGCGAAAAGTGCAACAGAAACACGCAAAAGTGAAACGCGGTAAGGAAAAAGTGCAATCGTTCGCACTTTTCATGGGAGAACCTCTTTTTATTTGATATCTTCCCTATATATATATATATATATTGTATATACAGACGGAGTATATATTAGGATCAAATGAGAAAAGTGTTTATGGTAAGAAGTGAAAATGCAACCGGTACATTCAATTTGAGATTTAATGGTTGTTTAAGTGCAAAAAATATTTAAAAAAATGATGAGTGACGCGGTGACAGTTTCATAATTAACTCAATCTTTTCTCAGATCGAGTAAAAGTGCATCAGAAAAGTGTACTAAAAAGGAGTAAGCGTGTATCAATCTCATTTCTCAAGTTAAAAAGTCTTTTTATTATAACCTAACCCTATATATGTGTGTGTATATAGGTAGAGTTCAAATAAAAAGTGGTGTTCCTTTGCAAAGTGCGAATGGTTCCACTTTTCGCTTAGTGTGATGAATTATTTCATGTTTATGAAATTGTAACAACATTTTTTTATCAAGTTTAGTGCATTGTTGGCTTATTTTGAGTCATTAGTGAAGAATTCAATTTCCAGGACATATCCAAGTACAAGCAAATTGAAGAATCCAATTGCAACAACCATGAAGCTTCCTCCATGTGCAAGCAACAACCATGAAGCTTCATCCATGTGCAAGAATGACAAAGGGAGCTTCCTCAAAATTTCCTCATGTTTAATCCCACCTTCCTCCCACCTTCATAGTACCTAGTTTTGGTGCTATAAATAGAGAGCTTGGAGAATCTTTTTATTATCAAGTAAATTAGAATAGATCATCATAGCACAAACAAGAAGAATTGTGAATATCCTTGAGAGATATGTGAGGTGTTGTTTTGAGAGTTTTTTTAATTAGAGCTTGTATGTCTCTTCTTTCTATTCTTGAAAGTAATTGAAGTGTTTTTCTCTCATATTAGCACGATCCTGTTATTCCCAACAAGTGGTATCAGAGCCTGGCTGAGCTTTTGGTATTTTTTTCCCCAGAATTTTCGGATAAAATTCTACTGTCTGAAAATTCGTGTTTTTTGGTTTTGCTCGGAATTGCAATCTGAATACACCGTTAGATTCGTCTCGTCGAGACGAGAAAACTGGTATTTTTTGGTAATTTTGAGGCCACCGGAAGCCACCACACGCGCCGCCTACGTGCCGGTGGTGAGGAGCTCGCTGACGTCATCCCTGACGTCATTCTGCACGCAGGCCAGAGGTTGAAGACAGCTGACGTCATCGCTGACGTCATCAGCCAGTCAGAGCTGTGTCAGCGACACATCAGCGCCACGAGTGCACATCCGCCACATCATCAGCTCACTGCCATCTTCCACCAGCGCCCAGTCAGCTGCCACGTCAACGCCCAGTTAGCGCCACGTCATCTGCCACGTCATCTGCCACGTCACCGGTCAGTTTTTAAATTTTGAAAAATTGCAGTTAGGTCCCTCAATTTTTGGAAAATTATAATTTCCACCTATAATTTTTCGAAAATTGTATTTTGACCCCGAAAGTGTCTACCCACCATTTTTGGCCGTTCCGGACGCAACGGTGCTGCCCATTTTTCAAAATTCTGCTCCGATTTTTCTCAAACAGAATATTAAAATTATTTAGAAGGTGAAAATGACCTTTGACGAGTCAACTTCATCTTCCGGAGCTATGATTATGCTCACGGCTACCAACTACACGCTATGGAAACCTCGGATGGAAGATTTCCTTAGCTGTAAAGACCTTTTTGATCCAATAGAGATGAAAGGTATTAATCCTGACCCACCCAAATCAATAGAGTGGAAGAAAATAAATAGAAAAACTATTGGTCAAATCCGTCAATGGATTGATCATAGTGTCTTCCACCACGTTGCACAAGAAACCGACGCTTATGCCCTTTGGAAGAAGCTAGAAGATATGTACCAGGCCAAGACCGCCATGAATAAGGCCCTACTGATGAGGCGTCTTGTCAATATGAAGCTCAAAAGTGGAACTTCTGTTGCCGAACATACCAGTCAATTTCAGAGTCTGGTAAATCAACTATCTTGTGTAGAAATGCCACTTGGAGATGAAATGCAATCTCTACTACTTCTTAGTTCCCTTCCTGATAGTTGGGAGACACTAGTTGTTACTCTCAGCAACTCAGCCCCAGATGGCAAACTTACCATGTCTGTGGTCAAGGATGCATTGTTCAATGAGGAGGCAAGGAGGAAAGACATGAGCACAGATCAGACTCATGCTCTTGTGACGAAGAATCGAGGAAGATCACAAGGAAAGCAACAAAGAAACAGTAGAGGAAAGTGGCAAAGCAGAGGCAAAAGTCGGGGGAGATCATCAGATGGCCGGAAACCTTCTTATACCTGCCACCATTGCGGTATAGAGGGTCACATGAAGAAGAATTGCTACAAATTGCTAGAGGAGCGAGGCAAGAGCAATTCTCAAGCGAAGAACAAGGGTGGTGAAGCGCTCATCACAATCTCAGGTGATGTGGCGTATTGTACTAGCAATGATGAAACATGCCTGCACGTCTCAAGAGAGGACACTGAATGGGTGGTAGATACTGCAGCATCCTACCATGTTACTCCCCACAGGTACTACTTCACAACTTACAAAGCTGGAGACTTTGGAGCAGTAAAGATGGGCAATTCCAGTTCCTCTGGAATAGCTGGAATTGGTGATATACAAATAAAGACGAGTACTGGGAGCACAATCACTTTGAAGGATGTCAGACATGTCCCAGACCTTCGGCTCAATCTCCTATCTGTGGTATGTCTTGACGAACAGGGGTATGACAACCACTTTAACAGGGGCACCTGGAAAATGTCAAAGGGCGTTTTGACAATCGCTCGAGGACATGTTTGTGGCACATTGTACAAAACCCATTTGAGGATTTGTATGGATAGCCTCAACATTGCAGAGGAGACTTCTCAGAATCTGTGGCACCTGAGGCTCGGCCACATCGGTGAGAAAGGGTTGACTACCTTGATGAAGAAGAACCTTATCAACATTGACAAGAATTCTGCACCGGGTCCTTGCAGTCATTGTCTATTTGGTAAGCAACATAGAGTATCATTTAGTTCTACTTCAACTAAAAGAACGGAGTTGCTAAGTTTGGTACACTCCGATGTCTGTGGTCCTTTCGAGGTAGAATCAATCGGTGGAAGCAGATATTTTCTGACTTTTATCGATGATGCTTCTCGGAAAGTGTGGGTGTATTTCCTGACGACGAAGGATCGGGTCTTTGAGAGCTTCAAGACATTTCACGTCTTGGTGGAACGTGAAACAGGAAAGAAGTTGAAATGTCTCCGATCTGATAATGGAGGCGAATATACATCCAAGGCGTTCGATGCATATTGCAGAGAATATGGCATTCGACATGAGAAGTCAGTACCACGCACCCCTCAGCACAACGGTGTTGCTGAAAGAATGAACCGGACTATCATGGAGCGTGTCCGGAGCATGCTAAATGTGGCTAAACTTCCAAAGTCATTTTGGGGAGAAGCAGTCAACACCGCATGCTATCTTATCAACCGATCACCTTCAGTACCACTGAACTTTGAAGTTCCAGAGAGGCTATGGACAGGTAAGGATCCTACATACTCACATCTTAGAGTTTTTGGTTGTTCATCATATGCACATGTATCCAAAGAGCTCAGACAGAAGCTCGATGCAAGAACTATCCCATGCATTTTCGTTGGCTATGGAAATGAAGAGTTTGGATACAGGTTATGGGATCCTAAGGAGAAAAAGGTGTTCAGAAGCAGGGACGTTGTGTTCCATGAAGATTTGACAATAGAAGACATTGAAAAATCCACAATGTCTCGGAAGTCAAATGAGGGTGTTCAAGTTTCAAATGAAGCACCTGAATTATTCTTGAGAAACAATGACGAAGTGCATGAAAACAACTCAGAAGCAGAAGAGGATGAGGAGACAGAAGAGAGTACAAAGAAAGGGGAGTCACAACCCACCTCGCCAGGCACAGATGATGGTAGCTCTTCTGAGATGGTTCCAACTGTTCGTAGATCTGAACGAGGCCATATACCATCGAAAAGGTACACATCATCTGAATATCTTTTGTTAACTGAAGATGGAGAACCAGAGAGTTTTCAAGAAGCTGTGTCTCATAAGGATAAAGAAAAATGGCTAATAGCAATGCAGGATGAGTTAGAATCTCTGCAGAAAAATCAAACTTATGAGATTGTAGAACTTCCTAAAGGGAAGAAGGCACTGAGGAACAAATGGGTGTTCAAGCTGAAGAAGGATGCAAGCGGACAAGTGGTGAAACACAAAGCTCGGTTGGTTGTCAAAGGATTCCAACAGAAGAAGGGAATTGACTTTGATGAGATCTTTGCACCAGTTGTCAAGATGACCTCAATCCGAGTTATACTTGGCTTGGCAGCAAGTATGAACTTGGAGCTTGAACAGATGGATGTGAAGACAACATTTCTTCACGGAGATTTGAAAGAAGAAATCTATATGCAGCAGCCGGAAGGTTTTGAGAGCTCAAATGATAACTTTGTGTGTAAGTTATCTAAAAGTTTGTATGGCTTGAAGCAGGCACCAAGGCAGTGGAATAAGAAGTTTGACTCATGCATGAAGAGTCAAGGCTACAAGAAGACTACTGCAGATGAGTGTGTATACATCAAGAAACTCCCAGACGGTACTTTCATTGCTCTTCTACTATATGTAGACGACATGTTGATCGTTGGGAAAGATGCAGTGATGATAAACCAGCTGAAGAAAGAACTCTCTAAGTGTTTTGATATGAAAGACTTAGGACCGGCTCAACAGATTCTTGGGATGCAGATCACTCGAGACAGGAAGAATCGCAAGTTATGGCTTTCTCAAGAGAAGTACATTGAACGAGTACTTGAGAGATTCAACATGAATGATGCCAAACCAGTTAGTGTTCCACTTGCGAATCACTTCAAGTTGAGCAAAAGAACATGCCCTACATCCAAGGAAGAGATCGGGGAGATGTTAGTAGTTCCATATTCTTCGGCAGTTGGGAGTTTGATGTACGCCATGGTATGCACAAGGCCAGACATCGCACAAGCAGTGGGTACAGTAAGTCGTTTTCTCTCTAACCCTGGGAAGGAGCATTGGGAGGCAGTCAAATGGATTCTCAGATACTTGAAAGGTACCACGAAGTTATGTCTTTGTTACGGAGGAGCTGATCCAAACTTGGAAGGCTACACAGATGCTGATATGGCCGGAGATATTGATAGTAGAAAGTCCACTACAGGATATATCTACACTTTTGCAGGGGGAGCTGTTTCTTGGCAATCAAGATTGCAGAAGTGTGTCGCTTTATCTACAACAGAAGCAGAATACATTGCTGCCGCTGAAGCAGGTAAGGAAATGTTGTGGCTAAAGCGCTTTCTCCAAGAACTTGGGATCCACCAGAAAGAGTACCAGGTACATTGTGACAGTCAGAGTGCTCTAGACTTGAGCAAGAACTCTATGTACCATTCTCGTACAAAGCATATTGATATTCGGTATCATTGGATACGGGAGACGATTGATCAACAACGGTTGAGACTAGTGAAGATCAATACAAAGGAGAATCCATCATACATGCTGACAAAGGTGGTGACACGAGATAAGCTAGAGCTATGCAGAGACATAGTCGGGATGCTTGTTTTGAATATGTCTGGAAGGGGAGAATTGAAGAATTCAATTTCCAGGACATATCCAAGTACAAGCAAATTGAAGAATCCAATTGCAACAACCATGAAGCTTCCTCCATGTGCAAGCAACAACCATGAAGCTTCATCCATGTGCAAGAATGACAAAGGGAGCTTCCTCAAAGTTTCCTCATGTTTAATCCCACCTTCCTCCCACCTTCATAGTACCTAGTTTTGGTGCTATAAATAGAGAGCTTGGAGAGTCTTTTTATTATCAAGTAAATTAGAATAGATCATCATAGCACAACCAAGAAGAGTTGTGAATATCCTTGAGAGATATGTGAGGTGTTGTTTTGAGAGTTTTTTAATTAGAGCTTGTATGTCTCTTCTTTCTATTCTTGAAAGTAATAGAAGTGTTTTTCTCTCATATTAGCACGATCCTGTTATTCCCAACAATTAGATCCGCAACTGAATGAACAAGATTTATTCGCACTTTGCTTGGGGAGGTCTCTTTGTATTTGTAGAGGTGTGTTCTAATACAAAGAGGTCTTCACATGAACAATGAAAAGTGATCTACGCCCTCGATTAATTAAAAGGATAGAATAGATAAAAACTCACGGTAAAACCAAAATATGTAATTCATAATAGTAAAAGTGCATATATGATATGTAAGGGTGCACGTTGACCTCCTAAAAAATATCACAAACGATTTTTATGCTTGTTATTTTTTTACCGAAAAGTGATGCACTTTTGTGTTACTCCAATGTATTTTTTTCTCCATAGTCATTGCACATTTATCCCATTTTTTTCAAAATGTTTCTAATATTTACATTATTGACACTAAATTTTCCACTTTAAAATTGATCCGATCCACTATTTTATCATTTCAATGGCTAAGACCACTTCTCATTTTTCATATGAGGAGTACTTTGTATTTGAACCTCGGTCTGTGTGTGTGTGTCAAGATCTAATGTATCAAAATAAGTCAACAATGCACTAGATTTGATAAAAAAATATGGTATATACTCCCTCTGTCCCAAAAAACTAGGCCAACTTTCCTTTTTTGATCGTCCGAAAATTTTTTGTCATTTCTATTTAAAGTAAGGAATATGTGGCTAAAGTTATTTCTCTCTCCTCTGCACGAATTTCAACCACACAATTTTTACTTTATTAATCTACGTGCAAGTCAACTTTGGCCAAGTTTTGTGGGGACGGAGGGAGTATGTCATAAACTTACTTTATACCGCTACAGAGTTTGGAGTATTTAAATTATTTTTCCCTTACTTATAAGATAAGTTAACGTACGAAAACCTCTGATTGAGAGAGTTTTAGAACTCAAGACGATCTCCCAACGAAATATACTATGTAAACATAACTTTTCAAACTATGATCTTGTTGCAAAAAAAGAGAAAACTATTGAAATATGAGTAAAAACAATGTAATATTTCAAAATAGAAACATTATGTTTTTATTCTCTAATTAGAGGCCAGTTATAAAAAGCTTTGGTTATATTTTATTACTGTGGGGGTGTTTGGAGCCTTAGTTTTAAAAGGCACGAGGCGGCTTGAGACGATTTCATTGATTTACCCGAGGCGCTAGGCACTAGGTGGT
The DNA here is from genome assembly GCA_945859875.1 of Cuscuta europaea. Taxonomy (NCBI): domain Eukaryota; kingdom Viridiplantae; phylum Streptophyta; class Magnoliopsida; order Solanales; family Convolvulaceae; genus Cuscuta; species Cuscuta europaea. The sequence goes on along the minus strand of CAMAPE010000008.1, from coordinate 8,626,016 downwards.
GAGGGGCGCGCCTCACGGATCTCAGCCACATTTCTTTGGTGAAATATAATTTTAGTACTTCTACATGAAGCACTCTTCTCAAAAATACTTTAAACTATTAAACAATCTTAATAAACATCATAAGAGAGAGAAAATATTAATTAAAGACAATAAAACAGAAGCAAGAAATACGTAGTATATGTTTAAAGGCATAATTGTCAAAAGTCAAGTCACAAAACTCAATCTTAAAATTTCAAAACATAAATAAAAAGAAAAGTAGCAAACTCGCAAACAAAATTGTGAAATCTATGCAATATATAGTTAATGAATCTAAAATGACTCGGATCCTCTTGAAGAATCTACAGTGACTTTGCAATACATAGTTAATAAATCAGTTTTCTAATACTTAAATATATATTATATAGTGTTATGATATTATCATTGTTATGTAATAAACTATACAATAATACATATTTAATTTATAAACTATCACACAAATACAATTATGTAAAATTAGTTGCAGACGGATTTGTAAATTTAAATAGTTTAAATAATTTTATAAATTTAAAAACTTAAAATACTTAAAAATCTAAAAAGCTTAAAGGACTTAACTTTTTTCAGTTATCTATCAAAACTTATAAATAGCGAAAGATAATACTACATATGTATTAGTTATTTAACTTTTTATTAAATAATTTTAATATTTTTATAAATATAACAACTTAAAATAAAAGAGAATAAATAGCAGAAGACAAAAAAGTAAACAGACTTACCTCTGTGACACGAGATAGCATCGAAAGAAAAGTCGGAAGACTCAAACAGCTACGCAAGATACAGTGGGACTAACCAAACACATAAGGTAGAAAGGAAGGAGAAGACTAGAGAGACTTGGAGTTTGATGGAGTGAGGAGTGAGGACCTTACCTTATCACTTTATAAGACCACCTACAAAATTTCTGGAAGGAGCATCTGAATCGCCAAAAAAATGGAATGGGAACCGCCAAAGTAATTCCATCGGACACTTCCATGAGGCGTGAAAAGCGCTCACCTCTCAGAAGCGCAAAAGGTGCCAAAAAGCGTGAAAAGCGCTCGCCTCTCAGAACCAGCGCCATCTGGCTATGTAAAATGCGATGAACCTAGCGCCTCTATGGGCCTTGCGCCTTTGAGGCGCGCTTTTTAAACTAAGTTTGGAGCTGATTCCGCTTCTGCTTCTTTTTTAAAGTAGAATCAAAATCAGTTTTCAGAAGTTGTTCTCCCTCAGCTTCTAAAAACATGCTTCTAGGAGTAAATTAAAGCACGAGAAGTACTTCTACAATTTGGAGCTGATTCCGCTTCTGCTTCTTTTTTAAAGTAGAACCAAAATCAGTTTTCAGAAGTTGTTCTCCCTCAGCTTCTAAAAAACATGCTTCTAGGAGTAAATTAAAGCACCAGAAATACTTCAACACTTTCACCCAAACACTCTAATTTCTGTTTCTATTGTCTGAACGAATAGAAGCAGTTTTACGAACCAGATCCGAACACCCCTTATGTCTTCCAAGTAAGGCAATTACTATTCATGTTTAAGGAATAATTTTTTTTGAAATTTCAAAACGTTTTTATTCATATTTTGGACAATTTCTTAATCTAAATAATAGAAATTGTTCTAAACGGGAGTAAAAAAGTTTTGAAATTCTAAAATAGGAGTACCATGTTTTTTATTTAAATTTCTGCCAAATTTGACATTACTAGGCTTTAAAACGTGGCATTTTTTTCCAAACTTGGCAAATTACTCCTATTCAGGGAATAAAAAACATTGTACTCCTATTTTGGAATTTCAAAAAGTTTTTGCTCCTATTTAGGGAATTGTCTCTATAAATAAACATGATGAGCCTAGCATTCAACTTATTAAAATCCCAAGGGATGGTGGTGGGGTGATGGCTTCAAAAAATTCATAATAGTACACCTTAGTAGTAAAGATTGAAGAATCGAAGAAACTAACCTAGAGAAGAGAAGACTGGCATCAATGGGAGTTGGGAGCGTTGCTATGCCGGTAGGCTGTAGCGGTATAAATAGGGCTGGAGATAGAAGGAAGAATCATATACGGACTAATATACCCCGCAGTGGCGGTTTCATCGGAGGAAGCCAAGGAATTCAGAGAGTTGTGATCAATGATGACTTTTATTAAATCAAACTTGATTAGTATACAGAATCCATTGTAAAGATTCCCTAATTTTTGGATACTCCGTATACATATTTAGAATCTACAAGCATTTATTTTTATGTGAATCCGAGTTGTAATTAGCATATGGATTATGAAGTATTAGAACAGTTGCACAGAGTATTTATGGTAAAAATTAAGGGTGTCTATATTTGGAATGTTTTTAATCCCAGATCAGACCAGACTTAAACAAATCGGACTAGAACAGATCAGATCAGACTTAAACAGATCAGACAAGACCAGATTTGACTTCCGTAGTTATAAAATACGCAGAGATCAGACATTTACCAGACCGGATTAGTTCAGACCATACCAGACCATACTTAAACAGAACAGACAAGTCTTAAACAGACCAGACCAGCAAATTACAACCCAAGTAAAAACATCCTAAACAATCTGGAAAAGATACATTAGCTCATTAATAAGATTACTTAACCATAGTTAAGGGATTTGTAATTTGATTACATCAATGTAACACTTTCAATAAGATAGTCACACGTTTAAAATTGTATCACAATCAAGGATGTTGACATTTGACATTGAACAGATACTATCATAGATAAGCAAGCTCAACGGAATCCAAGTATTCCAACCCAGCTGGTTGTGAGGTTACCGTGTCTAGTGGGAGGTTTCGAATTCGAAACCCGCTAGACACATAAGAGTTTGAAACTCAATGGAGTGAGTTTCAGCCCTGATTACTCCAGAGCCCCCAACCCCCCTCCCCCAGACTCGCCTGGAGTAAATAAAAAAAACAAGCTCAGCGAAAAATACAATTACCTGACCATAATGATAGTATATCAATACATAAATCTTGAAATAAAAGAGTTTAAAATGGATAAAAACAACAATTTTACATAGGGTACTGTACTGTTGATTCTACGTACTCAGAAACACACTCAAATAAAAACGGAGTAGTACGACCGATTCTACTAAGCGGGTTCCTGAGTAGTATGTGCGTAAATATGTTTACGCACTCAAAAGCACTTCAATTTTAGTGTTTTTTGTTGGAAAATGTGTTAAAAATTGCATTAAATGGTCTATTTGGGGCAAAATTTTGAGTGGGGCCCACTTCCAATTTGGGTCGGGTCAAAGTGGTTTCGGATTGTTCTTGTTAAGGGCTACAATTCGATATATGGTACACTCAAAATGCATAATGGGTGAATGAAAAATTGATTCTCGAAGTTCCCTCGTTGAAATGGAAAAACTAGGAAAAAAGATGAGTTTCTAGTGGGATTTATCCCACACCGAAAAACTCAAGGGATTTTCACCCCCTTATAAAGGGAACCCTCTTTGAAGGATTTAAGATTCCTACGGGGAAAGGCTCTCTTTCGCGCGCGGGGGGGGGGGGGGGGGGGGGATCAAATTCCGAAAATGGAGAAGAAAAACCGCGACTTGTGTACGCGGGCGACCTGCGGACACGAATGCCGTCCGCAAATCTATCATTCAAAGATACGATATAATTTTTGTTTCTTCCCGTAACGTTTTATTTTTGCCCAGAACCAGAACAGCTCCGCTTTCTGTTGGCTTCCGGATCAGAAGACCCGAGAGGGTTTCTGTTGGCCTCGGGACCAGAAGACCATGAGGTCTTCTGGTGGCTTCAGACCAAAACACCTCGTAGGGTGTTCTGGTGGGGGTATTCTGGTCGCGCATCAGAACTGCTCCAAGCTGTTACAACCTTTAAATGACCAACGTTCTTGTCTTTTAATGCATCTTTAAATGGACAGTTTTCGACATATTAATGTCCAACGTGCTGAACATTTATGTGCAACGTTCAGGTCCATTAAAGCTCAATTAACACACCACAAAATCCTCCTATAAATAGATGACAGGTGCTTTGCAACAAACGCACGTTCACAAGCGATATGCACGTAGTTTTTAGCTCAAAAAACACTTCCAACTACTCCGAAAATTTTCCTGAGTGTTCTGCATTGGTTCCCGTTCGTCGGAACTTTCGTTTATGTACTCAAACGTTAGTTCATTAGCCACCGTATCCTAGGAAACGGTCGTTGCAACGCTCCTAGCACTGTGGGAACCGACGAATACATTTTAAGGACATCGTGCGTTGCACGAGCTCTAACTAAATTCTGCTTCATCTATTTCTGTTTTTCTTTAGTCATTTTAATTAATTATTTTTTATTAATTATTTTCTTTGTTTTTCGAAACACACCCAACAATCTTAAAACGTATTCGGTGATTGTTGTACTTTGGTAAACAATCTTAAAACGTATTCTGCTAAGCTTGTATCATACGGATACAATCTCTAAATCGTAGTTTGTCACTTTTGTGAACGAACTTTTTTTCCGAAAAATGTAAGAAAATGTTAAAATGGCTTCGCAAGAAATTCATAATGTTGGTGGGCAGAAAGTGCCAAACGATAATCACTCTGAAAGTGGAGCTCCGGTGAACAATAGTTCACAACGCGGAGCATCTGCTTTGGGCAACCAAGAGGTAATCCCTATGGTTACCATGCCAAGCAACTCTGTGGAGAAACCCGAAAAATTCAATGGGTTAAACTTCAAGAGGTGGCAGCAAAAGATGCTCGCTCTTCTATCTCACTACTCTCAGTCTTGCGAGGTTCTTGACCGAGGACGCTCCGGTTGTAATCGGAAGTGAGGTGGATATGCAATCTCTCAATGTGGTTGAGGCTTGGAAGTATTATGACTTCCTTTGTCGAAACTACGTGTTGAACGGGCTGCATGATACTTTATACGATATTTATAGCAAATTAGCTACGGCTAAGGAACTATGGAATGCTTTGGACCACAAATATAAAAGCGAGGATGTCGGTGCAAAGAAATTTGTTGTCGGCCGATTCCTTGATTTTAAAATGGTGGATTCGAAGACGGTCTTGAGTCAAGTTGAGGAAATGCAAATAATCTTCAACGAAATTCGAGATGAAAGAATGACGGTTAGCGAGTCATTTGTTGCCGTCAGCTTGGAAGGATTTCAAAAACTACCTTAAGCATAAGCGAAAAGAAATGAATTTGGAGCAATTGATCCTTCGTCTACGGATTGAAGAGGATAACCGGAAGAACGATGGGAAACTCCCAATCTTTACGACGCCAAGCCAAACATGGTGGAGCATGCTAAAGGCTCCGAAAATAAAAATATTGGGAGGAGCAAGCTTGGTCCTAAGGGAGGTGTTTCCAAACCAAAGTTCAATGGAAAATGCTTCAATTGCAACAAGAATGGACACAAGTCCTCGGATTGCAAGGCACCAAGGAAGAAGAAAGATTCTCACGTCAACTTAGTGTAAGGTGGGCAAAAGGATGAAGACATCATCCTTGCGGCCGTGGTGATCGAGGTCAACCTCATTGGATCCAATTTCAAGGAGTGGTTCGTGGACACCGTTGCAACTCGACATATTTGCTCAAACTGGGAGTTATTCACTACTTTTGAGCCATCAAATGGTGAGATGGTGTGGATGGGAAACTCGACTCATTCCGCGGTGGAAGGCGTGGGCAAGGTGGTCCTGAAGATTACTTCGGGCAAGCAGCTGACTCTTAACCAAGTGTTGTTCGTTCCGGAGATACGCAAAAACTTGATCACCGACTCGTTGTTGAACAAGCATGGCTTCCGCATGGTCTTTGAGTCGGATAAACTAGTTTTGTCTAAGTCGGGAATGTATGTGGGGAAGGGGTATGCAGTTGATGGGCTGTTTAAGCTCAATGTAATGACTATTATTATTAATGATAATATAATCTCTTCTGCTTACTTGCTTGAGTCTTCAATGTGTGGCATGGTAGACTAGGACATGTTAATTTTAATTCTATACGTAGATTAATTAACATGGAACACATTCCTAAATTCACAATTGATGTGAAACACAAATGTGAAGTTTGTGTAGAGGCAAAACTAACAAAAATGTCTTTCAAATTGGTTGAAAGAAAAACGGAACCACTTGAATTAATTCATAGTGATGTTTGTGATTTTAAATAAATACAAACACGTGGTGGTAATAAATATTTTATCACCTTTATCGATGATAGCACTCGCTATAGCTATGTTTATTTATTAAAAAATAAACACGAAGCAATCGATAAATTCATTCTTTATAAGAATGAAGTGGAAACCCAACTTAATCGACGGATTAAAGCGGTTAGAAGTGATAGAGGTGGTGAGTATGAAGCACCAATTGATGACTTTTGCGTGAGCGTGGGTATAATATATGAACGCACCGCACCCTATTAACCTCAATCAAACGGTGTTGCCGAACGAAAGAATCACACATTGAAAGATATGATGAATGTGATGTTAGTAAGTTCGGGTCTGCCACAAAATATGTGGGGTGAAGCAGTCTTGTCAAACACTTACCTTTTAAATAAGGTACCCCTAGAAAGGTAGAAGGTCTTCCTATCAATATTTAAAAGTGTGGGGATGTCTGGAAAAGGTGCTTGTACCAACACCTAAGAAAATAAAAATAGGTCCAAAAATGGTGGATTGTATTTTTATTGGATATGCACAAAATAGTAGTGCTTATCGGTTTTTAGTGTACGATTCGAATAATCCGGATGTACATAAAAACACAATAATTGAATCAAGGAATGCTTCATTCTTTGAAGAAGTATTTCCATGCAAGTCCAACGAAGGACCAAACACGTCAAAACGAACATTTGACGTAGCTATGGAAAATACTAGCAAGGGGTCCGGAGAAGAACCCGAACCCAGACGTAGCAAACGTGCTAGAGTTGAAAAATCCTTCGGACCGGATTTTCTCACCTACTTGGTGGAATTTAACTCGGACATTCTAACATGTATGGTAGAAAATGAACCGGATTTTCTAACATGTTTGGTAGAAAATGAGCCACGAACTTATACGGAAGCTGTGACATCTACCGAAGGTCCTATGTGGAAAGAAGCCATCAAAAGTGAGGTGGATTCTATCCTACAAAATCACACGTGGGAATTGGTTGATCTTCTTCCGGGAAATAAACCTTTGGGATCCAAGTGGATTTTTAAATGAAAAATGAAACCTGACGGTTCCATCGATAAGTACAAGGCCAGACTTGTAATCAAATGATACAAGCAATATGAGGGTCATGATTACTTTGACACTTATTCTCCTCTGACCATAAGAAATTCCATTAGGATGATACTAGCAATTGCCGCATTGCGGAAATTGGAAGTTCATCAAATGGATGTAAAACCGCTTTTCTAAATAGCGATATAGACGAAGAAATCTATATGGAACAACCCGAGAGTTTTTGTGTTCGTGACCAAGAAAGGAAAGTGTGTAAATTATTTAAATCATTGTATGGATTGAAACAAGCCCTTAAACAGTGGCACAAAAAATTCGATCATGCAATGTTAATTAATGGGTTAAAATAAACGAAAGTGACAAATGCGTCTATGTGAAAAGCACAGTAGACGGCTATGTCATTTTATGTTTATACGTGGATGATATAATCATTGTGGGTAGCAATAATCTAATGATTAATTCTACCAAAAGCATGTTAAATTCTAAATTTGACATGAAGGATATGGGGCTGGCCGATTTAATCCTTGGGATTAAAATCATTAGGGGACCAAACGTTCTTACGCTAAGCCAATCCCATTACGTTGATAAAATCCTTACGAAATTTAATAACGATGATTATCAAGAGGCAAGGACTCCATTAGATAAAAATGTACACCTTACCAAAAATCATGGAGAGTGTATTTCTCAAGTAGAATATGTTAGGATTATTGGAAGCTTGATGTATCTAATGAGTTGTACCATACCTGTTATTGCCTTTGTGGTTAGCAAGCTAAGTAGATATACTAGCAACCCCGATGATGAACACTGGAAGGCAATAGTAAGAGTTTTGAGGTATTTACGTAAAACCCAAAACCTTGGACTACACTATGGAAGATATCCAGCTGTACTTGAAGGGTATAGCGACGCTAGTTGGATATCCGACATAAAGGACTCTAAATCCACAAGTGGATATGTTTTCACTTTGGGAGGTGCAGCCGTGTCATGGAAATCCTCGAAACAAACGATAATTGTCACGAGAAATGGGACTAAAGTCCGTGAATTGAAAAGTTCTATAGTGGATACCCAACCTAGTTGGTCCTAGGTTCAAAAGGGACAACTAAATTATAGAGAGAAGGATGGTCACTGTGGGGGTCCTGGACTCCTACCCACTCCTCGTTGAAACAGTGACTCCCGCACGAGGTTAGCAAAAACAGATCCACAATGGAGTCTGAGCTAATAGCCTTGTCTAAGTGCACTGAAGAGACTGAATGGCTACGCCATTTTCTCGAGGATATTCCAAGTTGGGAAAAGTTTGTCCCTCCAATATGCATACATTGCGATTGTCAAGCAGCAATTGGAAGGGTACAAAGCAACATGTACAATGGTAAGTCTAGACACGTTCGTCGTAGACATAACACCATTAAATAACTCCTCACAACGGGTGTTTTCACGGTTGACTACGTGAAGTCAAAGGATAACATAGCGGATCCGCTAACCAAGGCATGCATTGGATAGAGAATTGTTGGAGAAGTTGTCATGAGAAATGGGACTAAAGCCCGTGAATTGAAAAGTTCTATAGTGGATACCCAACCTAGTTGGTCCTAAGTTCAAAAGGGACAACTAAATTATAGAGCGAAGGATGGTCATTGTGGGGGTCCTGGACTCCTACCCACTCCTCATTGAAACAGTGACTCCCGCACGAGGTTAGCAAAAACGTTTGCTTTAATGATTCTGAAATGTTGATCTACTCGATAACATTGGAAGAGTATGCTGGATACTCGTGAAAGAATCACCTATGTGAGAGAGAAGAGGGCCGCTTTAAAGGAGAATTGTATAGGCTCAGTTCTTTAGAAACTCTTGCAGAACCAAGACGGTGACCCATGGCCAAAACGGGCACACTCATGAGAACGTAACAAAGTTGGAAGGTTCTTGTGTAAAGACAGGTCAATGTTTACACGACAACAGTATAGTTCAAGGACATCGAGTCTATAAAGACATGTCAGGCCAAGGCTAAAGGAAATAAAGATGTCTTTACAGCGGAAGGTTCAAAGGATAAAACCTACCTCTCCGTATGCAGGGATCATCCGGTGAACACAATGTGTCCTCCTATCTTCGTGTCTTTTTAAGTCTCGAAAATCAATTTTCATTCATGTCGGGGATTGTTGGAAAAATGTGTTAAAAATTGCATTAAATGGTCAATTTGGGGAAATAATTTGAGTGGGGTCCACTTCCTATTTGTGTCACTTCAAAGTGGTTTCGGATTGTCCTTGTTAAGGGCTACAATTCAATATGTGGTACACTCAAAACGAATAATGGGTGAATGAGAAATTGATTCTCAAAGTTCACTCGTTGAAATTGAAAAATTGGGAAAAAGGATGGGTTTCTAGTGGGATTTATCCCACACCGGAAAGCCCAAGGGTTTTTCACCCCCTTATAAACGGAACCTTCTTTGAAGGACTTAAGATTCCTATGAGGAAAGGCTCTTTTCGCGCGCAGGGGCGATGCCGATCAAATCCTGAAAACGGAGATGAAAAACTGTGACTCGTGTGCGCGGGTGACTTGCGGACACGAATGCCGCCCGAAAATCTATCTTTCAAAGATACGATATAATTTATGTTTATTCCCGTAACGTTTTATTTTTTCCCAGAACCAAAACTACTCCGCTTTCTGTTGGCTTCCGGACCAGAAGACCCGAGAGGGTTTCTGTTGGCTTCGGGACCAGAAGACCATGACGTCTTCTGGTGGCTTCAGACCAGAACACCTCGTAGGGTGTTCTGGTGGAGGTATTCTGGTCGCGCACCAGAACTGCTCCAAGCCGTTACAGCCTTTAAATGGCCAACGTTCTTGTCTTTTAATGCATCTTTAATGGACAGTTTTCGATATATTAATGTCCAATGTGCTGGACATTTATGTGCAACGTTCAGATCCATTAAAGCTCAGTTAACACAACACAAATCCTCCTATAAATAGTTGTCAGGTGCTTTGCAACAAACACATGTTCACAAGCAATCTGCATGTAGTTTTTAGCTCTAAAAACACTTCCAGCTACTCCAAAAATTTCCTGAGTGTTCTGTCTTGGTTCCCATTCGTCGGAACTTTCGTTTGTGTGCTCATACGTTAGTTCGTTAGTTCGTTAGCCACCGTATCCTCGGAAACGGTCGTTGCAACGCTCCTAGCACCGTGGGAGCCGACGAATACATTTTAAGGACATCGTGCATTGCACGAGCTCTGACTAAATTTTGCTTCATCTATTTCTGTTTTTCTTTAGTCATTTTAATTAATTAATTTTTATTAATTATTTTCTTTGTTTTTCGAAATACACCCAACAGTTTTTATCCTAAATACGGAGTACGGTCAACTCTACGTACACAGAACGCGCTCAAAATAATTTTTTTTTAAATATGTTTTATTTTAATTTTGTACGATATACACACTCACGAACGCACTCGGGAACGTGGCACTGCGAAGTTGTACTATTACAATTTTTTGAAGCCATCACCCCACCCCTTTTGGAATTTTAAACAATTGAATGTTAGACTCACCTTGTTTATTTTTATTGAGAACTTGTATTAAATATGAGTAAAAACGTTTTGAAATTTCAAAATAATTTATTCCTTAAACATGAGTAATAATTGCCTTGCTTGAAAGACACTGTAAAAAATATGACCATAACTTTTCATAACTTACTACTAATTAGAGGATAAAAACATAATGCTTCTATTTTGAAATATTACATTGTTTCTACTCCTTTTTCGACAGTGTTCTCTTTTTCACGACAAGATCACAGTTTTAAGGAAAAGTTATGTTCACTTAGTATATTTCGTTGGAAAACACGTTTTTAATTATCCTTTTTATGACCGTCGTACTCAGAAAAACACTAAATAAATTTATTTTAGTGTTTTAATTTTTTTATGCACGTACTACTCATGAACACGCTCACACAAAATTCAATGTAAAAGGATAAAAACGCCACTTTTACATGATATTAGTGGCTTAGTGCCACGTTCCTGAGTGTGTGTATCTTACAGTCGATTCTACGTCATAAATTGCACAGTCGATGACATTTTTGTAAGTTTAGTTGAAAATCACAACTTCTGTTAATTGAGCATAATGTACTTGTATTGAGCACCGGCCTATTCTATTGAATATTAAGAGTCTAATATCGAACATCATAATCTATGCTTCACAACTTCTAATTCACTTTTGTTCTCTTATTTTTTCTTTTATAATTTTGTTTTAAAATTATCTATAATAAACTCCTACGGATTCCAATATGCGAATGAAATGTAATATTATACTTTTGAAATATGCATTGATGTGAAAATCGAAAGCTTTGCTAGTTGAGCATCATGACATTTTCATTGATCATCAAACCTCCTCTATTGAATAATAGAAATCTGCAATTGACTATCAAAATTTCAAAACTTATTGAGCATCAAAACATCCTCATTGAGTAACACGTTTTTTACTTTTAAACATTGAGACTATGTGATCAAACATCTTCATTGAGCATTGAAACTATGCATTGAGTATCAAAATATCTTCATTGAGCATAAAAATATTTTCATTGGGTATTGGAAATCTCCAATTGAGTATAAAATTTTCAAAACCCATTGAGCATCAAAACAACTTTATTGAGTATCATGTTCTCTAGTTGATGGATAGTCTACCCGGGGGGTAGCTTATCCGAGGGGTTATTACGGGGAATAACAAGAGAGAAGTCAGAGCAAATGAGTATAGAGAGAGAAAGTATATTAGAAAGTATTCAGAGTTCTCAGCGTGTTGTGTCTTCTGATTACAAATGGGGGAATGGGGTGCTTATTATAGTAGTAATAAATGCCAGTCAGGGACACGTGTTAAGCACTCATTGGCCGAGGGGTCACCTCAACTGGTTGACGCTGGCAACCGCATGTGGCCGCATTTAATGCGGCTGTTGGATGTGACGTCGTACTGGGTACGGTGATCTATACGCATGTGGAGCGGATATCATGTCGGAGAGGGTGCCCTCGGCTGTAGATGACTAGCCGAGGGCTCTGAGTACCGGGGACCCCTTTAGTGTCGAGGGCTCCAGTTGCCGAGGGCTACTGATTTTCGCTGTTCTTCCCAGAAACTTTGTTTTCCTGTTTTGGCCCTTCTGTGAGGTTCAGGGCCTTCGGCCAGGGGGTCGAAGGCACCCCTGGTGCGCATTGTGGGCTGCTTGGTGCCTTGGGCGCCGTGATTTGGGCATGTTGTGCTTCCTGGGCCTATTGGGCCTTTATTGGAGTAGTAGGAGTCTGTGGGCCGGGGGTTCCCGGGCCATATACTCCATCAGGAGTCCCTCACTCCTTTTGCCGAAAGGTACTTGAGGGAAAAAGAGTAATTGTGTTTGTCCTCTGCCGTTGTTCCGTTGTAGTTTGTAGAGTTGTGGGTAGTTTGCTGTTTGTTCATTCTGCCGAGGGCAGTCCCTCAGTTACCCACATGTCAGGACTTGAGGGGTCATGTTTGTGATTTTTGTGATTTTTCCCGAGGGGGTTCTCCAGTCCCCCACTCCTTGAGGCACTTGCAAAGTGGTGAAAAGGAGTAGAGTAATCATGTTGATGTATTGGGCCGAAGGCTGACGCTTTTCGTTTCATTTTGGGGAGATGCCTCGTTAAAAACCTCATTAGGAAAAACCCTGTGGGAAAAAATCCTAGTGAGGGAAAAAGAATGCACCGAATTCCCCCAATGATGAATCGAAAACGTGAAGCCCTGGCTCGAAATGGAGTACAATGCTGGTGCCGAAGGCTATCCTTGTTATGAGGGCGCATGTGTCGATTAGCCGGAGGCGTGCTGTTGATATCCTTGGAGATGCCGAAGGGGAGTCCCTCAATCTGGGGATCGAGGGCGTGATGAATGTGAGTAGTAGTTGAAGTGTTACCGGGGTGTCCCCTGTTTGTTGATTAGTTGGTGAGGAGTGTATCCGAGGGCTCCCGTTACCTGTGTGTCGTAGGCTATCCGTCAATGAGGCGTACTCCCCGGGGGCTACCCGGCCCTCAAAGTGCTGAGGGGGGGATCCCCGAAGGGTGTGCCTATTATGAAGCCGCGGGCTTTTGAGGGGGTGAGCCCAAAGGCATTTGTTATGTAGTGTGTGGGGCACAAACCGGGAGCGTCTCTGGGTAAGTGTACCCGGGGGCTCTCCTTGATGAAGTGGTGCGAAGTAAAAAGCCTGGGGGCTAGTTTCTTGGTTGATGAAGGCGTGATCTGTCAAGTGTAGCCGGGAGCTCCCAGAATATAGCCGTTGGAAATATAGCCGTTGGAATATCTAACGTTAGAATATAGCCATTGGGGGGGCTTCCACGTGGTGCGTGCTCGTTGGCCGTCCGCGGGCGGGCGTTACCGATTGGGCAACAACGTCAGTTGGTAATGATGATTTTGTACCGGAGGCCCGGTATTCAGGCCCAAGCCCGGATTTGGGCGCCTATAAATACCCCATGGCCGGCTTCACTTCCCTTGTGCGATATCATTGTAGCGAAGCTCTGCCCAAATTCCTAGAGAGAGAAACAGCTGCCTTCGGTCTAACTCCCCTTTCAAGGTCAGTTCCTCCTTGTCCTCCACCTCTTTACCTAGCTGTGCTTAGTGGACTTAGGACTTGCACTTAGGAATTTTAGCGTAGAGCACTTAGTATATTCGAGCCCTCGAGCTAGCACAGACGATGTCTTCACAGAGTGACTCCCAAGATATCTCGGGGGAGCCTTCAGTTGAGATGGAGACGTACTTCGACGTTGAGTCTTCGAGCGGGGAGTCTTCGGTGGGTGGTAATGCTGTTGTGGCCATGGAGGTGGAGAAAGACCTCCAGGCCGAAGTTGAAGCCGAAGACTTCGAGCAGGTGAACGAGGACGAAGAGCTCGCCCTTGCCGTGCAGGCTGCCAAAGAGGAAGAGGAGAGGGAGAGGATGAAGGTGACGGTGGTTGTCCTTCCCCCTCATGGTGTCGGGGAATCCAGCTCCTCCCGGCCATTGAACTCGACGCCCATCAGTGTGGCTCCCGAGAAAAAGAAGAAGATGAGGGCAGCCCCGAAGAAGAAACAAGCGGTCGTTGATGCCGGGCGGCCGGTAGGCATACCCGAGGGCCACTCATTCCTGAATACCGCCGCCCTGGAGCTGAAGACGAGGGCGTCCCCGGCAGAGTACCAGGCCACTCAGATCTTGGTTGGCCCTTCGGCGCGCGTGGTGGAGCCCGGGGCAGATGACTTGTTGCGATGGAGATGGGGCTTCACTTTCCGCTTCACCCCTTCCTGTTGGAATACCTGAGGTTCGTGGGGTTGGCCCCCTGCCAGCTAACGCCCAACAACCACTCTTACGTGGCCGGCTTCCTCTCCCTGTGCCGGAGCCGGGGGGTTCCACCTACCCTCAACCAGTTCTTCATGTCCTTCAACCTCTGCCGGGGGGGGGCATTCAAACGCTGAGGGCTTTGCCAACCTTCAGCAGGTACCGGAATTTAGGCTCTTCGACGATGTGCCTTCGTCCCACAAGGGGTGGAAGGAGCGGTTTTGCTACATTCGTCTCGAGGAGAACCCCTTCCCGGCTCAGCTCCGCAACAGCTTCCGGCGCCACCCGAAGGTAGGGAGCGCGGCCCTGGAGAAGAATGGCAGAGTGCTCGCCAAAAAACCGGAGGGGTCTGATAAACACGTCAAAATTAAGGACGTCACTCTCCCCGAGGAATTGCTTAGTCTTGGCTTCCGGCAGTTCAGGCCGAGGGGTTCTTCGGATGAAAGATACCCTCCCCTCGATCGGGTCTTCGAAGGAGCCGAAGGTGATTATCGAAGGGTTTATTTGTACCTTGATAGTTTTCCTTCATATATATATATATTTACTCTATGCCATTGTAACTGACACCCTTCGGTTTAACCATTCTGTGTCTTGTTCTTGCAGGTAATAACATGGACGTAAGCTCTCTCTTCGCCTTAAAGAATGCCAAGGGGAAGAAGAAGGGCCCGGCGGGCACTTCTGCCAGGGAGGAGCCCTCCCAAGCGGCTGCCGCCGGTGCTGGCACCGGGGGGTCCAGAGGTGCTGGGCCCGTGAAGAAGAAGAACAATGGCAAGGGGACCGAGCCCCCGACCAAAAAGATAAAGGCCGCCGCCCCCACCAAGTAGCCGACCACCGACGTGGTTGTTATCGTGGATGAGGGGCACGCCTCTGCCCCCACCTCCCAGGAGCACATCAACCAAGAGTTCTTCGGGCGGGAGAAACTGGAGGTGATAGTGCCGAAGGGGGCTTCTGTACTGGAGGGTAGCCTAAACCCCTCGGCGCTGATGAGCCAGATGCTGCCATTGGCTGATCGCTTAGCCCTCGCCAGACTGGACGAGAGCTCCCTCGAGGCGAAGATCCTTCTGAACATTGCCTCCGTAAGTCACACCTACCTTTTTCTTCTGTGTTCGTTGTTGTTCTTTCGTAATGTGTTCATCATATCTAACTTTCGCCCTTGTGAATTGTAGAGCTTCATGGGCCTCTGTGAGCATCTCCGGAGGGTGGAGCAAATGAAGGAGGCGAAAGGCGCAGCCGAAGGGGAGGCTGCCCTCCTTAGGAAGAAGCTTGTCGAGGCCGAGGATTCTCTTCGCCTGGCCACCGACAACATGGAGCAGCGGGTGCAAGCTGCGAGGGCCGAAGGGATGAATGAGGGCCTGGCCAAGGCCGGGGAGGCTGCTGCCGAGGCCGCCCGCATCGCTGCTGAGGAAGCCCGCGCGACTCAAGAAGAGGTTGTCTCTAGGGCCCGGGAGGATGTTGTGGCCGGCTTTACTGCCGAGGGGTGGAAAGCTGAAGATCAGAAGGAGTGGCTCTCTTCGGTGGTGGGGCTTCGGTGGATGACTGGGTTGGAGGCCCCGGCAAGATGTGGCTTGCTGAGAGGGGTGACTCCTACTACCAAAGTGGGGAGTTCTTCACCCAACGCCTCATATACCGGAAGCTTGCGAGGCATTTCAAGGTTTCACCGGAGGAGTTCCAGCCCAAGGCTTATGGCCTCCCCCCTCGGCAGCCAGACGTCAGGATCCCTCTCCCCGAAGGAGAAGAGAGGCTGGTGCTCGAAGATTCGGAGACTCTGAGGGAGTGCGGCCTCGGGGGCGATGGGGATGATGCCGAAAGCGAGGCTGTCTCCACAGCTGTCGAAGGGGGCGATGTTGTAGCTCCCCCTTCGTAAATTGTATTCCCCACCAATTTGTAATCACACTCTGTTGTATTTATTGGCTTCGGCCCTTTTGTAATGAATACTTCAATTTTTTTCCCCTTCGATGAATGGATGCTTGCCTTCGGGCTTTTTGTATACAATTCGTTTCCTTTGACTGTTGTTCTTTGAATGTATGCCCTCGCCCTTTCTGAATGTATGCCTTCGTTTTTCTGAATGTATGTTTAGGACTTAGAATATATACTTCCAAGTATAGTACCTCTCGTAGCCCTCGGCTACTAGGCCTATCTAGTTAATGGCACCTTTGGTCGAGGGACCAACGTTCAGGACTTAAAAATATTTCTAAGTGTTTGTTCATCTGTTGGCCCCCGGCTGGTTCCTTCCCTCTGGTTCTGTGTAGCCTTCGTGAGATAACCGGAGGCAAGGTGCTTAGGACTTAGGAAATATCTCTAAGTGTTTGGATATTGTGTAGCCTTCCGTACATGGGTACCCTTCGCTGATTGGATGTATGACCAAGGGCCCGGAAATAGTTAGGACCTAGAAAATTTTTCTAAGTGTAGCTTCACCAAGCCTTCACCCGTATGGCCCCTCGGGCAGCATGGAGATTTGACCGAGGGTCAAAATATGTAGGACTTAGAAAAATTTTCTAAGTGTAGTTTGTATGAAAAAGGAGCCTTCGGGTAAATGTGGTGAATGTGGGGACCTTGTCTCAGATGTGCCCTCGGCTGGCTGGTGGCCCCACAAGGGGCAAAGTATTTAGGACTTAGATTATTTTCTTCCAAGTATTTCGTGCTGCTGGCCTTTGGGAGGGGACCCTTCGGTTGTATACGTTGTAGGTTTAGGATAGTTTCCTTTGCCTTGTAATGTTGGCTCGTGGCAACAAAAAGCCTTCGGTTGTTAGTTATGTCCCCCCAATGTCTATATAGGAGAGTTTGTAGTCCAAATCTAGCATAAAAAGGGCAGACTCCCTCGGGAATTGCCTGGATGCACCCCCTCGGCATGTAGTGAGGTGCCGGAGGTGATTCTTGATTTGGTTTGGCCACCATCTGATAGTTTTGTTATGTATTAGCCTTCGGGGACGTTTTGAGTTGTTGTTGGCTGAGCCCGCCATGTTTTTGTGGTATTTGAACCTTCGGTTTTTAGGTATAGCCGAAGGCAATTATTGAGTGGACTCAGTCACTTAATGATGATGTCTGTTGTGAATGGTATCCTTTGCACTTGTGAGCTTCCAGGTACCGAAGGTGTTCCCGCGGGGAGCCCTCGGTATGTTTCTGTGGATTGTTGGAGTGATGTATTCATTGAATCTTCGCCGAGTCTACTCCCCTTCACCACCCCATTTTTTTTGAGTAGTGAAGGGAAGGCTTCAAGAAACTTGGTTTCTTGGTAAGGCTTGGCCTATCGGGAGGTAACAGAATACACCATTAGCTCCCCCCTCGGGTTAACCTTCCGAGTTCCGAGGGGATCGAGGGTCGTTTCCTGGGTACAAGATATGGTGGTCTGTAGCCTGCCTCCCTTTGGGGGATGGCGCGGAAAGCGCCTCAGTTTTGAAAGTCGTCCCCTCGGCGCTAGACATAATCTGTGGCCTGCCACACCCTTGGGGTGGTGGCGCGGGGAGCGTTTCGGTTTGGAAGTCGAATCCTGGGCATTTCTCGTGCCTGTCATACCCTTGGGGTGATGACGCGGAAAGCGTTCCGTTTTTGAAAGTCGAATCCTGGGCATTTCTCGTGCCTGTCATACCCTTGGGGTGATGACGCGGAAAGCGTTTCAGGGAAGGGTTTTCATTTGCACACTGGTTGCAAATGTTCGGGGGCACTACGTGCTGCCGGCACCGAGAGGTGGCGCCTTCGGTATAGGCGTCCTCGAGGGTTACGGCTTTAGAAACAACACTTGGTGTTTGTTCCGATTTACGGCCCCCGGTACTTGGTACCGAGGGGTCTTCTGTGAAAACATTTGGTGTTTTTTTCTTTATTTATCGCAGGTGATTGTGTCGTCTACCCTCGGTACTTGGTACTGAGGGGTCTTCTGTGGGAACACTTGGTGTTTCTCCTTTACTTATCGCAGTTGATTGTGTGGTCCACCCTCGGTACTTGGTACCGAGGGGTCTTCTGTGGAAACACTTGGTGTTTCTTCCCATTTGTTGAAAGTTGTCAGTGGTGTGTCCCCCCGGCACCGGGTGCCGAGGGGTCTCTTTTTAAGGACAGTTGGTACTTCCTTTTTGTTGTAGGTGATAGTATTGTCTTCCCTCGACCCTTGGTGCCGAGGGTTCTTCCTTGGTGTAAGGTCTTGGGCCAGGGGGTGATATGAGGGCTTGGCCCTTCGTAAGAATCTTGTTCCATGTTCTTGGTGTCTTCAAAATGCCTTTGTTCTTCAGAATTTTTAAGCCTTGGGCCGTGAAATAATACATTCACTAGTTATGAGGGTTTGGCCGCTCTGATGTTATTGATAAAATTTAACTAAGTGATGTACATTCCAGTGCCTAGGGACTTCAGTCCCATTAGGGCGTCTTAGCTTGTAAGTTCCTGGTTTGATGATGGCTGCCACGATGTAGGGGCCCTCGAACTTTGGTGCCATCTTTCCGCCCTCGGTTGGTTGGCTAGCTTCCCTTTTTCGAAGGACATAGTCCCCTACTTGGAATTCCCGGGAGCGGACCTTGGCATCAATGTAACTCTTAACTTGCCTTCGGTAGTTTTCTGCACGTATGAAGGCTTGCTCTCGGCGTTCTGAAATAAGGTGGAGGTCGAGGGCCATATTGGCGTCGTTGGCCTCTGGGTCGTACTGTGTGACCCTTCGGGTTGGAAGAGTTACCTCAGTGGGGGCCTTAGCTTCAAATCCGTAGCAAAGGGAGAAGGGTGTCTCGCCAGTTGCCTGCTGAGGGGTGGTACGGTAGGCCCATAAGATGTTGTGGAGCTCTTCCACCCAACCACCCCCTTCGGCCTCCAGCTTCTTCTTTAGGCCCTCGAGTAAGGTCCTGTTGGCGTTCTCCACTTGACCGTTGCCCTGAGGGTAGGCAACAGATGAGAAGGTGTGTTTGATGCCCCACGCCTCTAGGAGGGCACAGAAGGGGGCTGCCTCGAACTGAGTCCCGTTGTCGGAGATGATTTGCTGGGGGACGCCAAATCTTGTGAGGATGTTTTTAAGAACAAAGTGACGGCACCTGGCCTCAGTAATGCTGGCGAGGGGCTCAGCTTCCACCCATTTGGTGAAGTAATCGATGGCGACGATGATGTACCTGTTGTTGGAGGTACCCCTCGGCAGAGGGCCCACAAGGTCTATGCCCCATCGAGCGAAAGGTATGGATGTGCTGATGGGGGCATAGTTGACCGCTGGCCTGCCGGGGGCTTTCTGGAAGTGTTGGCATGCGGGACACCTCCGGGCAAGATCTGCACAATCCCGGGCCATCGTAGGCCAGAAGTAGCCCTGGATTATTAGCCTTCGGGACATGGAGAAGGGTCCCTGGTGAGCTGAGCAAGTGCCACTGTGCACTTCCTCCATCGCTACTTCGGCTTCATCTTGGTGAAGGCACTGAAGTAACGTCCCGTTGTAGGACCTTTTGTAAAGCCTTCCGTCCTCGATAATGTAGCTGGGAGCCCTCAGCTTTGCCAGCTTGGCGCGGGCCTCATCCTCGGGCAGTTGCCCTGTGGTGATGAAGGTGACAATGTCTGAGATCCAGTCACCTTGCCTTTGTTGTATGTGCATGATGGGGCTAGTGTGTATGCTAGAGAGGCTGAGTTCTTCCACTTTGGCGATATTTGAGATGTGCTCAGGGGATTCGGCCGAGAGCTTGGATAAAATGTCGGCCTCAGAGTTTTGAGCCCTCAGTATTTGAGTAAGAGAGTGTGCCTCAAACACCTTAAGCAACTCCTTGGCCGCCTCCTTGTATTGCTTCATTCTCCCATCTTTGGCTTCGTACTCCCCGGAGATTTGGCCGACGACTAACTTGGAGTCGCACTTGATGTGAATTTGTCGGGCCTTCATGTTAGTTGTCAGCCGAAGGCCACAGAGGAGGGCCTCGTATTCGGCTTCATTGTTAGAGACTTTGAAGGAGAAGCGGTCTGCATAATAGGCCCGGAAGCCTTCGGGTGAGATGAGAACTACCCCTCCTCCACATGCCTTGACGGCGGAGGAGCCGTCGGTGTAGAGGGTCCACCAATCATCCGAAGGGGCCGAGGGCTCCTCGTCTGTGGCTGCTCTCGCCGTACACTCCGTCACGAAGTCCGCTAGGGTTTGGCCCTTGATGGCGGGCCTAGGACGGATGTCGATGTTGTATTGGCTCAAGAAGACAGCCCATTTTACCATTCGGGAGGAGCTAGTGGGGCTCCTCATCAAGGCACCGAGGGGTTGGTGAGTGAGGACCTGGACCTGGTGAGCTTGGAAGTAATGGCCCAACTTCTTGACGGTCCACACGATAGCCAACACCGTTTTTCCCACGGGGGAGTACCGGAGTTCTGCTTCCCTGAGGGTTTTGCTAACATAGAAGATGGCATGTTGGATGCCATCCTCTTCCCGGATGAGTACTGAGATGATGGCTGCCGGGCTAACACCCAAGTAAAGGTACAGGATCTCCCCCACCTTGGGTTTAGAGAGCACAAGGGGTGAAGATAAGTACCGTTTCAGTTCCTCGAAGGCTCCCTGACATTCTGAAGTCCATTGGAAACCGGCGGTTTTCCTCATGATCTGGAAGAAGGATAAGGACTTCTCCGCCGATTTTGATAAGAAGCGATTGAGGACTACCAGGCGGCCCGTCAATCGTTGGACCTCCTTTACGTTGTGTGGGGGCTCCATGTTGATGATGGCCTGGATTTTCTCGGGGTTGGCCTCGATACCCCTTCGGCTCACCATGTAGCCCAAGAATTTGCCCCCCTGAACGCCGAAGGTACACTTCTTTGGGTTCAGCCGAAGGCTAAACTTCTGCATGATGGCGAAGATCTCCCTCAGGTCATCAGCATGGCTTGCTGATTGCTTGCTCTTGACGATCATGTCTTCAACATACGCCTCCATGGTGCGCCCTAGGACAGCTTGAAATACCCTGGCCACCATTCGGGTGTAGGTGGCGCCTGAGTTCTTTAGGCCGAAGGCCATGACAAGGTAGGAGAAGAAACCCTCGGGAGTCATGAAGGCTGTTTTTTCAGCGTCTTCCTCATGCATGTATATTTGATGATATCCGCGGAATGCGTCGAGGAATGATATGATTTCACACCCCGCGGTTTCATCCACGAGTTGATCAATATTCGGCAAAGGAAAGCGGTCCATGGGACACGCCTTGTTGAGATCCGTGTAGTCCACACACATGCGGAATGAGGGCGGTTTCTGTTCGAGGACTACGTTGGCTAGCCATGAGGGGTATTTTACCTCCTTGATGTGCTTGATAGAAAGGAGCATGGCGACCACTTTCTTCACAAATTCCCTCCTCTCGGCCGAGAGGGGTCTCCTCCGCTGCTGTATTGGTTTGGCCGAAGGGTCCACCGAGAGGCGGTGGGTGATGACCCTTCGGCTGATCCCCGGCATGTCCTCCGGCCCCCATGCAAAAACAATGGAGTAGGCACGAAGGGCGCTGATGATGCCGGTCTTCAGGTCTTCAGGGAGCTTGGCTCCAATCTTCACGACTCTCTCCGGCTTGGCCGGATCGAGCGCGAAGTCTTCTACCTCCTCGGCTGGTTCAGCCCTCGGCCTCCTTTCTTCCGCTTCCACAGTTCCGGTGATGGTGTCGATGCGGAACTCCGTCTTGCTAACCTTCTTTGTAACTTGAAGGTAGCAAGCGCGGGCAAGCTTTTGGTTCCCCCTTGAGTAACCGATTCCCCCCTCGGCTGGGAACTTGAGGCAGAGGTGCCTCATGGAGATGACGGCTTCGAGATCCTCGAGGGCTGGCCGACCGAGGATGATGTTGTGGGCGCAGTCGATGTTGACGACGACGAACTCCACTTCGAGCTTGGCTCTATGGAGGCCGTCGCCGAAGATTACCGGGAGGGTTATAACTCCCTCGGAATCAATGGTGTCGCCGGTGAAGCCGGCAAGAGGGGTCTTGATGGGCCGAAGGGACCCCCTCTCCAGATGCAGCTCTCTGAAGGTGCTGAGGTACATTACATTGACGGAGCTGCCCGTGTCAATGTAAGTTCTGTGAATAATAGTGTCGTTGATCTCTGTGCGGATGACGAGGGCATCCCTGTGTGGGGAGGATACTGGGGGGAGGTCAGCGTTAGTGAAGATGATGGGTTCCTCCCTCAGCCGCTTTACCGGGGGCATATGAGTGACTTCCCCCACGTAAAGTGATTGAGCCCACTTCTTTCGTTGACTTGTAAAATCACCCCCAGGATTTCCTCCCGTGATCATGAGGATGTGGCGTTTCTTTTCTTGGTACCGGGGGTACTCCTCCTCCTCTTCCTCCAGATTTCCAATCTCCCTCTTCTTGCCGAGGGGGATGGTGTTGGGGTTGACCCATGCATTTGCTCTCGCAGTTTGCCCTCGGGTTGGCCCTTGATGAGGGGGGGCCTGTTGCTGAGGGCCCTGGACAAACTGGGACAGATGGCCTGCTTGTATCAACCTTTCAATGGCCGTCTTTAGCTGATGGCAGTCAACAGTTCTGTGCCCCTGGTGTCGGTGGAAGCGACAGTAGGGGTAGTTGGGATTGATGGCAAATACCTCCGGGGGTGCGCGTGAATCTCGCTCCACTAGGCCCTTCTCCTCAGCAAAATCAAGAATGATGCTGACGGGGTGCGTCAAAGGTGTCCGAGGGTGCTCCAGGAGAACAGGCTGGGCCCAAGCCCTCGGGTTCCCCTTGTAACCTCCCCCGGGCTTGGCTTGGCCGTGCCGGGGGCGATCACCGGAGGGGGTAGAATCCTTAGGATGATTGCGGGGAGCCCCCGGCCCCCGGTTACCTCTGTCGTCTGGCCGAGGGCGCTGCTGATCCGGGATGTGATGGCAATTCTCCACCTCCTCGGCTTTAGCGTACCGGTCCCCCCGCTGTAGGGCCCTTATGTAATCGCGAGGAGGCTTGATGATGAGGCTCCTTGAGAAGTTCCCAGGGCGGAGTACTGTTTGTAGGAGGGCCAGGAGGGTCCCGTTGTCAGCGCCATCCACTTTATAAGCCTCCGTTCTCCAGCGCTCCAGGAAGTCCCGAAGGATCTCTTCCTTCCTCTGCCTCACCGTTAGCAAGTGGGAGAAGTGTTTTCTTGTGCGGCACCTTCCCGCAAATTGCGTCAAGAATCGTTGGGCGAGTTCTTGCCATGAATCAATGCAGCCCTCGGGCAATCGATTGAACCATTCGTACACCGGCCCCTCTAATGTGGAGAGGAACCAGCGGCACAAATATTCATCTGATGCCCCCACCATCATCATACTGTTTTGATACCTGCTGTAGTGCTCTTGGAGGTCAGTCTTTCCGTCGTAGGGCTTGATGAGCTGCCCTCGGTATTTTTCCGGGATCCGGGCCGCCAATACCCTTGGGGTAAATGGCGTCCGGGTCCGGAGCTGTATGGTGGGTTCCCCGGAGCCCTCAGCTATCTTCTTCTGCATTTCTTCCATCTTGGCCATCATCGCCTCATACTTAAGGTCTGTATGAGGGCCAGAAGTGGTGGCTTGGGCTTTGGTGGCCTCCATCTCGTCAAGCCGGCGCTGGAGGGCCGCAATGATTTCGTCCCGGGGGTCCTTCGGGAGGGCCTCCGCCCCCTGCGAATGGACCCGGGCCGAGTGGGCCTGGTTGATTTGGTGGCGGGCGTCGTTGGCGTGGAGAGGTGCCTTGCCTTTGTCCTGAGGGGGACGCCTTTCACTGGCCCTGGAGACGGATCCTCCACTTTCCTGAGGCCTCTGGAACGCCTTCCCCCCGAGGCGGTCTTGGACCCCTCGGCGGTCTTGCGCCCCTCCGAGTCTCTCGAGGGCGGAGATCCGGAGCTGTTCTTTGTTCACGTTGTGGCGGTCCCGGGACTGGACTTCCTGGGAGGCTGTATCTTGGGCCACGACCCCCTCGGAGTTCCCCATCCGGAGGACTGGGTTACTGAGGGGTCGTGGATGAGGGGGAGGCATAATATTCTCCCCGATCTGAGGTTGGAGGGGAACCAAAGTGCCGAAGGCACCCGGGTTCTGGGTGAGTGTCTGGATGAAGGCGGAGAGCGCCGATTGCACGTCGATTGTGATGACCGGAGGGCTACTTTGATTCTCGCTCCGGTCCTTCTTCTTGGCCTCGATGCCGAGGCGGGCATCGGGGGCATTTTGTTGAATCTGCCGGCGTAGGTCGACAGCCGTCTGGTCCAACCCAGCGATGACGCCGCCCCCGGGAGCCCTGTTAGAGGCTTCGGGGACGTTGACCTCGTCGAGGGCCAGGTTCCTGTCCTCTACATTCTTGGAGTTGGCACGAGTTGTTCTCACCATTTTAGCTAGGTGTTTTGTGTTCGGTCGAGGGGGAGCGTTTCTTACTTGATTGTTCGACCTCTCAACAAGAGCACCAAATGATGGATAGTCTACCCGGTGGGTAGCTTATCCGAGGGGTTATTACGGGGAATAACAAGAGAGAAGTCAGAGCAAATGAGTATAGAGAGAGAAAGTATATTAGAAAGTATTCAGAGTTTTCAGCGTGTTGTGTCTTCTGATTACAAATGGGGGAATGGGGTGCTATTTATAGTAGTAATAAATGCCAGCCAGGGACACGTGTTAAGCACCCATTGTCCGAGGGGTCACCTCAACTGGTTGGCGCTGGCAACCGCATGTGGCCGCATTTAATGCGGCTGTTGGATGTGACGTTGTACTGGGTACGGTGATCTATACGCATGTGGAGCGGATATCATGTCGGAGAGGGTGCCCTCGGCTGTAGATGACTAGCCGAGGGCTCTGAGTACCGGGGACCCCTTTAGTGCCGAGGGCTCCAGTTGCCGAGGGCTACTGATTTTCGCCGTTCTTCCCAGAAACTTTGTTTCCCTGTTTTGGCCCTTCTGTGAGGTTCAGGGTCTTCGGCCAGGGGGCCGAAGGCACCCCTGGTGCACATTGTGAGCTGCTTGGTGCCTTGGGCGCCGTGATTTGGGCCTGTTATGCTTCCTAGGCCTATTGGGCCTTTATTGGAGTAGTAGGAGTCTGTGGGTCGGGGGTTCCCGGTCCATATACTCCATCACTAGTATTGAACATTGAGACTATGTGATCAAACATCTTCATTGAGCATCAAAATATCTTCGTTGAATATCATGTTCTCTACTATTGAGCATTGAGACTATGTAATCAAGCTCCAATCGGTTCGTCGCGAGATCCAATCTGACATGCAGTTGGCACATGAGTTTCCTTGGCTTGGAGGAATCAGTGAACCGCGAACAAAAGCCTCTGGTGCGAGATGAGCGCTGGGACATTTGGGTGTGAGTGGCAAACCTCGAATGACTTAGGCATCACCCATGAAGCGAAGAAGAAATACCTAGGTTGCAGCAAGAGGGAATCTGTTCTTTTGTCGGACTGCATCAATGGAGAAAGCTCGCTCTTGACGGTGATGCTAATGGTGAAGGTTGGAGCTAAAGGGCTCGAACGTTCAGTGAAACTGGAATTAGGGAACTAGGGGGAAATGTTTTCATTTATCTTCAAAGTTCAGAATAATTTCAAAAATATTCGATTGTACCATCCCCAAGGTATAGTTGATTGTATAATATAATTTATGCATGTTCCTAGTGGTCTCGATATTGCTTTCTCTATACCATGTGTACTCATGAAACAAGTCATTATCTTTTGATGGGATCAACAATTAAAAGCAGCCCATAATTTCTTCTTAAAACCAATTTTATTTCTCTTCTCAAATAGTTTATGATATATGCACACGATCAATATATTTTTCTTTTAACCAAGCAATCTAGCATCTCTCTAATGTGCAACGTTTTGGCAAAATACATAAGATTTCTATGGGTAAGAGTCAACACAAGTTGTTCGAAACATAAATTCTCCTTTATAAAATACTCAAATACAAGATGTTCACTTTTTCTTCCTATACCAATCTACTCCAACAAAAGTTGCTCTAGAGACAATGATTTATAATATAAGACTTATTCCTGTTTTGGGTAAGAAAGTTATAAATTATTTAAAAATCTTGTATCACCATATTAGTGGCTAGGTTTAAAAACCATCATCGATTGTTAGGATTTTTAATCTACAATAGTGTCTATGAGGGGGTAAGGGTAGGGGCAGTGACATGGTAGACGCAGTGACAGGGGAGGGGGCATGGGAAATGGAAGAGAAAGGGGGAGTGGTAAGGCAGTGGAAGACTGAGGGCAGGAGAAGTTGCAAGGGAAGGTGAGCGCATGGGGGTTGGGGGTAGTGGTGGTGGTCACTGGGGGTTACAAAAGGTGGTTGTGCAATGACAGGGACATCGAGGGAGTTTGGTTCTCAGATTTTGAGGGAAGTGGGATCACTGATTTGTTTGCACTTTTTCAGTTAGTTCGATGGCTTATTTGCCCATTTTCCCATATATTTTTCTTTTAACCTAGCAATCTAGCATTTCTCTTATGTGCAAAGTTTTGGCAAAATACATAAGATATCTATGGGTAAGAGTCAACACAAGTTGATCGAAACATAAATTCTCCTTTATAAAATGTCTTCCTATACCAATCTCCTTGTCTCTATGTGCCCACTTTAGCCTATGTGTTTCATTAACATAAACTATTTGATTCTTAATCAATAATCGTAAAGACATATCTTTTCATTGTATTTGTTATCCATACCCGAAAACATGATTCTCACACATTAAATCCTAAAGCTCTACCCTATATCTCGCTTGGGTACTTGCCAATCCAAAGTGCTACTATTTCTATGACCCTATTTCGACCATGTAACTCGTGTGAATTAATACTCTACTTCATGAACTGTCTATCAATTTTGGCTTGCCCTCTATCATCTATACGCAGGGTGTAGCTAGGGGAGGGCCGGCCTGGCCTTGGACCAACTCAAATTTTAAAAATGTCTATACTTTTAGTGTTAAAAATTCCTTGTAATTTTTTTTTTCAAGAATATTCTTTATACCGACCCAGTCCGGCCTGGCTCCGCCCCTATCTATACGGATAAACTTGGAGCCCATTTTTTGAGTGGAAATATAGTATTTAATATCAATGAAACATCTGATATTAGATTATCATTTAATTGATGAAGAGGTTCAACAAAATACATTTATCTCTCTCAACTTGATTTTGTATTTACAAAATTGCTTGCCCACCTCCTTATTTATATCTACTCAACGAGATTTTCCTTTCCTTTAGACATATCATATATTTTACAGAGACATGTTGATCACGTTGGTTTTCTATGTATACGTTGCAACTTTCTGTTTTTCTATTTTATTGGAATTTGGTAGCTTTAAAAGGTCCTAGACCAAGAAACAATCAAAAGATCAACAAGGGGGTAAGGAGGAAATGATACAAGATCAAAAGAAAGTGAAAGGGAGCAAGAAATCATGCAACATGTTTGACTTGAGATTACACCTAATCGAGTATGATTCGACCCGAAAATCGGAGAAAATAATACAAAGCAAAAGAACACAAGAAAATCAGATTTGGTGATATACCAGGTCGCGTGCATTGATATACCATAAGGATATGACTAGATTTCGGGACTTTTATAGCTACTCATAAGGATACCTGGTCAGTAATCCGACTATCCAATCTCAGAACTCCAATAAATATACCCCTTGCCTTCCTATTTTACATATCTATTATCCCTCATCTTAAAGTTCATTTAGATTAATTGTTTTTCTTATATTTTCTAGTGTGTTTAGGTTCCAATGAGGAACTAAACTCTTTGATATTGGTTTTGCAATATTTAACTTGTGATTTATAAGTTGTGATAATTTTTTATAATCATCCTCTCTTGAGTATTAATTACATTCTTATTCCTATTTCATGTTTATATTTGAACATTGCAACATATGTTTTTCACTTCACCCTTTCATTAGTAGTAACTTTAAATTACTAATGCATGCATTAGTCTAAAAAGGAATTAATTATATTGATTGAACCGAAACCGTTTGTGTTGAGATTGTCAATCTTAATTGATTTCATCTAAAGATAAATTGCTAATATCAGATCAATATAAGGCATTTGTTCTATATTAACTAAATAGTACTCCATAATTATCTAGATGAATTGAAGTTTCTCCATAATTAAGTATTCAAAAGGAAAAATTGCAGTAATAATCGTGATCAATGAGCATTTAAATAAGTGAAAATTAGTATGGAAAAGCACAGAAACGATACTTGTGGTTGGGACCGTTTTCAGATAGGGTAATGTGTTTCATTTTTTATCAAAGTGGTTCATGTGTTTGAATTCCGTTATCACAAGAGGATCACACCGTTAAAAACGACTGAGAAAGACAGTTAATAGTAACTCCGATTTTCAAAAGTACCCAAAAAACTAAAAGAAAAACACCGAATGATGCATCATTCGGGTAATTTGAAATAAGATATTCACGTGAATACATTTCCCATGGTGCATAAAACAAAAAAAATTCACGTGAATATCTTATTTCAAATCTTTTTTGAGCTATTTGAAAATTTATGGTAAAAGTTTACCCTATTAAATCCAAAGATAGAACAAACCTTTCAAAGGTTAAAAAATAAACTTTGAAGTAACAACTCAGAAGGTTCAACAGCTTGTACAAAACAAAAGAATACGCTCAGATGGAACATGAGACAAGAACATTGTGAGAGCTCACAATCCCGAATCTTAATCAACAATGCTTATGTATCACCTTCAATAATCTTGATGCAGGTACTACATTTGAATCAAAATCAAGGTTGATTCACCTTCTGGCTTCTCCCATCATTTCATTGAATGAAGGGGGAAAATCCAAACAAACAACTTTCAAAATTTCATATAGTTCGCAAGAGTATGAAACCAAATGGTGTCATAGAAGAGCAAATTATGTTGTTAACGACTTAACGGTCTTTCCATTCTCTCTCAAAGACTCGATAAAAGATTGATATTGCTATCTCAATCGGGAAGAATATATATATATATATATATATATATATATATATATATATATATATATATATATATATATATATATATATATATATGTGTGTGTGTGTGTGTGTGTGTGTGTGTGTGTGTGTGTGTGTGTGTGTGTGTGTGTGTGTGTACACACACACATGTATGGCCATGAAGAAGTGTTTCCTTGAGAAATACTATCCAACTGCAATCTCATCGAGCTTGAAGAGGCAAATTAGCAACGGGAAGTAAAAAGAAGTTGAATCATCTATGAGTTTTGGATCAAAAAAGCTATGTGTTAGCTCCTATCATGGCTACACGAAGCACGACCTAATTCTATATTTTTACAATGGTCTTTCCAAAGCTGAGAGAAAGATGATGAACGCCACTTGTGAAGGAGGTATTTGTGAACAAAATCCCATCGAAGTTGGCTGAAAACTCGAGACAATTGAGCCAACGATCCACCTCCTGAAAAGTCCGTACAACATAATCCAACGCATCCCCGGTGAATCAAGTTGACGAGTTGGCTTCCTTAATGAAGGAGTTCATTCTAAGATATAAAACTTAAGATAAAACTCAAGAAGTTAAGGCCTGCGGCATCAGCAACAAGGGCATCCAATAAACTTTTGCCCAACACTCCAAAAAGATTAAGCTGAACAAGTCAATGTGATCGCATTCGAAGGGCAAGTTCCTCAAAAGAGGTACAGTGACTACATTCTATTCTCTTACACCTATAACCCGAATAGAGAGATCGTTCAAATTTAAGGTATGAAAATCAACAAGGAAATTAATAATAATATTTCCAGCAATTCCCCAAGCTCCAAGGACAAAACTCGAATTCTAGCATGTTCACAAGGATAAGAGGACTTAACGCAAAAAGCAAAGGAATCAAGGAAGCTTCCCTCTCAAACGGAGCAAAACCCAAAACAATACGTTAAAACAATCATATGTGAAATAGATGGGAGTATATTGATAGAAACATTAGAACAATTAATGCGATGAACGATGTAAGACGTCTTTGAACATTTCTACACCAAGATAATGAACAATGTAGTGTATTAGACACCACTAGGGCCCCAAACTAAACCACTTGTAAGGATACCAGATAAGCACATGCTCATGAAAGTAGTACACAAATCAATTAATATTTCCTCAGTTCGTTTTAGTTACTGCGTTTTTATTTTCACATTTGCTAAAACATAACTTTGATTATTGATGTATTTTATTCCTTATTAATAAAAAACTCAGATTTCGAAATTTTAAAATGAGAGGAATATAATAATATTCTTCAAAACCTTAATTTCTAATACATTAATAAATAAAATACAATCAAAGTACAACATGTGAATAGTGTAAAATTCAACATGCTGTGAATCTATTTAAGAATGGAGGAGTAGTTTACATTATAAAAGACAAGAAGCTATGACAGATACGGGCTTGTCCGGACTAATCTGTTGCCGCATAAGCATTGTTTTAGATTGCTGCGCTAAGGAAAGCGCCTCATTCACTCTCTTCATCACTATTCACCAAATTCAAATGATTCATATTTTTTTCAAGTGGTGGAAGACCATCATCAGAGTCGTTAGAAGAATTTTCACCACCTTCATGAGATTCTGCATCTTTTGCTGATTGAAAAACATAATAAAACAAACTCATAGAGTATGCTTTTACATTTGAGAGTGACAATCTACCCTAGCTAGTAGCCATTTTTTGGTCAATATGGAGTACTTTGGGGGGGGTAAATTTGAGACTATCTTTGTGTAAATATGATTACCGTCCATAAAGGAATGTGAGATTACTGATTACCTATATTATTGGGACGGTAATGTTTCATTACATTACCTTGACTACATTACTTTTGCAATGTCACACTGCAAACCAAACACCCCTTGAGTTTCAACATTAAAGAGATGTCCTCAGATAGGAGCAAACCATGTCACTATTCCCTAAATAGGACTACAAACATTAGTAGGACTTAACTATATTGCCGGCACATCCACTGTTGCCACCGTACAGCCACCACTAAAATCTACGTAGTATGTATTACGTAGTAAATGGTGAACCCTCAGACTTAAATGCTAAACTCTAAATTTTAAAAGCTAACTTTACATGTCAACTCTAAAATCTATGGGTGGTATTTTGGGATAAAATTAGTAAACTTTCCAAACTAAGAATTACACAAGTCCATGCTAAGGAATAATAGTATAATACATAGGGTCCTATTTTGAAAAAAACTTGAGTTTTAATTGTAGATAGAGCAATTCTCTCAAACTGTAAACTGCAAATCAACTCAAAAGAATAGTGGAGCATAATTACCATGGGCATGTGCAAAGGTTTGTGGGACCTGTGAGGTTTGCCTGGAGAGCCATTCATTTTGAGTTAAAATAATTTCGGAACTTGTCTTGCATTCAGAGTATGCCTTTAAAAGTTCTCTGCATTTATCAAATTTGAAAACAGACTACTAAGACGATTCAGTGTGCAGTATAAGAAGACAATTCAGTGTGCCTCAAAACAGATCAGATACTCAGGTAAGTGAGTTTTTATTTAAACAACACAAAGGTGCAGTGACACATTTCTTAGACAGACAACTCCATAAGTGTTCTCTGCCTTCTCTAGATAGAGCTGAGCAAAATATTTCAATAACAAGCAAGCAGGATGTGAAAAATAAAAAGATCAACCACTAGTGGCAACATATTAAGCTACAAAAGAATGAACGATTTATCATATATAATTATTATCATTTTTCTTTGGGGAAAATAATAAAAATACCCCAATCTTTGAAGGGATGTGAGGTAAACACCCCAAACTTGCATTTGTAATTTAAATACCTCAAACTTTATATAAAAAGTTATTTTCGCACCATTATCATTTATTATTTCTTTCAAATATGTAAATTTATGGGGTTAATTGCTTAATTTAAAATAGCAAATTAAAGGTGTTGCAATTATGTAGATTGGGGGTAACATTATTTATTTCGCAATGGAAGTTTAGAATGTTAATTGCATCTTCATGAATTCTAATATATTTTAAATTATGCAACCAACACCTTAAATAAATATACATTTTCGAAAGAAATAATACATGAAAATGGTGTGAAAATAACTTTATATATAAAGTTTGGGGTATTTAAATTACATATGCAAGTTGCCTCACACCCCTTCAAAGTTTGGGGTATTTTTATTATTTTTCCCTTTTCCTTTCCTTTTGGGGTTTTCCCTATAATATTACATGAATATAACTTATGGAAAAAATGTAACTAGAGTTAAAATGAGTATATCGTCATGGTCACTGTCGCAAAAATTGGGCATTATTATGGTTACCGAAAGTTACTGTCATGGTACTAATTTACTGTGTAAATAATCACATTTTTGTTTACTGTCTTTATTCTAGTCGTGTTGGCCATTATATTTTTCTTTAAATTCCAGCCTACCCTAAAAATGATCACATTGAAGGCAATAAAAGTATAAAACCACCAAGAGAAAGCACAACGTACCTATTGAGGGACAAAAAAGCATGGCCCCATTTGAACTTGTTCAGCAATAAATTTGCACTTTCCTCCTCACCACTGCAAAGATAAAGAAACTATAAACAGATGACATGAATTCTCTAGGAGAAAACACAAAGTTTTTGCAACCTTTAGGGTTTCTTTGTATGGAGGGATTTGGAGGGGACCACTTCAAAGGGGTTAGTCTATGGATGTTATTACTTGGACTGTTTTCAGTCCCAAACCAGACCAGAATTAAACAGACCAGACCAGACTTAAACTTAAACGGTACAGACCAGACATTCATAGTTATAAAATAACTAGAGACCAGACGTTTACCATACCAGATCAGTTCAAACCAGACTAGACTTAAACAGACCAGACCAACCAACAAATTTCGGTCCAGGTACAAACATCCTATATCTTGATACATATTTGAGGTTTTATAATTAACATAATATGTGTTCATGTAGCAATTCAATCACATTTCAATCATTTTTAGAAACGCTATACTTATCAAGTTATAAACTTGGCTTCTGAAGACTTCGGGTATATATGGATGAAGGGGTTTTGAGGGGTTTGGAGGGGAAGACTTTGGAGAGCTAGTCTAAAAAATGTATCTAAAAAGGGTAAAAAGCATAAATAGTCCTTAAAGTCTTAAACTATCATCAGTATATCATTTTAGTCCCCAAACTAATAAAACTATCATCTGAATCATTATTCTATGTATTGTGTATTAATCAAGTCCTTGTCCTGCCATTTTTCCGTTAAATTACGACCAATGTTTAATATATGGTCATGTAAACATGTAAAGCAGTTCATATTCAAGACATTAACTACGTTAAAGATAGTAAAAGGTTTAAATAGATATCTTTTTTAAATTCATCACTTGAGTCCATATACTAAGAAAAAAATGAATGCACATAAGCACCACTACTTTGAAAACACAATCAATCCAACCATCTTGACCTCCTCTGCTATAGGAGGTCATTTTAAAATAAATTAAGAAAACTGGGAAATTTTATAAAATTATACAACTTTTAAAATATAAAAAATAGAAATATAAATAGTACAAATGTCAAAATATATAAATGATTTTAAAACGTTAAAATCAAGGATCAGTAACAAAGAAATAAAAAAATTAAAATGTAGAAAAATGTAAAATTAAAATGTAAAACTTTTAAAAAGATGTATAATTTACAAATAATTCAAAAACACAAAAAATATAGATTCTATATTCTGAACTTTTTATAGTTTTACTTCCTGTTTTTCAAATTTTAACAATATCATTAGATCTGTTTCAAAAATAACTTCATATAACAGGTCATGCCGGGAAAATGACCATTTTGATCGATTTTTAAGGTAAATACATTTTTTAGTGTAGGGGCTTAAGTGATGTTATGGAAATAGTAGAAGAGTCTATTTGGACCTTTGCACTATAAAAATAAAGCCAAGCTCTGAGGATTTTTCCTTAATTGTAAATTAAATTAAATAAGGATCTTAAAGAACTGTTAAAAAACGGAGGTCAATTTAATGGCAAAAGTGACAAAAGGACTGGATTGATACAGACTACATATAGTAAGGATTAAAAATGAGAGATTTATTAGTTTCGGGACCAAAATGATATGGTGATGATAGTTTAAAGATCACTTATGATTCTTACCCTTCTAAAATGAATAAAAGGCGGTTATAATGTTATATGGTCACATGTTATGTTAATCTTTCAGTTTTTATATAGACTGAGCCCTCAAAAACCTTCCTGTCCAAACCTCCCCTTTCAAACAGACCTTTAGCAGAGGATAGGATAGAGAAATCAGCAAAAATGGAGCAATGTTAAAATGCTATACCTAGAGTATCCCACATAAAATCCAATTAGGTGGGTTTCATTTCACAAATAAGTCCAGAACAGGCTAGATACAGCTGGGTACTACTTGGTCCACCAATTATTTAATACGGAGTAAGTCTTATCTTAAGTCTAGAGACCCAATATTCATCTTTACAATAAATTTTCAGAGTGATCGTTCGGGTATTTCCGTTCTTATCATTTGGTATCAAAGCATCGATCATTGTACCTGTGTATGGTATCACTCGGTCAAACATGGAACAGAGGCTGGAAAGTTTGGAGCGATCATTGGAGCTTTTCAGGGAAGAGATAGGAGCCGAGATGAAAGCATTGATGGACGAAAAAGTACAGTTGTTGCTGGAGAAGATGCAATGTCTCGAAGTCCAGGGCAGTCACAGGAGAAGAAGAGGACGATCAACCACCAATCGCCGACGTCAGACTTCTGCCAGCGTGAGTTCGTCCAATTCCAGAGGTAACCTCATGATTCTCAATTCGTTTCTCGTATTCCTGAGCATACGAGAATTAACAACCGGATTTATACCGGAAGAAAGGTGGATATACTGCTGTTTAGCGGAAACGGTGACAATCAGGGTTGAACGCTATTTCAAATTAAATCATGTATCGGAGGGTGACAAAGTGGAAATTGTATTGATAGCCATGACCGAAAAGGCTCTGAAATGGTACCAATGGTGGGACCAATGGTGGGATGAACAGACTGATGAGTGATGACCACGCCTAGAGTAACTTTAAGGAAGCTTTGATCAGACGCTTCCTGCCCGATTTAGTTCAGAACCCGTTTGGTCTGGTGCTCAAAATTAAGCAAACTAATTCAGTAGTGGAGTACAAGGATCATTTCGAAATGGTAGTAGCTCCCCTCAAAATTGCTGACCCAGAGATGTTAAAAAAGTATTTCTCAATGGCCTCAAAGAAGAAATTAGCACAGAGCTGAAGTTGTACCAGACCAGTGAGTTAACTGATCTTCTTATGGACAAAGCCCTGCTTGTTGAATGGAAAAACATGACATCAAAAGGGGAAAGAAAGGAAATAGACAGAAGAGGATGGATAAGTACGGGAATGAATCCATCCAAGGGTCAGTACAGCGCGGAAGAAACTATAGGGAAATTTGTCACACCAAAAATTCCTATACTGGAGAAGGACAATTCAAAAGCTCAACATGAACATTCTAGTGGGTTCAATAAACAATCAAAGGGAGGACCAAGACTTACTCAAGCCAAACTACAAGAAAGAACTAGAAGAGGACAATGTTTTAAATGTGGGGAGAAATGGAGTAAAGAACACCTGTGCGAAATGAAAAACTACCAGCTAATCTTGGTGGAATCAATAGAAGAAAATGAGGAAGGTGAGCTGCAGGTGTTGGAGACCGAGGAGACAGACACGGGAGGTCAAACCAATTATATGCAGCTATCGATTTTAAGTAAGGAAGGAATCAATACTTATAACATTTTCAAACTCAGGGACAAATAAGGAATACGAGAAAACGCAAATCAGTAGTAATCCTCATTGATTCAGGTGCTACCCACATCATTTCTCAGAGATTGGTTAAAGATATGGGGTTGAATTACAATGCAAACAATGGGTCCAAGGTCGAACTGGGAACTGGGAATCATGTTGTAAATAGGGGAAAATGTGAACAGCTCCCAATTTGGGTGCAAGGGTTGTGTATTACTCAAGATTTCTATCTTTTGGAACTAGGAGGTACTGATCTTGTGTAGGAATTGAATGGTTGGCTAGCCTTGGTGAGGTATAGGTAAATTTCAGTGATTTATCCATCAAATGGAAGGAGAAAGGGAAAGATAAGATGCTCAAGGGAGGTTTTCAGTTAAACAGAACAAAGGCATCATGGAAATCCGTGCTACAGACTACAGCAAGAAGGAGAAGGGTACCTTACCGGGATTACACCTTAAAAGAGCATGTGACTATGAGGTAACTGATTCGATCAGGAACTTGGGAAGGAATGAGAAGAGCTAATAGGAGAATTTCCAAAGGTTTTTCAGGAGTATGCAGGTTTGACAGGTATAATTTTTTGTTCTCCTTTCTTGATAAGAAAACTAACCTCTATTTTTCTGCTTGAAATTTCAATAGGTTTCTTTATATTTTATTAACATAAACTAATTTTATGCTAGGAAATGGACGAGGATGGATCTAGTGAAAGCTGGGAAGTAACTTTGAAGAATGAGTTAGTAAGGGGTAACATTAAAAAAGAGATTAATGTTTTCTTTTTATGTATGAATACTATTATATATGTAAGTACTAATTAAGCTTTTTACATTTAACAATTTATATATGTTTGACAGGCCCAATACAAGAGTAAGGGCGCTCAAGTTGTTGATGGGGTATGCTATTATTGTTATGGAGTATCGTTACTATTAATTTATTTGGATGTCGGGTACAAGGTAGCACATATACATAAATTATCAACTATGTATGTATACAAACTCATGGTATACGCTTTCCTTGTCAAAAAAATGTTATGGATTCCCATAAAACAAAAAAAAGGATACTAATATAAATTAGAAAGGTCAATATGTGCTTAAGTTAAATTTAATAAAAACAAAAACCCATGCATCTACATGATTTTTTGATAACTTTACTCTATTAGACAGCTCATGCTTTATTATCTTCTATATGAAGCTTACAATAGATTGAAGCCCAAAGTTCAAACCTCACATTTCAAAGCATGAAGGTACACATAACTTCATGCTTACTGTTGTAGATGAATGATTCTCCACAAGATCATCAACAAAAACAAGGTCATCTACAACGGTAAGCATGAAATTGTGTGACCTTCCTGCTTTGAAATGTGAGGTTTGAACTTTGGGCTCCAATCGATTGAAAGTTTTATATATAAGATAATAAAGCATGAGTTGTTTAATAGAGTAAAATTATCAAAAAATCACGCACATGCATGAATTTCGTTTTTACTAAATTTAACCTAAGCACATATTGACATGCATACTTTATATTAATATCTTTTTTCTGTTTTATGGCAATCCATAGCATTTTTTACAAGGAAAGCCTATTCCATTAGTTAGTCTACATACATAGTTGATAATTTATGTAAATGTGCTACCTTGTACCCCGACAATCCAAATAAATTAATAGTAAAGATACTCCAAAATAATAATAGCATACCCCGTCAACAGCTTGAGCGCCCTTACTCTTGTATCGGGCCTGTCAAACATATATAAATTGTTAACTGTATAAAACTTAATTAGTACTTACATGTAATAGTATTCATACATACAAAGAAAACATTAATCTCTATTTTAATGTTGCCCCTTACCAACTCATTCTTCAAAGTTACTTCCCGGCTTTCACTAGATCCAGCCTAGTCCATTTCCTAATATAAAATTAGCGTATGTTATTAAAATATAAAGAAACCTACTGAAAGTTCAGGCAGAAAAATAGAGGTTAGTTTTCTTATCAAGAAAGGAGAACCCAAAATCATACAAGTCAAAACAAGTCTCAACCATTTCTAGAGAGAACAAGACAAATGAAGTATGATTTTACTACGTAGTACTTTTCATTGTATCTAATAAAAAACCTACTTCTAGGGAGGAGTGGAGTCATTGGGTAAAGAGTAGAGTCACACTAACAAGCTCAGTAACCGTGCATTACGACCATACATACCAAAAACATCATGTAATTGCTCCTTTTTTTAAATCCATTTTTCAACTCTAACCTATGAAACTTCATAAGTCATACTTTAGAGGAAGCTGCTAGCGCACTTCCTTTCCCCGTTCTCTAGGCATTGATGAGAACCCAGACAGGGATTTTTCCAGAGTTTACACTAGGAGAAATAACAGGACAAAAGCATAATTATTAAGGGGAGAAGAGGCGGCAGTCTGACAATAAAACGGGTACAAAGGAAGGAGAATGGGGGAATTGGATAGTCTGGTTTGGAGAGAGGGGCCCTCTCGAAAGGCTTCCAACTTGTAACTATCTTTCTGCAAGTCGATCATCTTTATCGTTATCTCTAGAGACTCGATATTCATCTTTACGATAAATTTTCAGAGTGATCGTTCGGGTATTTCCGTTCTTATCATTTGGTATCAAAGCATCGATCATTGTACCTGTGTATGGTAGTCACTCGGTCAAACATGGAACAGAGGCTTGAAAGTTTGGAGCGATCATTGGAGCTTTTCAGGGAAGAGATCGGAGCCGAGATGAGAGCTTTGATGGACGAAAAAGTACGGTTGTTGCTGGAGAAGATGCAATGTCTCGAAGTCCAGGGCAGTCACAGGAGAAGAAAAGGACGATCGACCACCAATCATCGACGTCAGACTTCTGCCAGCGTGAGTTCATCCAATTCCAGAGGTAACCTCATGATTCTCAATTCGTTTCTCGTATTCCTGAGCATACGAGAACTAACAATCGGGTTTATACCGGAAGAAAGGTGGACATACTGCTGTTTAGCGGAAACGGTGCTCATGGATGGCTAAACAGGGTTGAACGCTATTTCAAAGCTCCAATGACCGAAAAGGCTCTGAACTGGTACCAATGGTGGGATGAACAGACTGATGACCACGCCTAGAGTAACTTTAAGGAAGCTTTGATCAGACGCTTCCTGCCCGATTTAGTTCAGAACCCGTTTGGTCTGGTGCTCAAAATTAAGCAAACTCATTCAGTAATGGAGTACAAGGATCATTTCGAAATGGTAGTAGCTCCCCTCAAAATTGCTGACCCAGAGATGTTAAAAAAGTATTTCTCAATGGCCTCAAAGAAGAAATTAGCACAGAGCAGGAGTTGTACCAGACCAGTGAGTTAACTGATCTTCTTATGGACAAAGCCCTGCTTGTTGAACGGAAAAACATGACATCAAAAGGGGGAAGAAATAAGGAAATAGACAGAAGAGGATGGATAAGTACGGGAATGAATCCGTCCAAGGGTCAGTACAACGCGGAAGAAACTATAGGGAAATTTGTCACACCAAAAATTCCTATACTGGAGAAGGACAATTCAAAAGCTCAACATGAACATTCTAGTGGGTTCAATAAACAATGGAAGGGAGGACCAAGACTTTCTCAAGCCGAACTACAAGAAAGAACTAGAAGAGGACTATGTTTTAAATGTGGGGGAAATGGAGTAAAGAACACCTGTGCAAAATGAAAAACTACCAGCTAATCTTGGTGGAATCAATAGAAGAAAATGAGGAAGGTGAGCTGCAGGTGTTGGAGACAGAGGAGACAGACACGGGAGGTGAAACCAATTATATGCAGCTATCGATTTTAAGTAAGGAAGGAATCAATAGTTATAACACTTTCAAAGTCAGGGACAAATAAGGAATACGAGAAAACGCAAATCAATCGTAATCCTCATTGATTCAGGTGCTACCCACATCATTTCTAAGAGATTGGTTAAAGATATGGGGCTGAATTACAATGCAAACACTGGGTCCAAGGTCGAACTGAGAAATGGGGATCATGTTGTAAATAGAGAG
Source organism: Cuscuta europaea (assembly GCA_945859875.1). Taxonomy (NCBI): domain Eukaryota; kingdom Viridiplantae; phylum Streptophyta; class Magnoliopsida; order Solanales; family Convolvulaceae; genus Cuscuta; species Cuscuta europaea. The sequence continues at coordinate 8,586,027 of CAMAPE010000008.1, read as the reverse complement.
AAATGTGAACAGCTCCCAATTTGGGTGCAAGGGTTGTGTATTACTCAAGATTTCTATCTTTTGGAACTACGAGGTACTGATCTTGTGTTAGGAATTGAATGGTTGGCTAGCCTTGGTGAGGTACAGGTAAATTCAGTGATTTATCCATCAAATGGAAGGAGAAAGGGGAAGATAAGATGCTCAAGGGAGGTTTTGAGTTAAACAGAACAAAGGCATCATGGAAATCCGTGCTACAGACTTTACAGCAAGAAGGAGAAGGGTACCTCGCCAGGTTAACACCCTAAAAGAGCATGTGACTATGAGGTAACTGATTCAATCAGGAACTTGGGAAGGAATGAGAAGAGCTAATAGGAGAATTTCCAAAGGTTTTTCAGAAGTAGGCAGGTTTGACAGGTATAATTTTGGGTTCTCCTTTCTTGACAAGAAAACTAGCCTCTATTTTTCTGCCTGAACTTTCAGTAGGTTTCTTTATATTTTATTAACTTACGCTAATTTTATTTTAGGAAATGGACGAGGCTGGATCTAGTGAAAGCTGGGAAGTAACTTTGAAGAATGAGTTGGTAAGGGGTAACATTAAAATAGAGATTAATGTTTTCTTTTTATGTAAGAATACTATTATATATGTAAGTACTAATTAAGCTTTTTACATTTAACAATTTATATATGTTTGACAAGCCCAATACAAGAGTAAGGGCGCTCAAGCTGTTGACGGGGTATGCTATTATTATTATGGAGTATCATTACTATTAATTTATTTGGATGTCGGGTACAAGGTAGCACATATACATAAATTATCAACTATGTGTGTAGACTAACTCATGGTATAGGCTTTCCTTGTCAAAAAATGTTATAGATTGCCATAAAACAAAAAAAATGATACTAATATAAAGTAGGAAGGTCAATATGTGCTTAGATTAAATTTAATATAAACAAAAACCCATGCATCTGCATGATTTTTTGATAACTTTACTCTATTAGACAGCTCATGCTTTATTATCGTATACTCCCTCCATTCTTAAATATGAGTCCTCTTAGGCTTTGGCACGAGTTTTAAGAGGAAAATAATAGAGGTAGTGTAAAAGGTGTAGTGGGTTGTGGGTAAATGAAAAAGTAGGAAAGAGAAAGGGGTAAGGGTAATAAAAGTGGGACAAATAATTAAAAACGTCCCAAAAATGAATACGAGACAGTTAATAACGAACGGAGGGGGTATATGCAGCTTACAATAGATTGAAGCCCAAAGTTCAAACCTCACAATTCAAAGCAGGAAGGTGCACACAACTTCATGCTTACTGTTGTAGATGAATGATTCTCCACAAGATCATCAACAAAAAGAAGGTCATCTACAACGGTAAGCATGAAGTTGTGTGTACCTTCCTGGTTTGAAATGTGAGGTTTGAACTTTGGGCTCCAATCGATTGTAAGTTGCATATATAAGAATAAATCATGAGTTGTTTAATAAAGTAAAGTTATCAAAAAATCATGCACATGCATGAATTTTGCTTTTATTAAATTAACCTAAGCACATATTGACATGCATACTTTATATTAATATCTTTTTTCTGTTTTATGGCAATCCATAACATTTTTAACAAAGAAAGCCTATTCCATTAGTTAGTCTACATACATAGTTGATAATTTAAATATATGTGCTACCTTATATCCGACCATCCAAATAAATTAATAGTAAAGATACTCCAAAATAATAATAGCATACCCCGTCAACAGCTTGAGCGCCCTTACTCTTGTATCGGGTCTGTCAAACATATATAAATTGTTAACCGTAAAAAACTTAATTAGTACTTACATATAATAGTATTCATACATACAAAGAAAACATTAATCTCTATTTTAATGTTATCCCTTACCAACTCATTCTTCAAAGTTACTTCCCAGCTTTCACTAGATCCAGCCTCGTCCATTTCCTAATATAAAATTAGCGTATGTTAATAAAATATAAAAAAACCTACTGAAAGTTCAGGCAGAAAAATAGAGGTTAGTTTTCTTATTAAGAAAAGAGAACCCAAAATCATACAAGTCAAAACAAGTCTCAACCATTTCTAGAGAGAACAAGACAAATGAAGTATGATTTTACTACGTAGTACTTTTCATTGTATCTAATAAAAACCTACTTCTAGGGAGGAGTGGAATCATTGGGTAAAAAGTAAAGAGTCACACTAACAAGCTCAGTAACCCTGCATTACGACCATACATACCAAAAACATCATGTAACTACTCCTTTTTTAAATCCATTTTTTCAACTCTGACCTATGAAACTTCAGAGGAAGCTGCTAGCGCACTTCCGTTCCCCCGTTCTCTAGGCATTGATGAGAACCCAAACCTTTTAAGAATTATTGCTGGCAGGGATTTTTCCAGAGTTTACACTAGGAGAAATAAAAGGACAAAAGCATAATTAATAAGGGGAGAAGAGGCAGCAGTCTGGGAATAAAACGGGTACAAAGGAAGGAGAATGGGGGGCAATTGGATAGTCTGGTTTGGAGAGAGGAGCCCTCTCGAAAGGCTTCCAACTTGTAACTATCTTTCTGCAAGTCGATCATCTTTATCGTTATGTCTAGACTTCTTAACATAATTTCCTATAAAACTGAATTAGCTAAATATATAGCTTACTTTAAAAAAAAGTATCCATCACAACCAGTTATAGTTTGTATACCAACCAGCGGACAAATTAAATATGCACTCCACCCCAAAAAAGGTCACATTTCATACACTTTTTTGTCCAAAATAGAGTCATTTTTTATCCAACAAACTATTAACAAAGCTTATTCTTGTAATTTGTCAACAAGAAGTCACAAACAATTTACATATCATAACTTTTTATATACCAACCAATACTTTTTTTTAAACAAGCAGGATTCATGAGCTATGATATGGTAAATTACAAAAAATTTAAAGTTGTACGGCTTGTACCTTTGTCAATCATGATCACATAGACAAAAGTACAAAACTATACGAACCAGATAATTAAACCAGCAGCTAATGCCTCAACGCAAGAGAGCTGACAAGGCTTGCCATAATTTACTGGATTTGCTGCTACCAACCAAGGCACTGCGATTCTCACAAGCATTATAAAGTTAGGAAACTCACGAAGGGCATTTATTTAAGAGTAAAACAAAATCTTAGTTACTTTAAAAATAATATTGAGTAATGGTATAGTACAAGTGTACTAAGATCAAAGGAGAAGATAGAACGTCAACCAGGTAATGGGAAATAAAGCGAATAGAAAACAACAGCAACGATATACTGAGGGCATGCGTACATACAAAGACGAGGTGCAGCACACCGTAGCTTTGCAAAAGGCACGTCATCCAAACGTGCCCATGAACAATCCACAACTGCAAGTCCCTTCTGTTCAATTAAAACATGATCCTCTCTTGATATGCAATGTGATCCAGCCGGACTGATAAAATAAATGGCATCAATACTTGAACTGATGAAACTAAATGGAGTACAATACAACAGGACTGATGCATTACCACAAAAAGGGAAAGATGGATCTTAACTACAGACACATCCATACACTAGCATTTTGGCATGACGATATAAATGATATACTGCCTCTGTTGCATAATAGTGTTCCCACTGTGTTTTCCCACACTAGTTGTTTCATTTCCTTTAAAAAAAGGTCTACCTTATGATACAACTTACTTTTTGACACTCTCTTATACAGGTCTAACCCCACACTCAGACTATGTGCAGTGTGCACATGCAAGTTTGAATACTAATTTGAACCTGAGGGACTTTGTTATTGGCAGTTGAGAATTTTGATGTAATTTGCATTAACTAAACTGCCAGAAATGCTCGAGTACATACACATTTTTTTTAACGATCCAAAAAAAAATCAAACCATATTTATGATTATGAGCAATCATTTCTGAAATTTGAGATATCCTACCAGGCTAGCTATTTAAGTCAGGAAGCTAAATTCAATAAGGTCAATACCTTAAAGCAATGCCGTTAAAGAAACTATTGACTCGCAACTCCTGCAAATAGTTAAAAGAAAATAAACTTCTCTTAAAAGTATATGTATGTTCATGAAATGATAGCTCAAACATAGTATCCACTTAAAAAGAATACAAGATAACATACAGTTTCAGAAAAATTGCCCATTACTTTCAAGGAGAATACTGAATCCTAAAAATATTTAACATCAGCACATCAAAAGCAGAAAGGTACTTTCCTTTAACAAACCAAATCGTGCAAGCTTGCGGCCAGTGCATCTTTTTGCATCGCATTGACCAAAATCCTGAACCAATTCATAAACTATATTAAATTAAGAGTCAAATGTATGCATTCCACATGTTGTATTTAGTAGGTATCTGTCATTTCTTGTGTGAATGTTAACAAATACATTTCAGCCTTCTCGAATGGGAATGATTCCCCTTTTTGTTCTATATATAGTATATTGCATATATGAGTGAAAGTACCTGACAAATGGCTAATGTTGCTCTTACTAATGGAGAGATAAAATTAAAAGGAGGTGTATAACAAATATGCACAAACACTACCAAGTCCAAGCATATAAAGCATACCCACATAGCAAGCTGAACACTGGGGCGTGGTGTATTCTCCTCTTCACCTGCAAGCAAGTAAGAAAGATGAATCATTTCTGCTGGGGCATTCGCTCAAACTTGTTGCACAAGTATACATTTAGATGTGGTTAATCTTTAACGCACCTGAATCAATGGGTAGTGACTCTTCATTGCTACAAAAGGAAGAAAGTGCATGTTAAAGCATTTTACCAAGATCCAATAGTGAACCAAAATCATAGCGCGTAGAATGTGTGAAATAAATTCAAAGCAGTGGATTAGGGAATTTATGAACCTGAGCAGATTATGGGTGTGTCTAGATTGACCATGATGGTTCTTGAATCGTCTCTGCTTATTGTTACCCATTTGATGGTACTATGGTAGCAGTAGTAGTGACCTAGGTTGCGTTACGGTCAATAAGGTGCGGGAACATATGAGAATGCGGATGGAGTTATGACATATATATTACTAATGAGTCGGTTATGGAAAAAAATTGTGACTAAATATAGCTTATAAAACAGGAAACCCCTGAATGCATTGTACTAAATTACCCCTCCCAAATCCCAATACCCATATAAACCATTCCCCTAGTGACTTGACCCCGATGCTCCAGTGACCTAGTGTTAGTGACTCAGGTGGCCCAATGACCCGCCGCCACAACTCTAGTGACTCTGGGAAATTGACCCGACGCGAACCATCAGCACCCTAACCCGCCACCACCCATCAACTTGCTGCCCCCCACCACTGGTCCACTGCCCCTCACTCCCTAACCCCTGCCACTGCCCGCACTCCCCCGCCCCTTCCCTACCGTCTGCCCTATCTCCCAGCCACTGCACCAATCCCCCCAGCCCTGCCCAAGCACAACCCCAACCATTTACATACCAGCCCCAACCCCAACCCCTGTCCCAGCCGCGCCCCCAACCACTACCCCTGCCCCTAATGACTCAGTAAACTGTCCGCGCTTCTTTGTTATGAAGCAACAATTAGTTCATGCAATTTTGACGCGATTTTTAGTATGGGTCATCCGGAAAAAAATCTATCTATGCTTTAGTACAGGGATAAAACTGCGTACATCCGACCTCCCTACCCCACCATAGGTGGGGCTTTGCGGCACTGGGGTAATGATGATGATGACATGTATTACACAATTAACTCGATTCATGGTTAATTTTTGTTTCACAGCGAAGGCATATATATACAAGTTACAACGATTTAGAGGTAAAATATTTTGATAACAACCTTGCAGAATGCGTGTTTTGAGAAATAGAATACAAAATTAACATTAGAAAATATAGTTTAAGGGGGCTGATTTTTTATAAAAGATTACAGCAAGATTTTAGCACTATTTCCACTAAGAGTTGGTTCATGTGTGTACAGTAAGGAGAGTTAAATTAGTTAGATAGTTTAGCTCCTTAATTATAGAAAAATCATACTTGCGTATATAGTATTTATTTATGTTAGTTTCTTTCAATAGTTATGGTAAATCAGTTAATTTAGTTGAAATGTGTTTAAAGTGAGAATAGGATGTAAAGAATAACAGTCTTTTGATTTAGAGTTATAAAAAATTCAACAGCTAGCATATGATTTCATATTTGTTTGAGTGAGATGAGGATCGAAAAACATTACATTTAAGGGCTTAGTACTGCTGATTTAAACGTTGAGTCATACGTATTACTCCGTATTATTAGTTATTATTGCAGTATTGCTCTTAATTGCAGGAAAACCAGTTTTGATAGAAAATGAAATCAGTACCAGACCTTTGGGTTTGAGGATAGATTAGTGTGAAACATAAACATGCACTTAACGAATAAATTCATATGAAAACCTGCTGATCTGGAGAACTAGCTACTGAACCGACGGAAGATCTTCAGTACATTGCGTCTTTCTGTTGTAGATCGACGAACGTGATTCAATAGTAGATGAAATCTGTTTATCTAATTAGCCATGAAGATGATGCAGTTGATGCAGTTGGATCAAGTGACCAGATCAGCTCTAGCTCAATGGAAATGTGAAGCCATATTATTACATGATGTGTAGTTAATAAAATGACACGTTTAAAGTTGTTAAAAGTTAGTTGTGATTTGTTAGCTAGCTTTTGTAAATCCGAAAGGGATATATACTGCATGTAATACTCTGTACAAAGGCAGATATGGAATAAACATCTTCTTCTTCCTCAATTCCCTGAACTATTCTCTGTTTGATGGATTTATACAACTCTCGTTACCTAAATTCTTCATACTAAAATAGGTGGCCTGGGCTGTATCATTAGTATCAGAGCCCTTTGTGGATCAGAATAATTCATTCACAGCTGTTGTAATTCCGTTGAAACCATTTGCGAAGAGTTCGCAGAAGGTGAAGCATGGTGAATACGAGGAATGCTAATGCCGACATGGACGAAGTTCTGAGAAATATGCAGATCAAGTTTGACCAGAAACTCGAAAATCAGAATAAAATCTTGATGGAAATGATGAATAAAGTCATGGCGAAAGTAGTAGAGATGCAGAAAAAGAAGAGTGTTCGTTCAGGAGAATCGGAAGATGAACATGAATCTGATAAAGATGATGAAGTATCTTCTGAGGAAGAGGATGAGTACGAACATGATAAATCTCTCATGAGCAACCAACAAAGATTCAGATTCATTCCGAAAGTAGAATTTCCTACTTTTGAGGGGTAGAATGTGAAGCTTTGGATCCAGAAGTGTGAAAGGTATTTTCAACTGTAACATTCCTGAGAAACAAAGGATCAATCTAGCTTCATTATACTTAGAAGGAAGGGCTGCCAGTTGGTTTGGAAGTTATGTATCATCTCATAAAAGGTTGAATTCGAAACAATTTATAAGAGACCTGACTGCTAGATTCAATGATAATTCCAACACTAAAATGGTGGAAAAATTTAATACATTGAAGCAAACAGGATCTCTAGAGACTTTTATATATGAATTTGAATCCCTCAAGGCTGCAATGGTTCAGAGAAATCCTAAACTACCAGCGAGTTACTTTTTAGATTGTTTCTTAGCTGCTCTAAAGCCTACTCTCAAATCTTTTGTTAAGGCTTTTAATCCTAAGAATATAGCAGAAGCTATAGAATTTGCCAGGTTGCAAGAAGACACAGTAGAAGCCATTACTATGCAATCTAAAGCTGGTAGTTCACACAAATTGAGCCTACATAAAACTATACTCCCTACACCTATTCCAAATGTTAAACTTCCTCTAAATAAAAACATTGCTACTCCAACACCAAGGAAGTTTGTATCTACCAGTGAGAGGGCTGAAAAAAGAGCCAAAGGATTGTGTTACTATTGTGACCAACCTTATAGTAGGGAGCATGTTTGCAGTCACAAAGGTACACAGTTATTCCTAGTGGAGATTGAGGGAAGTACAGAAGAAGAAAAGGTTAGGCAGGAAAGTGTCAGTGAGTTTGTTATGCAAGAGGAGGAACCACTCATATCTTTTCATGCTCTGAATGGTTATTTAGATTATAGAATCATGAGGCTGACAGGTTATGTGGATAAGAAGAAGGTGCTGATTTTGGTGGATTCAGGAAGTACACACAATTTCTTAAGCTTCAACATGGCTAAGAAGTTGGGATGTGGGCTACATAAAGTGGATACTATGTCAGTAGCAGTGGCAGATGGTTCCCATACTGAATGTAACTATGTTTGTAAAAATTTTACATGGAAGATGCAGAACGCATTCTTTACTGGAGACATATTGGTGTTACCACTTGGAGGTTATGACATGGTATTGGGAGTTCAATGGTTGAGTACATTGGGAGAAATAAAGTGGAATTTCCAAGAGTTATGCATGAAATTTGAACACAATGGTCATAAAGTGGTGCTAAGAGGATAGAAAAATGGAGAAATAAGAGCTATGCAAGGGACAAAGAAGCAGATGAAACAGGTCAATCACTTATACATGATCCAGTGCTACAGTCAGAATGTTGATAATAAAGAGGAGCAAGTGGAGACACATTTTGGCATCAACATGGCTCATGATTCAGAAGATCATGTTATTCCAGAAGTCTTGCAAGGGTTGTTTAAACAGTATGAGGATATATTTGCAGAGCCACAGGGATTGCCACCAAGTAGAGGAGTGTTTGATCATAGAATCCCTGTGAAAGAAGGGTCTCAACCTGTAAATGTGAGACCCTACAGATATCCCCTCAAGCAGAAGGACATCATTGAAGAAAAAGTTAATGAGTTGCTGCAGAAAGATGCCATTCAACCAAGTGTTTCACCATATGCTTCACTAGTGGTATTGGTAGGAAGGAAAGATGGTGACTGAAGGATGTGTACGGACTACAGAGCTTTGAATAACCAGACTATAAAAGATAAATCCCCTATTCCAGTAGTGGAGGAGTTGATTGATGAATTATCAGGGGCACAGATTTTTTCCAAAATTGATTTGAGAGTTGGGTATCACCAGTTGAGGGTACATAAAGATGATGTGTTCAAAATAGCATTTAAAACTCATTGTGGGCATTTTGAGTTTCTAGTTATGCCATTTGGGTTGACAAATGCACCAGCTACTTTTCAAGCTTTCATGAATCATATATTCAGGGAATTTTTGAGGAAGCTTGTTTTGATATTCTTTGATGACATTTTAATATACAACCCTAATTTGGAGTTACATAAGATTCATCTCCAACAGGTGTTTGAGGTATTAAGGCAACATAAGCTATATGCTAAGATGAGAAAATGTGATTTTGGGATTCAGAAAGTGGAGTATTTGGGGCAGTATATATCTGGTAATGGTGTTGAGACAGATCCCAGAAAGATTGAATCAATAGTGAAATGGCCTATTCCAGCTTCTTTAAAACAGCTTAGGAGTTTCTTGGGTATGGCTGGGTATTACAGGAGATTCATAAGGAGTTATGCATTGATTTCTAAACCACTTACTGAGTTGTTAAAGAAAGGATCATTTCACTGGAATAATGAAGCAACTAAGGCTTTTGAGACACTCAAACAAACTTTAACTACTGCACCAGTGTTGGCATTACCTAACTTTGATAAACAGTTTGTTGTAGAAATTGATGCTTCCAATAATGGTATAGGGGCTGTGTTGATGCAGGAGGGACATCCAATAGCCTTTATTAGCATATCTTGGGATTTGGGAATGAGGTGGCAGAAATTGTCTGTATATGAGAAGGAGTTACTGGCATTGGTGTTTGCAGTACAGAAGTGGGAACAATACTTGTTTGGTCAGTCTTTTATTATCAAAACTGATCAAAAAAGTTTGAAGTGGTTGCTAGAGCAGAAGGTGTCTACTCCATTCCAACAATTTTGGCTTTCCAAATTAATGGGTTTTAGATATGAAATCCAATACAAGAGTGGGATGGAAAATAAAGTGGCTGATGCCCTTTCTAGAGTGACAAGAGCTGAACTTTTATGTTTGGCATTATCCTCTGTTGATTCAAATCTATTGGATTTAGTCAAAGGGAGCTACCAAGGAGATGAAGGTGTGCAGAAGTTGATTGTCAAATTAGAGGCTAGTCCTGACATGAAGTATGATTCATATACTTTGAGGGATGGTGTGGTAAGAAAGAAAGGGAGTATTGTCATTGGAAAAGATGATATGGTTAGGAATAAAGTACTGCATTGGGCACACAATTCTGCTGTGGGAGGTCATTCAGGAAGGGATGCAACAATTCAAAAGATCCGTCAAATATTCTATTGGGAGGGAATTAATAAAAATGTTAATGCATTTATAAGGGCTTGTATAGTGTGCCAAGCATGTAAGCATGATAATGCAGCTTATCCTGGTAAACTGCAACCTCTTCTTATTCCTCAGGATGTGTGGATGGATATATCTATGGATTTTGTTGAAGGTTTGCCTAAATCTTGTGGTAAGGATACTATATTTGTAGTAGTTGACAGAATGAGCAAGTATGCTCATTTCATGTCTCTCAAGCATCCTTTTTCACCAGTAGAGGTAGCACATATTTATCTTGATAATGTGTTCAAATTACATGGGTGGCCTAGGACTATTGTAAGTGACAGGGGTTCCATATTTCTCAGTACTTTTTGGAAGGCCCTCTTCAGCATACAAGGAGTGGATTTGTTGTTATCTACTTCCTTCCATCCGCAAACAGATGGTCAGACCGAAGTAGTCAATAGATGCCTTGAAAACTATCTAAGGTGTATGTGCAATGAAAAACCAGCTGAGTGGTGCAAATGGATACCATTGGCTGAATGGTGGTATAACGCTTCTTTTCACTCATCCATCAAGATGACTCCATATGAGGCTGTGTATAATCAATCCCCACCATTATATTTACCATACTTGCCTGGTGAAACTAGGGTGGAAGCAGTTGACAGATCATTGCAACAAAGGGAAGCCATGATTAAGATGTTAAAGTTTCAGTTGGAAAAGGCACAAAATAGAATGAAGGTACAGGCTGACAAGCATAGATCTGAAAGGAAGTTTGAGTTGGGAGATTGGGTTTAGTTGAAACTACAAACTTACAGACAGAATTCAGTGGAATTCAGGACCAATGAAAAATTATCTCCAAAGTTTTATGGTCCATTTCAGATCAGCAAAGTAGTAGGAAAAGTGGCTTACCAATTGATCCTACCAACTGAAGCTAAAGTTCATAATGTCTTCCATGTATCCCAGTTGAAGGAGTTCAGGGGACAGTTGCCAGTTAAGCCTCATATACCAGAGTGGTTACATGGGTTAGCAAAAGAGACTTTGGTGGAGCCTAAGGCTGTATTGGAGAGACAACTGGTGAAACATGGAAATTCAGTTAGAGTTAAGTTTCTGATCCAATGGAAGGGCCAGGAGAAGGAGGAGGCTACCTGGGAGTGGTCAGATTCTATTAAGGCCTTGTATCCTACCTTTTATGCTTCAGTGACTTGAGGACAAGTCAACTATTAAGGGGGGAGTATTGATGCAGTTGATGCAGTTGGATCAAGTGACCAGATCAGCTCTAGCTCAACGGAAATATGAAGCCATATTATTACATGTTGTGTAGTTAATAAAATGACACGTGTAAAGTTGTTAAAAGTTAGTTGTGATTTGTTAGCTAGCTTTTTAAATCCGAAAGGGATATATACTGCATGTAATACTCTGTACAAAGGCAATATGGAATAAACATCTTCTTCTTCCTCAATTCCCTGAACTATTCTCTGTTTGATTGATCTATACAACTCTCGTTACCTAAATTCTTCATACTAAAATAGGTGGTCTGGGCTGTATCAGAAGAGGCTAGCGCGGTATCCATGGAAACGGGTATAAAATCTCTGCCAGTGTGGGATCTGAGGAGGGTGGCGACAGTAGATCGAAGGAATTGATACCCGTGATATCACAGAGGGAGTGGCGGGTCCGCTGAGGTGCATTTGGGCCATATATAGACATACAAGTTGTTCACTCCTACCAAAGTTGGAGTTAGTTATGTACAAACACAGGTTGGGATCAGGTTCGGCCCGGGTTTTATCTAAACCTTTTGCTCATTTATGTGGGTGGGTCTGGCCTGGCTCGGATCAAACGGGCCACCTCCCATGTCCAAGCCCGCCCATAGTAGTGGGCCGGATTGTCCACCGGGTCGCCCGATCCGGAAAAGTCTACTATTGTTTAATTTGATGAAAAGGTTGATATCATTTTTAAAATAACATCACACTATTTTAAAAGTAATTACTGAACAAACTAATATAAATATGTCTTCATGATATACACAAACTATTTTGAACAATTGATCTGCTCTAGTAATCTAGTATTACCTCTGTCCCAATAGACTTTGCACTCCTTAAGTTAGGTGAGAAATAAGAATAGTAAAAATCGTGTAGTTCAAGTTTGTGCAGAGGAGAGAAAAATGAGTAGAACCAAAAAATAGTTACTTTAATGGGAAAGTGGCGATTTTTTTTGGGACAACCAAAAAAAGGAAAGATGTCAAAGTCCAGTGGGACGGAGGGAGTATGTTTTTTGTTTGACCGCTCAATCGCTACTCTACCGATCAAATGGGAGTAAGGTTAATTAGATCTTCTTTGGGACCATTAATATGATGGGTAATAGCATGTAGGCTTCACTAATGGCAAATAAGGAGTAAGTAATACGAAGTACTCCGTAACTAATCAGGTTCATTGTGTACTACGATATAAATATATATAATATGTATTATATAAATTAATACTAGTAATATGTACTACGTATATTATTAATTTTCCGAGTCGGGCTTTTGACCCGAACGGGCCTGCAATATAACCCAAGCATGTCCATTTTTTTACGGACCGCATCGATGGGCAATTATACATGTCCAGACCCGCCGATTTATATGGGCGGGCTGGGCAGTGTTTGTACAGATTAGTAAGACAAGTGAAGTAAACATGCAAGCTGAATTAAAAGCTGCTTACTCACCGAAAGAGGTGCTTAAAGTATCGCTTACTAAGCATACCACCACCCATGTATTAATTAAGCAGCACTTTAAACTTTTTCAGTTTCCGAATTTACCCTTACCCCTTGCTCTTACCCTATTCTTGCCCCTCTACCCACCCTACCCCTACTCACCTTACTCCGACCCCACCTCGTAATGGTGGGGTCAAGGTGAGGTCGAGGTAGGGTCGTGGTAGGATAAGGGGTATGGGGGTAGGGTGGTAAGGGCTGGGGGTGGGGTCGAGGTAGGGGGTAAAGGGGCAGGGTCGCGGAAGGGTCGAGGTAGGGATGGGGGTACGAGTTGGGGGTGGGGTGGGGTCGAGGTAGGTGGTAAAGGGGTAGGATCGGGGTGGGGTCGAGGGAGGGGAATGTGGTGGGGTGGTGGTGGGGTAAGGGGTATGGTGGTCGAGGTAGGATGAGGGGGTGTGGTGGGGTCGGGGTCGGGGTGGGGTCGATGTAGGGGCAGGTGGAAGGGGGTGGGGTAAGTGATTGGGGTAGGGTAAAGGTAGGGGTTAGGTATGGGTATGGGTGGGGAGTAGGGGTAGAGGGTAAGGTTGTGGTAAGGGTAGGGGTGCAGAAGAGGTAATGGTCAAGGGTGTGGAATTGGGGTGTAGGGTGTAGGGTAGTTGTCACGGGTAGGGAGGGGTATGACGGGGTAGTGGGCCCCAATCACAAAACTAACATTTATTTGCTTGATTGATTTTCAGAATTAAATAATGTCATTTAAATTGTGCTTAAGATTTGTATTTGTTACGTTCTTTATGTTTTATTTGTAAGGCGCCCATACTCACATATTCATTTTTTACCTCATCATTTTGTTTTGTTGAAGCAACAAACATGTCATCAATAAAGCTGATTATCTCATATCACCATTGATGTCCAAAAATGTTACGTAGTATTTTTTACACAAGCTAAGTACCATGTGCCATGACTATTGAATTAGATACCGACATCTTTTCTCAGTAAATTGTGCTCCTTAGATGTCTGGAGCAGAAGCGGTGCCGTTAAATACTTTTTTACATTCTACGTAGTTAATAAAACTAAAAGAATAAAATGTCTTTTACCTGGGTAAAAAATAAGATTCCAATGTTAAAAATTGCTAAATACGCATTTGTCTTATAACCTGTTTGGTTTAGGGTAATCTCACATAAAGATCACAATGTGATGCATAAGATGTTAGATGTTCGTGTTTGGTTGCGGAGTTTAGAAAAAATTGAGAAAGTTACATTCCTGAGGATGTAATATGAAGGAGAATGTTACACCATTCATGCATTAGGTTATCTGACATTCTCGGGGATGGACTAATTTTCTTTCGAAAATACCCTCAATAAATTACTACCTCCCTCCCAAATTGTTTTGTGAAGTTAACATTTTTTGTCAACCAATGTTGCAGTTAAATCCTCCATATTGATAATTAATTCAATTTTAATAATTACAATAATATACATATTAGAAATTACATCAAAATCTGTATAAAGTTATAAATTCCAAATCAAAATTTAATTAAGAATGAATATGCTAATTAGGAGAATAAAATAAATATGTATAACTCAAAAAAGTCAATTTTGTAACTCAATTTAAGACGGAGGAAGTATCTACATCTTCAATTGGGAGCTAAATTTTTTTCATCATATTTTTCTTCATTTTATGACAATTGACTTTTAGTACTACATCAGTCTCACTTAAAGGTTCTCGCTCTCTGATTAACGTATATGTTCTTAATCTTTTCCTTTATATATCCAACTTTTATCAGTTCTTGTATTTTTCTGTCCACAATATACAATTGATTTTTTTAATTTTTGTTTTAAATGATTCTCTGCAAATTTAATAATTAAATTTACATATTCAGAACAACAACAACAACAACAACATCCAAGTCTTAGTCCCAAAAGAATTTGGGGTCGGCTAACATGAATCGACCAATGATATCGATGCCAAACAGAGAAGATGGACAAGCAAGGGAAGAAAAAAAAAGTAAGATAAAACGAATAAAATAAAGATAAATAAATATAAGATAAGAATAACACAAGAATATAAGAAAGATAAAAGATAAACAAAAAAAGAGCATAAAAAAGCTAGAATATAAAAATAACATAAGAATATACAAAGATAAAGAAGACAAACGATAAAAGAAAAAAATTATTTATGTTGTTTGAATCCTTCTCACGAAGTCTCGATTTACCATACACTCTGATATAGTAAGATCATCAATACCTTGCACTTTATTCCCGTTCAACAAGGTATCAAAGTATGACTTGCACCTCTCTTTAATTTCTTTGTCCTCCATTAGTACCATTTGATCGACATCCTTCACACACTTAACTTTTCCGATATCCTGAGTCCTACGATCACGAAGGCGAGCAAGTCTGTATATATCCTTTTCTCCTTCTTTAGAGTCTAACTTTACATATAATTCCTTGTTCACTTTTCCACTGGCTTCCTTCACAGCTTTCTCTGCTCTTCTTCGAACCTCCTTGTACTCCTCTATGTTCTCGTCGCTCCAACTTTTGCCCAATTTCTTATAGCATTCCCTTTTGGTCCTTATTGCTTGTTTCACCTCATCATTCCACCAAGACGTATCCTTTTTTGGTGGCAGACATCCTTTAGATTCTTCGCCACTTTTGTTAATGGTGGACTCCATTGATAACCACACATTATCCACATGTGCGTCATTATCAATAGACCATACATTATCCTCCAACATTTTGTGTGCAAAACTTTGTTGGAGATTCCCCTCGAGCCTCCACCATTTTATCTTTGGTTCCCCTTGTACCTTAACCCATTTCTACTTTTTACCTTGAAAATCAAGCACAAGCATCCTATGTTGAGTGACAGCACTCTCATCAGAGATAACCTTACAATCAGTGTAGCTAGTTCTCCAAGTCGTTCGTACTAAAAAACAGTCAATTTGGGTACTATTAGTTCCACTTCTATAGGTGACAAGGTGAGAGTCCATTTTCTTGAACCAAGTGTTCATCACAGCCAACTCATATGTCGATGCAAAATCTAAAATGTTCTTCCCCGCTTCATTTCTAGTGCCAAAGCCATGTTCGCCATGGATACTCTCAAAACCATCACGACTTGGGCCCACATGCCCGTTGAGGTCGCCTCCTATGACCAGCTTCTTTCCCCTTGGCACTCGTCGCACCACTTCCTCAAGATCCTCCCAAAATTGTCGAGTGATAGATGCATCCAATCCCACTTGTGGTGCATAGGGTGTAATACTTGAGATTTAATTTAAACGGATTAATAGTACTACTCATACCAACAAGGTGCATCTCCTTTTAAGGGAGCTCATTAGCTAAGAACTCCAAAGTTAAGCGTGCTTGCACGGGAGTAGTCTTGGGATGAGTGACCCCATGGGAAGTTTCTCAAGACGCGCACGAGTGAGAATAAAGTGCGCGGAAAAAGCTAGTGGAGGTTTGTGAGGACAGCACTAGAGGTCTGGAGTAACTACCTCGGGTCTTGTGGGGCCGGGGTGTTACAAATGGTATCAGAGCAACCCTGCGACAGTGTGCTGATCCATTGGATATCGGACGTGCACTTAGCAGGGGAAAAGATTCTGGGATATGATTAAGATTGGTTTATGGACACAACGAGGACATTGTGTTCCTAAGTGGAGGTGATTGTAATACTTGAGATTTAATTTAAACGGATTAATAGTACTACTCATACCAACAATGTGCATCTACTTTTAAGGGAGCTCATTAGCCAAGAACTCCAAAGTTAAGCGTGCTTGCACGGGAGTAGTCTTGGGATGGGTGACCCCCTGAGAAGTTTCTCAGGGTGCGCACGAGTGAGGACAAAGTGCGCGGAAAAGGCTAGTGGAGGTTTGTGAGGACAGCACTAGAGGTCTGGAGTAACTATCTTGTGGGGTCGGGGTGTTACACAAGCACTTACCACGGACACGGTCTCATCTCCTATTATCAACTTAATGCTCATGATGCGATCGTTCTTCCTAAAGACTTCAACCACACCCTCAACATAATCATGTGCCACCATAATGCCTACTCCATTTATGTTCCTCTCTCTCCCCGAATACCACAGCTTAAAACCTCCGCGATTAATCTCACGTGTCTTTTCTCTAACCCATTTCGTTTCTTGCATGCACACTATGCTGATATTTTTCCTCTTCATAACCTCAGTTATCTCAGGTGATCTTCCCGTAAGTGATCCAACATTCCATGTCCCAAAACGCAATCTAAAACCCTGCCTTCTCTTCTTCACACCACATCGACCCCCACCATGTCATTGCATATTTGACACCATCCCTGGGCATTGGAGTGGCGCGTCGTTTCCGGGCGATGACCTAGCAACCTTAGCATTCTTATCACCACACCCAGGCCTATGAAGTGTAGCGCGCCCTTGCTCATTTGACACCACCCCCAGGCGGAGGAATGACATGTCGCTTACGGGCGATGACCTAGCTGTAGCGATATTCATATTTCGATTCATGTCATGTGATATGACTAAGTGATATTGTTGGCCATCACGCGCCTACCACAACACCCTCCTCCTTTATCCTGGCTTGGGACATGCATGATACCAAAAAAATGATCTCATGGCGGAGTTAAATTTACATATTCAGAAACTACATTAAAATCTCTATAAAATTGCAAGTTTCAGATTAGAACATAATTAACAATTGATATTTATATCCTAATTAAGTGAATTAAATGGAATTGTTTGATTCAAAAAAGTTGATTTTGAAAATCAATTTAGGACGGAGGTAGTAATAAATATGTTTAGATACTATTTGAACAATTTTTTTTCATTTCTCTATTGAATCTACAACTTTTTACAATTAAACATATTTTACTTAAAAATAATTCATTTAGTTTAGATTTTATTTATTATGATATTTTTGTTTTTTATTTAATTAATATTACTTTAGATATAGGTTGCATTCCCGTAATTCAATCAAATAAATTAATGTCACATTCCCATAATCTTAACCAAATATAAACGGGAATAAATTGAATACATTCTTATCAATCTAACATACCCAGCAATGTAGCATTCCCATGTTAATTTGACATTCTTTGAATCAAATGATCCCTTAATGTTATCTCAAATTTGTTTTCACCTTTCTCAATTAAGGGTATTTTCAATTGGAATCAATTTTTTTATCTGATCTGTGAAAGTAAAAATTATTTTTACTTTAGTGTATATACTAAATATATTAACATAAATCTTGATATATTTTTGTTGAGAGTTTCAGATCTTTAAAAGCTTTATTAATTACATATTAGCAATCATATTGTGATACTAAAAGTGACGTTTAAGAGCTAGGCAAATAAGCTAGACTATGTATAAATGACAATTCTTTTACTCATGGATGTAACTGTTGAAAAAATGTGTGAAACAATGCATTAAACGGTCAATTTGGGGCAATATTTTGAGTGAGGTACACTACCGATTTGGATCGGGTCAAAATGGTTTCGGATTTCCCTTGTTAAGGGTTACAATTCGATATATGGTACACTCGAAACGGATAACGGGTGAATGAGAAATTAATTCTTGAAGTTCACTCGTTGAAACGGAAAAACTGGAAAAAAGTATTTTCAACCTCTCTTTGAAGAAGTTAAGATTCTTAGGTGAAAAAACTCTCTTCGCGCGCAGGGGGTTGCCGATCAAATTCAAAAAACATAGAAGAAAAAACGTGACTTGTGTGCGCGATGAATGTCATCCGAAAATCTATCTTTCAAAGATACAATTTAATTTTTGATGCTTCTCGTGACGGTCTGGTTTGGTCATTAAAAGATACGAAAATCAATGCCGAACGGTCGGGTCATTGATGTCCAACGTTCTGGTCCATTAACTCTCCACTAACACACAACAAATTCTTCCTATAAATAGCTGGTAGGTGCTTTGCAACAACACATTCAATCATACACAATCTGCACGTAGTTTTGAGCTAAAAACCACCTCCAATTTTCTGCAATTTTCCTTTTGTGTTCTTGCTTGTTTCCGTTCGCCGAAACTGTCATTTGTGTGCTCAAACGGTCGTTCGTTAGTCATCATATCCTGGGAAATGACCGTTGCAACGCTCCTAGCACTGTATGAGGCAATGAATACATTTTAAGGACTTTGTGCGTTGCACAAGATTTGACTAATTTCTATTCCATCTCTTTTCTATTTTT
Source organism: Cuscuta europaea (assembly GCA_945859875.1). Lineage (NCBI taxonomy): Eukaryota > Viridiplantae > Streptophyta > Magnoliopsida > Solanales > Convolvulaceae > Cuscuta > Cuscuta europaea. The sequence continues at coordinate 8,566,974 of CAMAPE010000008.1, read as the reverse complement.
TCTTTGGTTATTTTTAATTAATTTTAATTAATTAATTTTCTTTGTTTTTCGAGAACACACCAAATAACAACTTTTATATAGTACTATTTGGTCATAAAATTGAGAACATATTTCGATTCTAGATATGGGGCATCTTTATTTTGTATTTTTTATTGTTTGACTAGTTTATGTTTCGACTATTACCTACCACTTGACTTAAAATCTTTTTATAAATTTAATTCAACTGATCTATTAAGAAAAATTGACTAAAATTAAAGTCTAAAGCATACAACTTTTCTTAGTCAATAACACTTATGAATCAATCTAATGAACTTTTCTTCGTCAATAACACTTATGAATCAATCTAATGAAAGATTGATCACTCGCTACAATCGCGTTCGGCCCATTGTCTCCGCCATCACTTGGTCCAAAAGGTGGAATCTCCCACCCCAAGAGCCCCCCATACCCCGACCCGACAGGATTTTTGGGAGGATGTTAATCACGGTGACTCAGTCGGCCCAATGATGGTAGACCTTTTTCCCGTGCGCACCAGAGACCTAGCCTTATTTCAGGTTCTGTGACCTCCACACGGTCACTGCGGTTTTCGAACCTTGGTCACTTGGTCCAAATTTCCCACCACTGAATCAATTGAGCTACCCGTGCGGGTATTGTCTCCGCCATCACAAAATTACATATTCTAAACTCTTTTTCAATGAAGGAGATAGAAAGACTAATTTGCTCAATTCTAAATTGAGAAAGACTAATATCTTAAAAAGAGACCACACCCATTATATTATTAAATAAATCAATTACAAAAATGTGTAGTTTTGAAAAAGCAGCAAATTATCTAATGGATAAAAATAGGCATTGAACAATTTCCTTTTTGTTTAGGTAATAATGATTGACAAGACGAAGCTCATTTGAATGCAACCGAGAGTTATAAAAAAATTGGTTCATCTACCGATGTTATAATCGACTAAATAAGTGACTTTCCGTTAGTTATAATTATAGAAATTACTCAAAATAGGAATAAAATCATTGCAAAAACTCAAAATAGGACTTACTATATTTTTCTTTTCAAAATAGGACCATATTAATCCTATTGAAAACATACCTATTTTTTCATTTCATTCTTACCCTTCCTTTAAATATGAGTTAATTAAATGTTTAATTCATAATAAATTCGAAAAAATTCAAAAATTCGTAGAAAAATAATTAAAAAATTTATAAAATATTTATAAAATAAAAAATTAATTTTTTTTTTTTAAAAATTAATAGAAAATAGTAAAAAAAAAAAATAGAAAAAATATGGATGCCTTTCCCACCGCGTGTACTACCTTCCTGCACCACCATCTCCGGGCGGTGAAAAAAATGCCATTTTTCTTAAAAACTGCAATTTTTTTCTTCTGAAAATGCCAAAAACATTGCATATTTCTCTTTGAGAATGCCAACATTTTTATTGTTTTCTGCCATAAATATGGCATTCGTAATGAACTTGGCATTTTTTCCTCTGGTGACTGGAGGTGGTGGTGCAGAGGCGGCAGAGACGATGGTGAATTTTATTTTATTTTTTTTGAGTTTTTTTGAAAGTAAATAAATAAATAAATTATTATTATCGAAATATTTTTATTAATTTTTTAGTATTTTTTACGATTTTTTACTATTTTTATTATTTTATTATGAATTAAAACATTTAAATAGCTATAAGGGTATATTTGTCCAAGACACACATAATTAGTCCTATGAAAACATAGTTTATTTTTTGATCCTATTTGTGTAAAGTGAGTGACTTTTAGTCATATTTTGATAATTAACCCTTATAATTACTCATACATATGCGAGCATGCACACATATATAACCATTTCATCATGTGTGCGGTACTGATAAAAATACTAGCAAGGGAACAAAGCGAAAAGAGAACATCCACTGGAACAAAGACACTGAAGATACTACTAGTAATAATATTTATACTAACCATATAATTAAGGAAAAACTATCAAATAGGTCATCGAACTTTCATAAAAAGGTCAATTAAGAGTCCTTCTATAGGAGGTTCTGTCTGACCGTCGCGATTTGGGGTAGTTCCCGGTGGAATTTTTTATAAATTTTTTTGAGCATCTTATTCATCAAGTCTAGTTTACTCATATCAAATTTCAGCTAAAAATTCAATCAGGAATTCATTCAAATTAATTCTTGAAGATAACTGCGCATTTTTGCGCTCTCGAGTTAATTTGAATGCGCTCCCAATTATTTTTTTAGCTGAAATTTTGTATGAGTAAACTAGACTTGATGGATAAGATGCTCAAAAAATTTCATCAAAAAATTTCACCGAGAACCGCCCCAAAGACGATCGGACATAATCTCCTATAGAAGGACTTAATTGGCTTTTTTATGAAAGGTCGAGAACCTATTTCACAGTTTTCCCTATAATTAATTTTAAGTAACTATTATTACTTCGTATTAATTAGGGTGGAGTTGAGGATGAACATCCACTCGAGCAACCCCTTGGGCCGCCACCTTCGCCACATCAACTTCCCCGACGACCACCGCACCCTCTGCCCCACCAACCTCTCCCCTCCACACGCCCTTATCTGCCGCCTCCTCTTCCTCCTCCTCCTCCTCCTCATCCACAAAGTTTGGATCATTCTCGTCGATTGCCGCCGGCACGTCATCCAGGCCCGGCTCCCCCGGGCCTTCCCACGTGTACTTGCCGCCGTGACCGGATTTCGCCTGCTTCATCAGCGGAATCCCGCTCAGCGGGCGGCGGTCTTTCCGGTGAACCCCATTGTCCAGAAGTTTCTTCTCTATGTGTTTGAGCGTGTCGAGGTTGTGGGTGTCAACCTCGATTTTTTCCACGCGCTTGCACCCCTCCTCGTCTCTGCTGACCGCCCGGAAAGTCACCGTTTTGCTCGAATCGTCAATCGGCTTCATCCTACCGTCTTAGCTGATCTCTTCTTTTACTTCGTGGCGGAAAAGCCGATGTTTTCACGGTCTTATACGTACGAACTTTTTAGTCCCAAATTGCCTTTCCCGTTGCTGACGCGTGGTTGACACATGTTTCGATTGAGTTGGTCTAATCCAGGTGGAAGTCAATTTCAGTGCCACTTGGTGGTTATAGTCTATCTGTGCCCACGTATCTATTGTGCCTGAATGCCGGGTGAGACTTGGCAGAATTGCAGAAAGATCTGGAATGTCGTTGTTAAGCTAATAACCTACTCGCAGTGAATAAAGACCCTCCTTCAAAAAAAGATCGACTAATTTGACTTTTCTTGATTAATAATGTTAAAGTTCAAAAAAAGATTGATTAATTTGACTTTTCTTGATTAATAATGTTATAGTTGAGCAATGAATTTAGGTATTACTACGTATATATGTATGAAATTTATAAATTTTATAATTGTATCAATTTTTTTAATTAGAATATGTTCATATAACTTTGATATTTTAAATAATTTTGTATTTAATAAATATATCATTGATCAACTTGATCATCATTGACCAATCTTTTTTAGACGAAGAGAGTATTAAATATAGTATTATTAATAATAAGTGAATGAAGAACACAAAGTTATAACAACCATGGAATGGGAGTACATTTTTAATTTTGTTGTAAATGTTTATGTGGTAATTCATGTCATAAAGGCATTTAATTGATCACTGCAAATGACCTTATAACTAAAATAAAGATAATTCACATTAACTTTACAAAAAATGAATATGTATCTAAATATTTGCATATCTTTTTTACTCACTTATTCCTTACATAAATTAATCTTTTATGTTACAATATCAAACTTCTAAAACTATTCGGCATTTTCCCCAAATTGAATATTATGGATCCTAACTAAATAGAGATTATTCTTGATCCCATCAATCTAAATCACAACAATATTACAATTTTTGTGGTTTTGATGAACTCCTTGAAAAATCATGATCGAGACTAAGATTTCTTTCTTTAGTAAATAATCATAATATGTATTTATACATTATATTCATCGGTCACAAAGTTTCTCAATGAGTCTACTTAGTTTTGAATTTTAAATAATATAAATTACACATCCTTCTTTTAGTGATTTTTTATGTAATTTTTTAAGAAAGTTTCACTGAACCTGATAACTTTTCAAAAATCATACTATTAATTAATTGAAGTTATAAATAAAAATTATTCTAAAACTGCGTACTACTATGAATTATAGATGATAATTATGACCATAAATTTTATAAATAGATGATCATTTATATGGTATACTAATGACCAAAGACTAATGTTGAAACCACTAAATATCAAAGTTAGTGTTTAACTAAAGAAATTACATAATTTCATGTTTGAACTTCATTGTCTGGATTAAGCGGGATTCCCGATCGGAACCTGACTTAATCAGGATTTTAATGTCGGGATCCCGACATAATCGGGACGGGATACGGGTACTCTTATATTTTGAATCGGGATCAGGATGGGATCGAGATTTTGACAATCGTGATCGGGATCATCCCGATCCCATCCCTATTGTACATGGGCAATGAATGAATGCATTGATGAAGTGTCTTGTGTAGTGAATCGAAGGCAATAGAGCAATTACAATGACACGAGATGTGATGTATTTAACTGGAGGTAAATACTAATTTAAAGTTAAATAAAAAATAACTATAAAGACATTTCTAACGTGGATGAGAAGAGGATTAATGTTGGTGACAAGTGCAATGCTTTTTATTGGATGTGCAATACTGTCGTGTAGTAATGTTGTGCAGTAACTAGAGTACGTATAAAGTGTAGTATTTTTAATTAGACGAAAGTAGTAATAAAATGCACATTTTAATAGAGTTTCCCAATATTTCCGTATTTTTTACGGAAATATTGTACACATGTTCCAAGAACTAGGTTGACGGGAATTGACAAGGGCTTTATTTTTCAATTTTTATATAATAGTTTTGCTTAGATGTCATTTAGGGACTTAAAATAGGCTGATAAGCCTGAAAGTAGAAAACAAATGTGAAACACCCATTTAATGGACTGTTTTGGTTGATTATTATTATCAGCACAAAAAACATCTCCAAGGCTACTTTTTTTTAGATGAAATTGATTATTTCACTGTTGGCTAGCAAAAAGACCATCTTATCCTTCTTTTATTGCTGGAAAATGCCCGGAATACATTCTTGATTGCTCCAAATTTGAAGTTAACGACATAGCTTCAGAATCAAAACCTCTCCTTCCTGAATCCCGATCGAAGGCTTCTTGCTCGGCTGCTCTCTCTCTTCTTCTTCTTACGAGACCCATGTTCCTCTTCAAATCTTTGTACGAGATAATAGGACCGTTATATATGGATTTTCTATGCTCCAGGTTCGATGTTCTTTATTGTTCATACGGTTCTAAAGAGTGGCCTATATGATGTTTTAAGAATTCTTAACAATAGAAAGTTAGAAACATTTGGAATATCCCTTTGGAGACTCTGTGGCGGACCTAGAAAAATAGAGTTATGGGGTCCCTACCCTAACATAACTCAAATTAATATAAAATTAATAAAAAAGGTAAAATATTAAAAAAGTGGCATAACGTTTCATAGTTAACGCACATCATCAAAACATTAAGATAGTACTACGTATAAAGTAAAAAATTACGTATAAAGTTCATTCTACAATTCTACAAATGTACCCTCCTAGGTTTCTGATACAAAGATTCAGAAGTAATTACAAATGTAGTTGTTAGTGTAGCTTTGATAGGCACTAGTTGTTAGTGCTAAGTGTACATTTTTATTATCATTTGTAATATTTATTTACTAGTATTATGCAAGTTTGTAGTTAGTTTGCATTTGATTGTAATCGTATTTTTAGCATTTTATTGTTTGTTGTAAGTTGTAGTTAGTTGAGCTATAAATTTAGGATAGGTTTGGATGCAAGAAGGATGGAAAAACCTGAGTTTTATGCAAAACCCGGTCGGGTATGGACTTTACCCGGCCGGGTATGAAGTGACAAAGGAAACTGCTGCAAAACTAGCAAATACCCGGTCGGGTATTCCATATACCCGGTCGGGTATGAAGTGATTTCGGACCAAAGAACGTGCAGAAGACACAAAAACATGAGAAAATATTTGATTTGGTAAATACTCGGTCGGGTATGTCAAAATACCCGGCCGGGTATCCGGCTATAGGTCTTGAAAACACCTATAAATAACCTCATTTTCCTTCACTTTTAATCATCCGATTCCTTTATACATCTAAGCTCAGTCTAGAATAGTTCTTTCTTTATATTTTTCATCATGTTTAGTCTCCAAATGAGGAGCTAAACTCTTCCATCTTGGTTTTGCTATTTTGAAGCTTAATGAATTTGTAAGTTGTGAGTTATTTTCTTTAATCTTCTTCCTTGAATATTAATTCTTCTTTTAAAATACTATTTCTATATCAAAGATGGGGAATGTTACTAAGATGACAATTAGTTAATATCTTGACATTGGTTATAGTAATAGTTATTTCTTCCTCTATGTTAATATTGGGGAGTGTTACTAAAATGACAATTAGTTAACATCTTGATATTAATCATAGTAGGATTCATATTCTTTAATATTCTTCCTTAAGTATTAATTAATTCCTATTCATATTTCATGTGAATATTTTGAACATCACTTAAAGTATCAACTAGTTTTGTTTCTCATATTAATTATTACTAGAATCAATCGGTTAATACGCTTGTTATTAATCCGGTTCTTTCAACAGTAGTAAACTTGGATTATTAATGCATGCATCTCATGGTTAATATGCCAAGGGGAATTAATTATATTGATTAAACCAATAAACCGCTTGTGTTGAGGTTATCAATCTCAATCATTTTCATCTTAAGTTTATTGCTACTATCAAGTTAATATACGGCGCTTGTTCTGTATTGACTCGATAGTAAGTTTTATTAATGAACGCATCTCGTTATTAATAACTACCCTCGATGAACTGGATATACTCCTCGATTGAGTATTCGAGAGGAAGCTAGTTAAAGATATAACCGGGATCGACACACATTTCATTAAGTGGATAAAAGCAAAACCAAGCCTCCATATCCATTAATTAAACTCATACAGGTTGTTCATCTTAGTATTTTTCAAACAAATCTAAACCCCCTAGTTACTACTTATATAAAAGAAAAGTATTCCTTTCCCTGTGGATACGAACCTTACTTCGTTATACTACGTATAATGGTTGTATTGTAATTATTTTGAGTGCACCTCACGACAAGGGCACGTCAAATTTGGCGCCGTTGCCGGGGAAAGGCAATTATTTTTCTTTTATTGTATTTCAAGAAAATAAAAAAATTCAAATAAATAAAATATAAAGAGTTCTTAGATTTGTATTCTTCTGAGCTTTATTTGAGTATATGGTTAAACACCGATCTATAAACCAAATCACCTACCAAACAAAGCCCGAAACAGAACAAGCCTTCGAGAGGTTTAGGAATTTATTTCCGAATACTTCTTCGGAGGAATCATCAAGTGCTAGTTCTCATTCTAGCGACACCGAAGAGCCAATCACTATGGCTCTTGAAACAAGAACGTTGAGGGAGCCACGGCTCTGAATCTAAATCAACAACCCTTATGTATCACTTTTCCAACTCTTGATACGGGGGTCGCATTCGAGCTAAAATCTGGGCTCATTCATCTACTTCCCTCTTTCCATGGTCTACGAGGGGAAGATCCGGACAAACACTTGTCAGAGTTATATATTGTGTGCACAAGCATGTGCCCCAATGGCGTGTCCGAGGAGCAAATCAAGCTGAGAGCCTTCCCATTCTCTCTCAAAGATACCGCCAAAGATTGGCTATTTAATCTTCCCTCGGGGAGCATCAATACATGGGCTCAAATGAAAAAGAGTTTCCTTGACAGGTACTATTCCGCATCTATCTCTTCAAGTCTCAAGAAGCAAATCAGCAACATTGAGCAAGCAGATAATGAGACCTTGTACGAATATTGAGAGCGCTTTAAAAAATTATGTGCTAATTGCCCATATCATGGGTATTCGGAACAAGATCTCATCCTCTACTTCTATGATGGTCTTGTTGATCAAGATAGACACATGGTAAATGCGGCATGCGGAGGGGGTATTGTTAACAAAACCCCTTCTCAAGCAAGAGATCTCATTTCAGAGTTGGCCGAAAACTCGAGACATTACAACGGGAGGTCATCATCAAAACGAGTCATGGCATCGAAATCCAACAATTCGTTAGAAAGTCAAGTGGCCGGCTTGACTTCTTTGGTAAAAGATTTTATCTTAAATCCGAAAACCTAAGAAGCCAAGGTCTGCGGCATATGTTCAACACAGGGGCATCCCACTGAATCCTGCCCAACGCTACAAGAAGAGAACTCCGAGCAAGTCAATGCTTTGGGGTTCCAAGGTTAAAGGAGGTACGATCCTCAAGGCAATACTTACAACCCGGGATGGAGAGATCATCCGAATTTAAGGTACGGAAATTCTCAACAACAAACAAACCCTCCTCCTCAACAATATAAACAACAAGGCCAAACATTGAACTCGAGTATGTCCACCGAAGATATGATTCGAGCACTGGTCGTTAATATGGGAACAATGCAGCAAAGCATGGGGCAATTCCAACAAACCATGATGTAATTCCAACATGAAACCAAGTCGAGCATTCAAAATTTGGAAACTCAAGTTAGCCAAATTTCAAGTGCCGTAAGTCGACTTGAAGCAAAAGATTCGGGTAGACTCCCTTCCCAAACTGAGCAAAACCCAAGACAACATGTCAATGCAATCATGTTGAGGAGCGGTAAAGAATTGCAAACACGGGAAGTTGAGGAGGAAAAGCAAGAGGTTGATCTTGAAGAAGGCTTTCAACCGGAAGAGGAGAAACCAACGAAAACTAAATTCCCTCCACTTTCATCTTATGAACCACTCCCTCCGTTCCCAGAGACATTGAAAGACACGAGGAAGCTGAAGAATGATCGGGACATCTACGAGACCTTCACCAATTCTGAGGTAAACATCCCACTCTTCAAACTGATCAAAAGTGTTCCCCGTTATGCAAAGTTCTTAAATGAACTATGCACGATGAAAAAGAAAAAGAAACTGGAAGGGAAACAAAAGGTTGAAGTTAGTGAACGTGTCTCGGCCATTTTTAAAAAGAAACTCCCTAAGAAATGTAGCGATCCAGGCATGTTCACTATTCCTTGCAAAATAGGGGATACCTTATTTTCTAAGGCCTTGTTGGATTTAGGAGCATCAATAAATGTCATTCCTTATTCCTTATATAAATCCTTACAACTCGGCCCACTACATCAAACTGATGTAGTGATTCAACTAGCGGATCGGTCTAATACTTACCTGAAGGGTGTAGTAGAAGATGTGCTAGTAGAAGTAGAAAATTTGATTTTCCCTGTTGATTTTTATGTTCTGGAAATGGGAGATGATAACCAAACTACATCCATTCTTTTGGGAAGACACTTCTTAAAAACCGCTAAAACAAAAATTGATGTGTCTAGTGGTTCAATAACAATAGAATTTGATGATCAAAAAGTAGAATTCAACATCTTTGATTCTACCGAAAAACAAATTAAAGATCAATCTCTTTGTTCTTTAAATGTTTTTGAACCACCACCAACACTAAATATTTTTGTTACATAGGAAACAAAAAATTCTCAATTTTTAATGAAATAAAAATTGAACCAAAAAAATCTATTTTGAAAGGAGAAGAATTTGAAAAGTCGACTCAGTGCGAGTTAAAACCACCGAAACTTGAGGTGGTGACGAAGAAGAAAATTCGGCCTTACTGGAAAAGGTCGAAGAAGCGCTTGATTTAATGTCGGGGTATTCCACACCCTCAAAAACACCCAAAACAAAAAAACTCCGAATTTTTCACTCACCCAAGTCCCAAGTCCGAAATTCCAACCCCCAAGTCCAAGAAAAAGTCAATCATGGCACCAAAAAGGACTAGAGCATCTTCCTCCAACTCAAGTGCTCCAATTCCACAAGTTCCGGGGTATGAGAGCATCGAATTCACCTCTAGGGCTCATCACAAGAAATTCCTCACCCAACTCATCACAAGAAATTCCTCCAACCCGATTTCTTTGTCATGAAACATTGTGAGCATTGATGTTGTATGATATAATGCTAGAATTGTGCAACAACATAGGACTTACTACATTGTTCAATATATCCTATAATATCTACAAAAGAATTATGATATAATGCTAGAATTATGTATGAATTATGTGGTATTTTTAATTAGACGAAAATAGTAATAAAATGCACATTTTTAATAGAGTTTCCCAATATTTCCGTATTTTTTACGGAAATATTGTACACATGTTCCAAGAACTAGGCCGACGGGAATTGACAAGGGCTTTATTTTTCAATTTTTATATAATAGTTTTGCTTAGATGTCGTTTAGGGACTTAAAATAGGCTGATAAGCCTGAAAGTAGAAAACAAATGTGAAACACCCATTTAATGGACTGTTTTGGTGGATTATTATTATCAGCACAAAAAACATCTCCAAGGCTACTTTTTTTTAGATGAAATTGATTATTTCACTGTTGGCTAGCAAAAAGACCATCTTATCCTTCTTTTATTGCTGGAAAATGCCCGGAATACATTCTTGATTGCTCCAAATATGAAGATGACGACATAGCTTCAAAATCAAAACCTCTCCTTCCCGAATCCCGATCGAAGGCTTTTTGCTCGGCTGCTCTCTCTCTTCTTCTTCTTACGAGACCCATGTTCCTCTTCAAATCTTTGTACGAGATAATAGGACCGTTACATACGGATTTTCTATGCTCCAGGTTCGATGTTCTTTATTGTTCATACGGTTCTAAAGAGTGGCCTATATGATGTTTTAAGAATTCTTAACAATAGAAAGTTAGAAACATTTGGAATATCCCTTTGGAGACTCAGTGGCGGACCTAGGAAAATAGAGTTATGGGGTCCCTACCCTAACATAACTCAAATTAATATAAAATTAATAAAAAAGGTAAAATATTAAAAAAGTGGCATAACGTTTCATAGTTAACGCACATCATCAAAACATTAAGATAGTACTACGTATAAAGTAAAAAATTACGTATAAAGTTCATTCTACAATTCTACAAATGTACCCTCCTAGATTTCATTTGTTGGAAATATTCTACTAGTATAATAGAATTAAGGATATTACCAAAAACATTATCTCTATCAACATATGTAACTAAACAAGCATTCAACCATTGATCGCAGGTCTTATTTTGCAACTGATTCTTCATGAACTTCATACTTGAAAATGCATTTTCAACACTTGTTGTAGCTACTAGGGGTGGCTGCGGTCCGGGACGGTCCGGGATTTGGCTTATCGCGGTCCGGTCCGGTCTTATAATAACGGTTCGGTACGATTCGGGATAAGCCTTTATCCCAATGTTGTCCCATTTAAAATGGGACCGGGACAACCCGAGAAAAATCGTGACAGTTCGAGACTTCCCATAAAATATGCATTTGTGAAATGTGATATAAAAACAAGCATAACATCAAAATAAAGATGTAACTATTTTTGCAAATTTAGCTTATCTAAAAAGTTAAGTAAAACCTCTAATTAACTTTTTTTAATTATTGTCTTGTATTTTGTTTTGGTCCCACCTAATCTTGTGTTTCCTCTAGTAGAATAGTAGCGTAATATTTTTTATACTTTGTAGTACACTTGTAATTGTTCAATACCACATTAAATTAAATATCATATCTATAAAGACTACTCCGTATATATTTTCTAGTAGTTATTTTAAAAAAATATTAAATCTATAACAACTCTATATTTTGGAGTAGTAGTTATTCCATCATAAATAATATTCCGTACGTAATAATATATTATGGAGTAGTATCGGCATGAGAACTAAACAAATTATAATCAAAAGAAACAAAAGAAACGAGATTAAGAGAGACATGAAATGGGATAAAATTACACTAGGGAGACTAAGGGCTAGAAAGTTTTAATTAGGTTTGGCTATTAAAATAACCTACTAATTTCAAACAGGACACCGGGGTGAGACATGATATTTTATAGCTATCCCGGTCCCGTCCCGGTTAATATCGGTATGGGACTGGTTCAAGATGAAACAATTGCATGCATCCTAGCTAAATGGGTCGGGATAATTTCGGAACGGTATCGGGATTTTTCGATTTGAGACACAGTGACCTGGGATTTTCGCCCACCCCTACTAGCTACTGGGATAAACAGAAATAACTTAATAAGTGTATTACACATGTTGATATGTGAGATACTTCTTCATAAACACCATTTGCAATCGAGGACCAACTTCCCAAGATTCAAAATCAATTGTTCATGTAGATTATAATCCAAATTAGTTATACTTGCAATTATTTGATCAAATTCTTCATTTACTAATGGTGAATCATTTGAATTAATGTATACATTACTCCCGATACTCCGAATTTCTTTAAATATGGGTACACTATCGCAATATCTTTTCATCCTAAATCATAAAATATTGAAAAACCATTCATAAATACAAAAAATTATTAATTTAATCTCAACATTCAAAAAAGTTTTAATTAATACAAGAGTAGGTAAATTATGCAAAAGATAAACAGTACTCCCTCAGTCCCAAATTGTAAGATACATTTACTACTCACCTGGTCAACATAAATCACTCTTAATCTTTTACTTTATATATCAAAAGTTTATGAAATTTGAATTATTTTTTGCAGGTTTTTGTAGCGATTTTAATGTAGTTTCTGAACGTGTAAGTTTTATTTTCTAAAACTAATTTGAGTGTTGATAGGGATCAATTTGCTTTATCGTCGGTCAAACATCGTAAACTGTAAAGTATCTTACAAATTGGGACGGAGGGAGTAAACAATAAACTTCGGCGTGTGTATCTATGGCCAACCGAACTGAGCCATGGGGGTTTAAAAAAATAATCATTCTTGTACCTAGGGGTGCAACGAGCCGAGCCGAGCCCCAACATGGGTATGCTTGAGCTTGAGCTTGATAAGAATTCCCGAGCTTGAGCTCGAGCTCGAGCTTGGACAAGTTAAATAATTTGGGCTTGAACTCGAGCCGAGCTTCACTCGAGCTCAATTCGTGCTCTAGTCGAGCTCAGATCCAGTTTTGCTAATAATTTTTACAGGTTTGAACTCGAATAAGACGTTCGAACTCGAGCTAAAAATATAATATGTGTACTCATTCATTCTCGTTTTTAATTTATATCTCTTTACTCACACTTTTATTCTTTATTTTACTGTCAATAAATATTACGGGTACATATTATAATTATTATAGATTATGATTACAATAGTAATACTACTGATGGGATATTAAGGTCCGGTCCAATATACCGGCCCAGAATATCCCTAAAGCCCAGACACAAGGGAAGGTCCAGGAAAAATCATCAGGCCCGAACAGCAAGCCCCGTTCGGCACATCCTGAACGGGATGTAATTAGCACTTGGGTAATTAGCTTATTCCTGATTGGTGGCTTAGATGGGCTTAATCCCGAACGAGAATTGCTCAAGTAATCGACTGCAGTTAATGATGGATCATGGGGGTATCAAGTGGCATGGGAGGCAAGCAATCATATTAGAGCACCCCCATACCCCCCATCTAGTTTAAATAACAGCATTTAATTCATTTGTAAGAGTTAGCATTTATTTACTTTCTAGCTCTAATAGCATTCTAGCTCTTGTATTAGCCTTTGGACTTGAACAATCGTTCGGCCATTTCTGTGTAATTGTTATTACTGCGTTAATACAAGCTGAGTTATTTGAGTAGTTGAATCAGATTTTATACTTTCTTTTATGCACTTTATTGTAGCAAATCACATCCCAGATCCAAGGTTGGTGTTGGGCCTTCGGGTCATTCAGGACTTAACCTCAACATTGACGCCGTCTGTGGGGAACGTTTACTAAAAGTTTCCAAAGTAAAACACTGATTTAAGCAAAATTTACACACATCAACATGGACAGAATGACATCTGAAAATACCCATTGTACTTCCAGGGGACGGGGGCCAGCAGGTCCTCCGGACCAGCGGTAGCCAGAGTCAGGAATATGATGGGGATCTCACCCATCTAATCCCTGAAGCTGCAAGAAGAGATCCTCATGTGATGAGGAAAATGACAGAAACTATGCGCCGGATGGCTAATGAACATGACGATGGTTACACTACATACATCGAGGAAACCGAGTATTGAACTCCCTCACCAATTCATAGCATGCAGCCGCTGCATTCATATACCGTGGAGATAGAGTCGACAAGGGCTTCAGTCTGCTCATGGTTGGGGCAAGGAGGGTGCTGAAGGGCCCATACTCCTGGGTACCAACAACATACACCCTCGGACCGTACCCCGTTCATGACCAGACAGGAGGCTCAGTACAGGGAACGAACCCCAGTGGTAAACCCAGCGGGGCGAAATTTCCAGCACATCGATTTACAAGAAGACGTCAGGAGGCAGCAACACATCGAGCGAAAAGAACCCCTGAAAGGGTTGATTTAGTAACACCGCCTCGAATGGCCCAGGAAGCAGCGTTTCCCTCCTTGCAATTACAAGTGAACGAGCTCACTCTTCAGCAGAATCAGACGCCCCACCACCCTGTGTGGGGATTACATCTCCCTTTACAAGGGAAATAATGGAAATGGAGATCCAGAAGGATTGCAGGCCCTCAGTCAGCCAAGTTTATAATGGGTTAGGAGACCCCAATGCACACCTGATGAGCTACCAGAGAGGGCTCATGCTCTTGGGTGTAACACCCCGGCCCCGTAGGCCCCGAGGTAGTTACTTCTGACCTCTAGTACTGTCCTCACAAACCTCCACTAGCCTTTTCCGCGCACTTTGTCCTCACTCGTGCGCACCCTGAGAAACTTCCCAGGGGGTCACCCATCCCAAGACTACTCCCGTGCAAGCACGTTTAACTTTGGAGTTCTTGGTGATGAGCTCCCTTAAAAGGAGATGCATCTTGTTGGTATGAGTAGTACTATTAATCCTCTTAAATAAATCTCGGGTATTACAATCACCCCCACTTAGGAACGCAACGTCCTCGTTGTGCCCATAAACCAATCTCAATCATATCCCAGAATCTTTTCCCCTGCTAAGTGCCCGTCCGATATCCAACGGATCATCACACTGTCGCAGGGTTGCTCTGATACCATTTGTAACACCCCGGCCCCGTAGGCCCCGAGGTAGTTACTTCTGACCTCTAGTACTGTCCTCACAAACCTCCACTAGCCTTTTCCGCGCACTTTGTCCTCACTCGTGCGCACCCTGAGAAACTTCCCAGGGGTCACCCATCCCAAGACTACTCCCGTGCAAGCACGCTTAACTTTGGAGTTCTTGGTGATGAGCTCCCTTAAAAGGAGATGCATCTTGTTGGTATGAGTAGTACTATTAATCCTCTTAAATAAATCTCGGGTATTACATTGGGAGCCTTAGAGGCGGCCATTTGCAGGTTGTTTTTTATCACTCTCGGAGGAACTGCCCAGGAATGGTTCAGCCATCTGTAACCTGGGCCGATCAGGAGTTTTGCCGCCCTGTCTACCTTGTTTCGGGCACAATTTGCTTCAAATGCTACCCCGAAGCGGCACTTCAGCTATCTTACCAGTGTTCGCCATGGGACCAAAGAATCCATCACCTAGTTCTTAATGAGGTGGAGGAATGAGGCGTTGAAGGTAGAGAAATTGACGGATTACACAACAATCACGCTATTTACCGATGCTCTTCAAACTGGGAAATTATACCAGGATTTGAAGAAAAATCCAGGGACCAGTTATGCGGAGGTTCTGGAATGGGCAAGGAGGCATGCTAGTCTGGATGAGGAAATCACGATTAGGGATCAAAGGGCACCGCATGCGCCCGCGAAGTTGGCTGATCGGCTGGGTCCTAGCTCAGCGGCCACAAAATGTTCCGAAACCAAACCGGTTTACACCGCTCGTCCTTTCCATTGCTACCATCTTTCAGAATGAGAAGGATGTGATCCCCCTTCCAACGGACACATAAGCTTACATGGGGCGCTATGACGCGTATTGCCAATATCACAAGAGGAAGGGGCATTCTACCAAGACTTGCCGGGCGCTCCAAATTCCCATAGAAGAGTTGATCTAGCAAGGTCACCTGGGTAAGTATGTAAATAAAGACCCGAACGCAGCAGGCCCCGTCCATGAGCAAAAGAGGAGGTCAAAGAGTCGGAAGAGGGATGATCAACGAGATGCCCAGTCACGGAATGACGTGTACATATAGTCCAGGGAGGAGGCCGAAGGTTTAGGAAATCCAGGGAAGAAGCCTAGGATGGAAATCAAGGTCATCTTTGGCGGGGGAGAAACTGAGGACACGGCTGCCGAACGGAAGAAGTTCGAGCATAACCTACTTGTGGCTTCCATCTCCGACCCGCCTCAGAAGAAGGTAAGGATCGAACCAATCACATTTGGTCCTGTGGATATTTCTGCATCACCAAGTCCGCACAGGGACGAGCTGGTGGTGAGTTTGTGTGTTGATAATGCCCTTATCCGCCGAATCCTGGAGGATTCAGGGAGTAACGTGAACGTCATGTACCTGCGGACGTTCGAGAGGATGAAACTGGGGAGGGAGCGACTGACACCCCTGAAAACACCGCTGGCAAGCTTCACGGGAAATTGTATCGAAGCGGAAGGGACCATCTCCCTTTTGGTCGAAATTGGAGATGAGGGACACCGAGCGGCAGTCCGTATGACATTCGTAGTGGTGGACATTCAATGCGCCAACAATGCCATATTGGGCCGACCCAGATTAGAAGACTTGGAAGCGATTGCTTTGGTTCAGCACTCCTGCATAAAGTTCCAACTAACACTGGGGTTGGAGTAGTCCAAACAGATCCGGCCACAACCGAAGCTGTTACAGGGAAGCAATGAAGAAGATAAATGATCGGGACCTGCGAGTGAATAACATTGTGGAGGAGACCCGCCGGACGAAATTTATTGCACGCCTTGAGCCAGCCACCTTGCTAGAATATATTGAGCTTAATTCACCCTCTGATTGGCAGGTTGCGATTGGAGTGGACCTGGAGCCAGAGATTAGAGAATGAGTGATTGCAGTACTCATAGAGTTCCATGTCCTGTTCGCCAAGGGACAAGGAGTTAGCCGTTCGGCCGGACGTTAAACCAGTCCAGTAGAAGAAGCGCTACCAGGCGACCGAACGACAAGATTTTACCAAACAGGAGGTGGCCACACTACTCAAAATCAAGCACATAAGGCCGGTAATCCACGTGGAGTGGTTGTCTAATGTAGTCCTCGCCCCGAAGGGGCCAACTTGGAGGATGTGCGTTAACTATTCCGATCTGAACAAGGCATGCTCCATGGATCCTTATCCCATGCCTCGGAACGATTTGCTGGTAGATGAGACCGCCAGGTGTGAATTATTGAGCTTCATGGATGCCTTTCGAGGGTATCACCAGATCTTTATGCACCCAACTGATGCAAAGAAAACAACATACATCACCTCGGACGGGGTGTTTTGCTACATGGTGATGTCGTTCGGGTTGAAGAATGCTATGGCCACATTCCAAAGGATGATCGGGATGTTATTCAAAGAATTTTTGGGAGTCACCATGGAGGCTTATGTGGATGACATCCTGATCAAGAGCAGGAAGAAAGAGGATCATGTTCGGGATATGGAAAAAGTCTTCGGAATCATGAGGAAGGCGAACATGAGACTGGATCCCAAGAAGTGTGCCTTTGCAGTTAAGGGGGGGAAATTCTATGGATACATGATGAGAGAATGGGGGATTGAACCTAATCCTGAAAAAATCAAGGCAATCATGGACATGGAAGCACCCAGGAACCTGAAGGAGGTTCACAGGTTGACCGGTCGGCTAGCCGCATTAAGCAGGTTCCTTTCCAAACTAGCCGATCGAGCAATCCCATTTTTCCAGATCATGAAAAAGGCCAACCCGTTCGAGTGAACAGCCAAGTGTCAAACGGCCTTTGAAGATTTCAAAACCTACCTGTCTTCCTCCTGGTCCTAACCAAGGCTGATCCAGGGGAGCATTTGTATATGTATCTCGCAGTGGCCAATCTTGCTGTCAGTTCGGTACTGTTGAAGGAGATTGATGGGGTTCAGTGGTTGATCTATTTTATCAGCAAAGCCCTGAACGACCCCAAAACACGGTACACCTTGATGGAGAAGACCATTCTGGCCTTGATAGCTGCTATCAAACGTATGGCACCGTACTTTCAGGCCCATCCGGTAACTGTTTTTACCACTTAGCCGCTCGCCACCATCCTGAGGAACCCGATGGCCAGTGGACGCATTACCAAGTGGTCACTCCTGATCGAGCAGTATTAGACCTGTACAAAAATGGATTCGGGCCGGGCTTTTTATAAATTTTCTGCACATCATGTGTGGGTGGGCCCGGTCCGGCCCGAAAAAACGGTTCTATCCCTATGTCCATACCCGCCCATAAGAGCGGGACGGGTAGTCCACCATGCCGCCCGGCCCGGGAAAACTTTAATTTTTTCAAAATTATATGATTTTTTAAATACTTTAAAAATAATATTACAACATTTAAAAAATAATTAATACGCTTATAATGTTTATACGTCTTTCACCACATACAAAAACATACTTACACAAAAATAATAATGAGAAACTATATCTGAAATGAGTTTATGTAATGCCCTTAGTTTGTTGTTGTATTGATGTATTATCAACTCTAGCAGCTACTCTGAAATGGGTTTATGTAATGCCATTTCAGGTACTCACACAAATCCTCCTACTTCCAGCTACTCTGAAATGGGTTTATGTAATGCCCTTAGTTTGTTGTTGTATTGATGTATTATCAACTCTAGCAGAACTTGTTGTGGCTTTAGCTTTGTTGTTTAATATTTGGAACCCACTGCTTTGAATTGTAACATTTCCCAAGTTGTGTACTAGTTTGATGTTATGACATGTGTTTGGTTCAATGAACCAATGTTTCTCTTATACTACATCACATTGTTTTTAGGAAAATTGGTCCCTCTTATTTGCAACTTAAAGTGTTCAAGTAAATCAGCTGGTCATAACCTTTCAAACGTTTGATGTTACTGATTTGATGTACTGGTTTGATGTGACTGGTTTGATGTACTGGTTTGATGTTATAACATTGTTTTCATGAATTCATGAGTCAATCAGCTGACCAACCTTCACTGTTAGTTCACTGCTATTTGTATGATTTATACACTGATGGAGTATATGGGTCTGAGCCCCTGGACCCACATACTCGGAAGAACAGAAAGCACAAGACACAGAGCGGCGCCCTCATCGGCCAAGACGCCCCCGTCGGCCGAAAAGGGGCCAACTCAGATTATGGTCCTGAGCCCAAGGAACTCGGGTGCCCTCGTCGGCCGTGCCCTCGTCGGCCGTGCCCTCGTCGGCCACGAAGACCTCACAGAATCGGATTTTATACTCATTCATTTGTACAGCCCATTAGTGGCTTTGTATTCGGCCCAGTAGCGGTCCAGTTGTAAATGGGCCTCCCAAGCCCAAGGCTTGGGAGCCCAGCCCGTATTTTCTCTATAAATACTCCCCTTGGGAGTAGTTGTAGGGGTTGAGAATTCATTAATATTAAGCAAATATACTACTTCTCTCTCTAGCTCTCACTTCTCTCTAGAGATATACTCTATCATTTGGTGCTCTCGTTGAGAGCTAGAACAATCAAGTTAGCACCCTTCGTCGCTACCAAGCACAGCTAACCACTGATCATGGGGAGAACTAAGTCAAACCGCAACCTCGTCAGCAAAGTCATCCCTGAGGACCAAGAGCCCAAGGAGCACGATGAGGATGCCACGGCCGACCAGGCCGGCGGAGGGGATCTCTTCCAGGAGGCCTTCAACCTCACAACGGACCTCCGCAACCAACTCAACGGCGGCGCCCCTGATGCCCGCCTCGGCTTGGACAAGAAGCGAGCTGAAAAGACGGATCACGCCCCGACCCAGCCTATGGCCGCGGCCTCTCCGTCCGTAGATCCTCAGGTCCAGGCCGCACTATCGGCTATCATCGCCAGCTTGGCTCAGAACCCCACCGTCCTCAGCGCACTCTTGCCAAGGACTGGGGGGAACGTCACTCAACCTCCTCAACCCCAACCGTTGGCCGTCCAGATTGGCAACGACGAGGGGGTGGTGCCCCAGGACACGGCGTCGTCCCACTCCCACCCTGCTTCCCCTCTTCGGCCCGGGCAGACCCCAGCGCGTGGAAAAGCCTCTGCCTTCAATAGGCTAGGTGACACGCGCCGTCGTCCGGTTTCGGAGAGGATGGCGGGACGGATTGGTGATCCTCGTCCTGGCTCGCCAAGGGAAAGCTTGGGGTCTGTGTCCCGGACAGCGGACCAGCCCCGCCCGGATAAGGGCAAGGGGAAGTTGCACGAGGATGACGTGCGTCACCAGATCAACGCGGCTCACAACGAGCGCCTAAGGAACCAGCCGGGCGCCGCTGCGGCCAACAGGGACCCCCGGGACGAGGTCATCGCCCAGCTGGAAAGGAGGCTGGCTCAGATGGAGGCCAAGCAGTCGGCCAACATCCCTACGGCCGGCGCCTCCAACGACCCCGGCCTCAACGCGCTCATGAACAAAGTTAGCGCCCTGGAGAGGGAGCTGGCCGAAGGGCGGGGTGACCCCATCATCCAGGTCAGGACTAGGACCCCTTTCACCAACAGGGTCCTCTCGGCCCCCATCCTTTAGAAGTACAGGGGGAACGCCATCAAGTCCTACGATGGCCGGTCGGACCCCCAGGAGCACTTCAGCCGTTACCAGAACAACATGCTGATGGTGAACGCGTCCGACGAATACCTCTGCCGTTGGTTCCTCTCTACTCTCGAGGGGCCAGCGTACGAGTGGTTCAACGGGCTCCCAGAAGGAAGCATCGACTCATGGCAGGATCTCGCCCAGCGTTTCCTCACTCACTTTGCCGGGAGGAAGCGCGCAAAGAAGTATTTCACCCACCTCCTCTCCATCAAGCAGCAGCACGAGGAGTCCCTCCGGTCATTCATCGATCGGTGGACGAGGGAGACCGAGGAGGTCGAGGGGGCCGATGAGCGCACCCTCCTTTCCTTGTACCAGGGAGCCCTCCGCAGCTCCCCGTACGCTAGGAGCCTCATCACCGACCCCCCGAGGTCGTACGCCAAGGCACTCCAGCGCGGAGGCTTGTACGCCGACGCCGACGAGCTCCACAATCACAAGAGAGAGGGGGGCCATCCCCCCAAGAAGACAAATCCTTCGCCGGCCCCGGGTCCGTCCCCGGCCGGCCAGGGTGCCCAGGGCCGTCACGGCTCTGGTGGACAGAGTAAGAAAGACCGCCACTGGCGGCCGAGGCTGGAACGGCCGGGGGTAACCCTCACCCACCCGGTCGGCACCATCCTCGATTATGCCGAGAAGCACGGCCTCATCGAGCAGGCTCCTCGGCCGGCCGAGGAGATCCTTGCCATCCAGCAGGGCGGCACGTACTGCCGGTTCCACAAAAACTCGTCGCACAACACCGACGATTGCATCACACTGAAAAAGGCCATCGAGCGCCTTATTCGCCAGGGGAACTCTCCCAGTTTGTCAAAGGTGGCCCACGCAAGAACACTTGGGTAAACACCGGCAAACATGGGGGCGAACCCTCTGCGAAGAAGCGGGAGATTGGTAGGCTCAGCGACGACGAGGACTTCGAAGAGCCTCCACCGAAGAAGAATCACATCCACCTCATCGTAGGCGGGAACACTGGGGGGGACTCCGCCACTCAGAGAAAGAAATGGGCCCAATCCCTTTACATTGGGGAGGTATCCCACGTCCCCCCCAGCCAAAGAAGCAGCGAACGGAGGCGATCACCTTCACCGACAAGGATCTGCCTCCGGGTACGGAATCACACAGGGACGCCCTCGTCATCCGATGTGAGATAGGTGACTCCATCATCCACCGTACTTACATCGATACGGGGAGCTCCGTCAATGTGATGTACTTGGACACCTTCAAGCAGCTGAAGCTGGACAGAGCTCTGCTAAAGCCGATCAAGACCCCGTTATCCGGCTTCACCGGGGACTCTATCGACGCCGAGGGCACGATAGTCCTCCCCGTGGAAGTCGGTGACGGCCCCCACCATGCCAAAATTAACATGGAGTTCATGGTGGTCAACCTCCAGTGCGCCAACAACCTGATCTTGGGCCGGCCAGCGCTGGAGGACTTGGAGGCCATCATCTCCATGAAGCACCTATGCTTGAAGTTCCCCACCAATGACGGCATCGGCTACGCCAGAGGAAATCAGAGGATAGCCAGAGCTTGCTACCTCAAGCTAACGAGGCCGGCCGAAAGGGAAGGACAGCGGATAGACACCATTACGGCCGCCGTCGCCATAGACGAGGAGAGGCCACATGCGGAGCCGGCCGAGGAGATCGAGGAAATCCCCCTGGATACCTCCCGGCCGGAGCGGGTTCTCAGGGTCGGAAAGCAACTCCCCCAGGACCAACGAGACGCCATCCTCCTCATCCTACGGTCATACGCCGTTGTCTTCGCGTGGGGCCCGGACGATATGCCAGGCATCAGCCGCCAGGTGATCACTCACCGGCTGACCGTCGACCCGGCCTCCGCGCCGGTCAAACAGAAGCGGCGCTACTTGTCCGCCGACAGGCGGGACTTCGTCAAAGGGGAGGTCGCCATGCTCCTCTCAATCAAACACATCAAAGAGGTGAAGTACCCGACATGGTTGGCCAACGTCGTCCTCGCACAAAAACCGCCGACGTTTAGAATGTGTGTTGACTACACTGACCTGAACAAGGCGTGCCCCATGGACCCGTTCCCTCTCCCCAACATTGATCAGCTGGTGGACGAGACGGCGGGGTGCGAGTTGATGTCGTTCCTCGATGCTTTCAGAGGGTACCACCAAATCTCCATGCATGAAGATGACGCTGAGAAGACGACATTCATGACCCCAGAGGGAATCTTTTGCTACCTCGTCATGGCCTTCGGACTCAAAAACTCCGGCGCCACCTACACTAGGATGGTGGCCAAGATCTTCAGAGCGGTCCTTGGCCGGACGATGGAGGCGTACGTCGACGACATGATCGTCAAGAGCAGGCAGGCCACCTCCCACGCCGACGACCTCCGGGAGATCTTTGAAATAATAAGGAGTTCAGGCTCCGCCTCAACCCAAAGAAATGCGCCTTCGGCGTCCAGGGTGGCAAGTTCCTCGGCTACATGGTCAGCCGGAGAGGCATCGAGATAAACCCGGAGAAGACGCAGGCCATCATCAACATGGAGCCGCCCCGCAACGTCAAGGAGGTACAGCGACTGACGGGGCGCCTGGCGGCCTTAAACCGGTTCCTCGCCAGGTCAGCCGAGAGGGCACTCCCCTTCTTCCAGATCATGCGCAAGGCAAACAGCTTCAAGTGGACAGCGGAGTGCCAGGAAGCATTCGACGAATTGAAGAAGTACCTGTCGTCCCCACCCGTGCTCTCCAAACCCAAAGCCGGCGAAACCCTCTTCTTGTACTTAGGGGTGAGCACGTCGGCCATCAGCTCCGTGCTCATCCGTGAGGACGAAGGGGTGCAGAAGGCCATCTTCTACATCAGCAAGACACTTAGGGAGGCCGAGCTCAGGTACTCCCCCATTGAGAAGACGGTGCTGGCCATCGTCCACACAGTGAAGAAGCTGGGGCACTATTTCCAAGCCCACACCGTCCATGTGCTGACCCAGCAGCCTCTTGGCGCACTCACGAGGAGCCCCACAAGCTCCTCGAGGATGGTGAAATGGGCGATCTTCCTCAGCCAGTTTCAGATTGAGATCAAGCCAAGGCCATCCATCAAAGGGCAAGCCTTGGCCGACTTCGTCATTGAATGCACAGCAAGGGAGACGGCCGTCGCCAACCCCGGGCCGGAGCCGGACGATACGTGGACCCTGTTCACTGACGGCTCGTCGGCTGCGAAATCATGCGGCGGCGGCGTCGTCCTCATATCCCCTGAAGGGTTCAGAGCTTACTATGCCATCCGCTTCAACTTCAGGGTATCCAACAACGAAGCCGAGTATGAGGCCCTCCTCAGCGGTCTCAGACTCGCCGCCGGCCTCAAGGCCAAGCACCTCAAAATCAAGTGCGACTCCAAACTGGTAGTGGGCCAGGTGGAGGGATCGTACGAAGCAAAGGAAGGCCGGATGAAGCAGTACAAACAAGCGGCGGAGGAATTGCTGAAAGTGTTTGAAACCCACGAGATCACTCAGATCCCAAGGGCCGAGAACGCCGAAGCCGACATCCTCTCCAAGCTCAGCTCGGACACCCCGGAGCACATCTCCCAGTTGGCCAAGATCGAGGAGTTGAGCATGTCCAGCATCCATGCCAGCCCCGTCTTGTGCGTCCAACAGCGACCAGAGGACTGGATCTCCGACATCGCCACCTTCATCACAACGGGGGAGCTGCCCCCGGACGAGGAGAGGGTCAAACTTGCAAAACTCAGGGCCCCAAGCTACACCATCGAAGATGGCAAACTCTACAAACGGTCCTATAATGGCACCCTCCTCCGATGCCTACACCAGGATGAGGCCGACATAGCCATGGAAGAAGTTCATTGTGGCGTCTGCTCCTCACACCAGGGCCCTTTCAGCATGTCCCGGCGTCTCGTCGTCCAGGGCTTCTTCTGGCCGACGATGGCACGCGACTGCGCTGACCTGGCCAGGAAGTGCACCACCTGCCAGGTGCTCCAGAAGGCCCCTGGTCGGCCAGCTGTCAACTATGCCCCTGTCAGCACCGCAATTCCATTCTCCAGATGGGGGATTGACCTGGTCGGCCCCCTGCCCAGAGCCGCCGGGAATAACCGCTACATCATCGTCGCCGTCGACTACTTCACCAAGTGGGTCGAGGCGGAACCCTTGGCCAGCATCACGGGGGCCAGATGCCAAAAATTCGTTTACAAGAACATCATCACACGCTTTGGCGTCCCCCAGGAGATTATATCAGACAACGACACCCAATTCGAGGCAGCCCCTTTTCAAGAACTCCTCCGGGAGTTTGGGGTAAAGCATCGTTTCTCCTCCGTTGCCTACCCTCAGGGCAATGGGCAGGTTGAGAACGCCAACAGAACAATCATGGAGGGGCTGAAGAAGAAACTCCAGGCCGCAGGAGGTAGTTGGGTCGACGAGCTCCCCAACATCCTGTGGTGCTACAGAACCACGTCGAGGAGGGCGACAGGTGAAACGCCTTTCGCCCTGTGCTACGGCTTTGAAGAAAAGGCGCCCACGGAAGTTGCCATCCACAGCCGACGGGTGGAACAATATGAGCCTGACACCAACGAAGAGAACATGAAGATTGACCTACACCTGGTTGACGAGAGGCGTGAGCAAGCTTACGTCCGAGCAGAGAACTACCGGCGTCAAGTAAAATCATACTATGACGCCAAGGTACGTTCCCGGGAATTTCATGTGGGGGACTACGTCCTCCGCCGGAGGGAAGCAAGCCAGCCGACAGAGGGTGGCAAGCTAGCATTGAAGTACGAAGGGCCCTACATCGTCAGTGCCGTGGTCAAACCCGACACCTACAAGCTTAAACGCCCGAATGGGTCCAATGTACCACGAACATGGAATGTACACCATCTGGTGAAATTTTATCAGTAATCCGAAGGAGGTGTAGACGGCGAAGCCCTCACCCCTTAACGGGTTACTGATTGAACGCCACCCCCGGCCTCGAGCCACTTATGAATAAAATCATGTTCTGATTTTTTCTCTGGAAATTCAAAGTAAAACATTAGCAGGTGCCCTCGTCGGCCACCTTAGAGCGAAAGGCTCAGGTCTGGCCGACATGGCCCCTTGCATTTGCAGCCTATGAGCGAGAAGCTCAGGCACTCCATTGTATTTTGTATCAGCGAAGGGCTCAGGCCTAGCTGAGAGAGCACATCGCCATGGCCCCGTAAGCCTAGAAGTGAAACACTCAGGTATGGCCGACGATGTCCCCAGGACGAGGGGCCCGCAAACGGCCCACGTCTTGAAACGGGAAGCTCACTGCGTCGTCCACGCGCCAGAACGCAGGACGACAGGCCTCAAATCATGGCCGAGGTGACAAAATCCCAAAACTCAGGGATGGGCAATGACAGCCGTTGGAAACCGACCAAAAGTCTAGCCGCGTCATAAATAGGCGACGGGACCCGCCCTGAGACCACGGACGTTATAAACGAAGTCCGAACCGGCCGAAGGACGAGCACACCCTTCGGCCGAAGCCTGAAAGAAGGATACCCCCCGAAACGAAAAAAAAAAACATACAAGGGAAAAAGAGGGAAGCCGACGGCCGTGCACACTTGCCGGCCTCGAGCAATGAAAAAATAAAATCCCCACAACTCTGGCCCAACTAGGCCAAGTACATATCAGTTGAACACAAGTGTAGTACCACTGACAGGCAACATGGCCGATACATCCACACAATACAAGGGAATAATCAAGGCCGAAACACACGCCTATAAAACCCTAACTGCATCGGTTGGGTGACACACGAGAGGTGACCTTCATCGGCCATAGTCCTTTGAGGCACCAACGCTTGGTATGAAACAAAGCATCGCAATCCTGAGGACGACCAGGATGAAGCGGGCACTTATCACACCCGCGAAATTATCAAGCAATCAAGAAACAACCTCTACTTGCCACAGCATCTCGGATGGCCGACGCAGGCGCTGGAACCAAGGCTGTTGGTCAAGCGAAAGTTCTTGGGGAATTCGTTTAAGTGTTTCCCAAACACTTAGAAAAAATCCTGAGAAAAGAGAGGGTTCCTCAACAAGGAACCATGGCTAGCCGACGAAGGTAGGACCATCTCCTTGGACAAATCATTCCTTATCCAGCACCCTCATCGGCCACAAACCAGACCTTGGCCGACAGCGGCACCGCAAAGAAGTAAATGCCTAACAGTTATACTTAGAAAATTATCTAAGTACTCAAATGAAGGAACTTCAGCCGAAATGGGTACCAGTATACTCCAAGGCCGTTAGCTACTTACACCTATGCATGTGTACTTGGAGAACTCTAGGTTCAAAAGATCAAGATGAAGGTGCCCTTATCGGCCACAACAAAAGGATGCAGGCCGACAACGACACTGGTTCAAACACTTTGGAAATCTCCCAAAGCATTTGTCAACAATGAGAAATCCACCGCCAGGACGATGGGAACACCTTTCCACTTGAAGTTAGACGCTTAAGAAAAATTCTAACAAAAAAGAAGAACGGGACAACGCCAGGATGGAGCGGACACCGCGGTCAAGGCCGAAAGGAGAGCACCTAAGTGGACCCAAAACACTTCGGAAATTTTTGAAAAAATCCTGTGTTATAATAGATGAGAAACGACAGCCAGGCCGGTCAAGCCACCTGGCCGGAAAGACAGCAACCTGTGCGCCCTTACCGGCCACAACACATGGCCCCAAGCCGACCACCCTGATCAGATCAAAAACAAGGGGACACAATGGCCACAAAGGACACTAGGCTGACAACGTCAACATCGGTTCAACACTTAGGAAATTTCTTAGAACACATGATTAACAGTGCAAAGGGGGGTATCACATCAAGACGATGAGAACACCCACCCACTCGAGGTTCCGATACTCGGTAGATTTTCTTAAGTCCTAAACTCCAAAGTACTTAGACATAACAATAAACGAGACGACGACACAGACAGAAAGTACTACGAAAACATTTCCATTCAATATAAATTGAGTACAAGGAGGGCTTCTAGGCCGTTACATAGCACAAAGAAAGATAAAACTACAAAGGATCAGACCTCTGGAGGGGCTTCAGAGTCTTTCTCGGCCTCAGGACCCCCCTCGGCCGTGACAACAGATGTACCGGCAGGGGCAGCCGACGTGGCAGTATCTTCGAACATGCTCCGCTCATACGCCCAGTCATCGCTGATGCGTGAGCTCTCAATAGGGAGCTGCCGCTCGGCCACCGGAAGCTCCAACTCTGCCTCAGGATGCTTCATCAAAGGAGGCAACTCGAGGCCGACGGCCCACTCTTTGGACACACCGATATCCATGAAGCGCCGTTGCAGCCTCCTGTACAACAACCGTTGCATCCGGTATTGGCCAAGGTCATAAAAGACCTTCATCTCCTTCTCCCAATAGGCCTGGCCGTCGGGGGATTGGTTCACCCAGTCAACGAGTCTGGCCGCCACGACCTCAAAGCAGAATGAAAGCCGACCCTCGTCCTTCCAACCGACTTCAATAAACTTCTGCACAACGGCATCAGCGGCTTTCTCCTCGGCAGCGACGAGAGCCAACTCTGCACCAGCCTTGCCCTTCTCGGCCTCCTCGGCGCGTTGAAGGGCCTCATTGCGGGCACGCTCCACGTCGGCCAAGCGCTGGAGAGCCCCCTCCTTCTCAGCGGCCAACTGGTCGGCCTCGTCGGCCTTCTTCTTAAGGCCCTCAACCTCAAGACGCAGCCTCTCTAAGCTGCCTAGCGCCTCATCGGCTGAGGCAACCTTCTGCTCAAATTGCCTCAGACGGGCAATCTCCTTTTGTTGCCTCCTGTTGTTCTCCATCAACATGAAGGCACCCTGCAGTAAAAATAAGTTAGACAACTTTGCAACATCAGCAGTTCGAGAGACCCCCGCGTCCTCACCCCCAGACGATGACGCAGACCCCTCGTCCGCATGGTCCTCTTCGGCCGGCTCCCCGGTATGGAACGAGCTCAGATTCTCAATCTCCTCACAGAACTCCTCGAGAAGGTCATAGTCAAGGGACTGGGCAGAGGGCTCGTCGTCATAAGGATAGTACTCCTCGTTGAGGTTTTTCATCTTAAACACTATCTCGAATATACTGCAGCCTACTTCAAGATCTAAGGATACTCAAGGGCCTAACACTAGATCACTAGCCTAGGAAGCAAAACATGCAAAGTACAGAGAGGATTTCGATGAACACTAACCTTGAACAAACGAAGAACACGAAGAACAAGCTTCAGAGTTTATCTCTCTAGAAATCCGGGCAGCACTTCGACAAAACTCAGAAAGCAAATGAGTTTTCTCGTCGGAGGGGGAGGGGTATTTATAGAACCCCCCACCCAACGGTCACTACACGTGGCACCCTCCCAATGGCCACATCAACGGCCACCAATGAGAGGCCGCCACGTCAACAACGGGCCAAGCAAAACATCAAGAGCCCACCAGCAAAACAAACTCCACGGCCTCTACGCTTGCCGGCTTCACAAGTGCCAGCAAGCGCCCACAGCGGCCTATTCACATACCAAATTCACAAGTGCCAACGATAGGGAGATGACAACGGCCAGGAACGTAATGAACGGCCACAGGACCAAAGGAACAAAAACCCACAGCCGTCGGCTCCTCGTAACGACCCTTGATGATAACTCTTTACAAGCGATCTGCGCGCAAGGGTTCTCCCACAGGGTTACCTTGGCCAGAAAATCGCCATAAGGGTTGGATTCAGGGGCACTACGGAGAGGCCGCCTCGGCCTGGGACTCAGGCAACTCCTTCACCCCTCACACTCTTCGGCCTGAGGAAGTGGGGGACTGGGGGACTACACCGGCCTCAACAAAAACAAAAGAGAATGCAAACAAGGTAACCACAGAGCATGGCCACATCGGCCATGCGTCACACTGCACCTCGTCGACCGAAGGCACACAACGTCATCTGCAACGGCCAACGGGCCACCAAAGGCAAGGACGCTCATCGTCCTTCGCCATCACTTAATCATGAGGGGCTCTTCGGCCAAAAACATGAGAGGTAATCAACGACGGCCAAAAGGAGTGCGCAAACACCCCCATCGGCCACCCAAAGGAAAGGACGCCATTGTCCTCAGAGCAAGGAACAGCCTCAACGGCCTCATCGGCCCAAACTTCAACCATCAACGCCCATGAAAAGGAAAGCGTGCCTTCAACGGCCACCATCGAAGCGGGAGACTCATCGTCCTCGAATGAACACACCAAAGAGGAAACAACGCCAACGCCGCAACGGCTAACGACCCGGGGATGCCCGCATCGGCCAAAAGCGCTAAAACACGGGAATCTACTCTCCTTCACTTCGTCTACGTCTCAGCTTAGAGAGTGGGGGACTCCTGATGGAGTATATGGGTCTGAGCCCCTGGACCCACATACTCGGAAGAACAGAAAGCACAAGACACAGAGCGGCGCCCTCATCGGCCAAGACGCCCCCGTCGGCCGAAAAGGGGCCAACTCAGATTATGGTCCTGAGCCCAAGGAACTCGGGTGCCCTCGTCGGCCGTGCCCTCGTCGGCCGTGCCCTCGTCGGCCACGAAGACCTCACAGAATCGGATTTTATACTCATTCATTTGTACAGCCCATTAGTGGCTTTGTATACTCATTCATTTGTACAGCCAAATTACCAAGTGCAAGTATACTCTTAAAAATCAACAATACTCGTCGGCCACGAAGACCTCACAGAATCGGATTTTATACTCATTCATTTGTACAGCCCATTAGTGGCTTTGTATTCGGCCCAGTAGCGGTCCAGTTGTAAATGGGCCTTCCAAGCCTAAGGCTTGGGAGCCCAGCCCGTATTTTCTCTATAAATACTCCCCTTGGGAGTAGTTGTAGGGGTTGAGAATTCATTAATATTAAGCAAATATACTACTTCTCTCTCTAGCTCTCACTTCTCTCTAGAGATATACTCTATCATACACTAAGTTAATATTAACACAAAGAGTAAGTTAGTATTATTATACTACTTTAAACCAAGTGCAACAACAACATAGTATTGACACAATCACTAACTTAGTATTGTTGTACATTCAGCCAAATTACCAAGTGCAAACTTCAAACTACCACACTCCAAACAACACACTCATACTCTACCAAACTACTTTGAATACAACACAAAAGAAAACCACATCCATGACAACACAAGCGTAATGAATGCAAATTTGTTTGTCTTTGTATGCTTCACAATCAGTATTTGCTTTTCCATATTTTTAGCTTCAAGCACTTCTTTCTTAACTTTCAGCCTATTAATCTTCTCCAGTAAAGTCGTTTTGTCCTTCACAAGCTGCTCCACCAAGATTTCCTTATCATTTAAGTTCTCTTCTTTGCAAACATGAATACCATCAATCCATTGGAAGTAAGAACAATCCTCTTTCTGTAAATCAGCAAGTCAAAAAATCAACAATACTCTTAACAATCAGTTTGTAATGCACTACAATATATTCAAAAACTCATCGGCCACAACGCACACCCATAGAACTGTCTGCCTCTGTTTGGACCGCTTTTGACCACTCTATGTGTAGAACAAATATCGTGGTTTCACCGAACTGTAAATCCACTGCTTCCAGCCTTTCCTCCCCTAGATGATGACCCAATAGTCGAACTCATTTGTAGGATGTCAATTTTTTTGGCCAACGAACAACTCCTGATCGTAAATTGGCCGGAGGTTGGTGTGCGACCTAAATACACACGTGAGGTGCACGTGTTTGAAGTTACCGGTTACAACATATTAAAACCGGTCAGGGTGCATTATTGGAAAAGGGGGACCCAAGTTGGGAGTACAGGGAAATAATCAATACTAGGGATTATTAAAAGCGGACCGCGTATAGTTAAGATTAATAATACCTAATTTTCCTTGAAAGAATTAGAATCATGTTACTTGGTGCTTAATGAAGTCCCAGGAAAACAAGTACTTGGAACTATAATCTCATACTCCAAAAGGAGTATATGTTATTAACTGGGCCGATTGTGAAGATAATGAATTAGTTGCTTTAGTGTCATATTACTAATTAGTTCAGAATTGACACATATTGGACACGGAACTTTGGCAGAAATTTTTCAAAATTCATAGAATATTTGACACGGATACGTCAAATTCATGTCAATGCCGTTTTGTTACCGGCTATTTGGCACGACATTATGCCAAAAATATGTTATGGCCCGTGTTACACTCCATCAGTTCCATGTCAATATCATTATTTTTGTAGTGAGTACTGGTAGGTTCAGACTAGAACAACGGATGCCTCTAATTCAGGTCTACATTTTTTGTCGTCTATTTTATTTGGGCAATATAAGTACATATTTCTCTTTTGAGAAGCAAAAACACAAAACTCGTCCAAGGCTTTAACAGAAGACCCTCGAGCTGTGGCATTATCATCACAAGTAGCGTTCTTGATCTTCTTCATAATCTCACTAGCTCTCTTCCTCATTTCTTCCCCTTCTTTGCCCTCCATAACCATCTTGATCTTACCCACTATTTGCTCACTGTTGACTTGTGAATCAGACCCATTAGCCACCTCCACACAAACCTTCAATTCTTCCTCTAGCATCTTTGCATTGAATGGCTGCTCGGCACTCATGGCCCATGACAATATTGGCAACCCATTGGCTAGTGCTTCCATGGTAGAGTTCCAACCGCAGTGACTCAAAAACGCCCCGACCGAACCGTGGGCCAGAATCTCCTTCTGTGGGGCCCATTTCTTCACCAACATCCCTTTCCCACTCCTCTTGATCCTCTCCTCGAACCCTCGAGGCAACCATTCTTGATCATTTTCTGGTGACAACGCGGCAAAACTCGACGGGCGTCGAGCCACCCATAGGAAGTTGACTTCGCTAGCCTCCAGCGCGGAGGCAAGCGCCTTCATTTGTGCTATCGAAGGGGTGCTTTGTGACCCAAATGCTATGTATAGAACCGATTTAGGCGGTTTCTTGTCAAGCCAATCCATGCAAACCATAGAATCCGCCACGAGAGTGGCGGATGTTTGCTGGTACGAGAAAATAGGACCAATCGGGAAAGCTGGGAAAGGAAAATTATCCCGGAAGTATTTCATACCCGTTTGGTCGATTTCCTCAATCGTATTGAACAACATTGCATCAGTCTTTGACCATTCCCGGAACAACGTTAGGGCAAACTCGGAAGGCTCCTTGGTTTGCCTTAGCCGTTCCGGGAATTTGGTCACGCAAAATGTCGTGCCATTTGGAAATCCGGGAAGTGGGCATTCCTCGGATTTGGCGTTCAAGTGCGGAAGGTTGAGCCACGCGGTATGATACACGGCCATGCCGTACCCGCAACCGGCATTGAAAATTGCATGTGATGACCCGAACTCGTGAGCAACATCGGCCGACCAAGGGAAAAAAATATCAGAGATGACACACATCGGCGGGATGCCGTTCGATTCACAGACGAGTTCGGAGAGGAGTTCCCGGAATGCAGGTTTTAGGGACGGAGACGATTGGATGAGGCGAAAGTGGAGGTGGATGGGGAGGGATTCCGTGCTCTCGGCGCCTGGTGGAAGGCCATGTTCCTCCCCGTTGAAAGGGATCTCGAGGAGGCGAATGGCGGAGTGCGGCGGGAGAGACGAACGGAGCTTGTTGATGTTGCGAGGGGTGTTGACGAAGCTTATTGCAAAGTTTCTTTCTTGTTCTAGCTTGAGGGCCAACGCTAGAAATGGGATAATGTGCCCTTCAGCCATGAATGGAAAAACAACTACATACTCTTTTCTTGAAACCATTTTGTGAGGAGAAAAATAGCTCAATGGTTATTTATGGGTGGAATAATCCGGCCTGTAAATCGGTTGAGCACGTTTATGACCTGCAAGGTATTAAATCTCAAGAATCTGCTTTTCATACACGTTGAGCATTTATGGTTGATCATCAGGAAATTATGGTTGAACATTTAGTACTGCACACCATGAAGTTTTCTTGTGCTTTATGTTTGGCAAGTCAACGTAGTCTAATATCGGGGACAGAGTCTCACTTTCTATCTGTTAGATTGTGATTATGGTCCAATTTACATCCTCCCAACATACCGTCCGGTCGGGGTTGGGGGGCCCTCATGGATGAGGTGTCATCCTTTTTTTGTTTTTCCTATCATCATTTCTTAGTTATGGAGTACCTTCATTTGCAAAGTCAATATTTTTTGGTAGCTAATGTTAAAGTTAAATCAATTTTATTTTTAATTAATTGAATTTTTAACTATTAAAATATACATATTCAAAAACTACATCAAAATCTCTTCAAATTCGTAAACTCCAAATTATAATATACTCCGTAATAAAAATTGACATCCTAATTAAGTGAATAAAATAAAGCTATTTGACCAAGAAAAGTCAATTTTGCAAATCAATTTGGTAGGAAGGTATAGTAGTATATACGGGTCATATACTCGCATGCGGTATTCGTATATGTCACGACCTTTATATTGAAATTCCTTTTGAAGAAATTCCGCAAGACATAGAGGTGGCACGTTTTTACCCAAAATGAATTTCCCATAAACAAATTAAATCAAACAAATAAACAATAGTACAATACTACATCAAGCAGTTATAATCCGAACCTGAAAAACGTAGAGTACGTACACTATTAACAAAGATATTTTATGGAGATATGCAAAGATTCATAAAAAAATTGGCACGGATATGAAGCTCATGTCATCATCATCATCAGTATTGGTATTAGTATTAGTATTAGTAGTAGTTATGTTACTATTGTTATAATTAATAATAATAATATTATTATTATTAGAATTATACGGAGTAATAATAATTATAATTATAGAAATAAATATTATAATTAAAATTACAATTATAGTTATAGAAATAATTATAATTAAAAATATAATTAAAATTATAATTATAGCAGATATTATATTTAGTGTAATAGTTATAATAATAATGGTACCTATTATAAAATGTCAATTTTAATTATAATTATAATTTTTTGTAATTTTTTTACACCATCATTAACAAACATTCTGTTACAATGAGCACCAATATTTCCTAACGAGCTTAGAAGCAACACTTTTAAAACATGTCATAAACTAATTGATATACTATTCAATACATTTTATTTACAACACGTAACACACTCATACAGATACATCAATTTAGAAAGCCAAGTACTATCAATCTAGTTAATTACTACACTTTTTCAATCTTTATTTTTGATATTTTTTTTATTTATGATTATAATTATATTTAAATTATATTTATAATTAAAATTATAATAATAGTAATAATATTTATATATATAATTTTAGAAATATTCAAATCATATCAGATCATAAAGATTAAGATCAGATCAGAAGGATTCAGATCAGGTCAGAAGGATTCAGATCAGATCAGACCAGATCAGAATGATTCAGATCAGATCATAAAGATTCAGATCAGATCAGATCAAAAAGATTCAGATCAGATCAGTTCAGAAAATTTCAGATCAGATCATATCAGAACTTAAAAAATTCAGATCATAAACATTCAGATCAAGTGAAGAGAAGAGCTTCTTAGTCACATTATTAGTAGCTAAGAAGTCTTTGTCCATACATTATGAATTTATCCATTGTAAGATATTATTGAAATATAAGTGGCTAGTAGGCGTTGAAATTTATTGAGAAATAAAGCTCAAGTTTTAATAATTGCAAAAAAAACTCAAGTTTTAATTTGCACGATTGTTAAGCATTTTTAAGTGTTGTGTACTATTTTAATGGTGTTAATAAAGAAATTTTCAAATATCATGGAATTTTAAAAATTAATTGCCTCATATAGGATTAAAAGAAGAGAAAAATTCTCAAATAGGACCATGTATGATTTTTTCCCTAAATAGGACTATTTTACTCCTAAAGGCCCTGCAGTGGGAGAGTTCGTTTGGCGGATGACAAATCTCTGGAGATCATGAGTATTGGGGAAGTTGTCCTCAGTACCACTTTGGGCACAACCTGAAAACTGAAAGATGTGAGGTATATTCTAGACCTGAATAAGATGTTGATCTCAGTGGGACAACTTGATGAGGAAGGCCATAATGTGAGTTTTGGCAACAGGCAATGGAAGGTAACAAAGGGAAAACTGGTTATTGCTCGCGGGCAAAAACAGGGTACACGGTTGAAGTGTCTGCAGATGGAGCTAATGCAACGGTTGAAGATACATGGGTCTCTACTCTGTGGCATCAAAGACTTGGGCACATGAGTGAGAACAGAATGAAGATGCTGTCTTCAAAAGGCAAAATTCCAAACTTGAAGAATTCAAAGTTGAGCTTTTGTGAGCCATGTGTTCTTGGCAAACAAAAGAAGGTCACCTTTGTGAAGACAGGACAACCACCCATAGCTGAGAGGCTGAAGCTGATTCATTCAGACGTTTACAGACCTACAAAAGTCTCCTGAATTGGAGGTTCCTTTTACTATGTTACATTCATTGACGATTCTACATGGAAGGTATGTGTTTATTTTCTTAAAAATAAATCTGTTGTCTTTAACACTTTTAAGAAGTTCAAAGCTGCAGTTGAGAATGAAACAAATCTTAAGATTAAGTGTTTAAAGAGTGATAATGGGGGTGAATATAGCAGCACAGAGTTTGTAGAATATTGTGTTGAACGGGGGATTAGGATGCTAAAGACGGTTCCAGAAACACCACAACTAAATGGTGTTGCATAGAGGATGAACAAAACATTAAATGAGAGGGCAAGGAGCATGCGATTGTGACGTGCACTCGTCGTTAGGTGCACTCAAAATAAATAATCAATACAACACTAATACGTAGTATAGTGTAGTAAGGTTCATATCCACAGGGAAAGGAATACTTTTCTTTTATATAAATAATAACAAGGGGGGTTTAGATTTGTTTGGTTTAATAACACTAAGATAAACGACCTATATGAGTTTAATTCAATGAGATGGGGACTTGGTTTTGCTTTTATCCACTTAATGAAATGTTCGTCAATCCCGGTTATATCTTTAACTATCTTCCTCTCGAATACTCAATCGAGGAGTATATCCAGTTCATCGAGGGTAGTTATTAATAACGAGATGCGTTCATTAATAAAACTTACTATCGAGTCAATATAGAACAAGCGCCGTATATTAACTTGATAGTAGCAATAAACTTAAGATGAAAACGATTGAGATTGATAACCTCAACACAAACGGTTTATTGGTTTAATCAATATAATTAATTCCCCTTGGCATATTAACCATGAGATGCATGCATTAATATTCCAAGTTTACTACCGTTGAAAGAACCGGATTAATAACAAGCGTATTAACCGATTGATTCTAGTAATATGGCATATGAGAAACAATACTAGTTGATACTTTAAGTAATGTTTAAGATATTAACATGAAATATGAATAGGAATTAATCAATACTCAAGGAAGAATATTAAAATATATGAATCCTACTATGATTAATATCAAGATGTTAACTAATTGTCATCTTAGCAACACTCCCCAATATAATCATAGAGGAAGAAATAGCTATTACTATAACCAATGTCAAGATGTTAACTAATTGTCATCTTAGTAACACTCCCCAACTTTGATATAGAGATAGTATTTTGAAAGAAAGAATTAATATTCAAGGAAGAAGATTAAAGAAAATAACTCACAACTTACAAATTCATTAAGCTTCAAAGTAGCAAAACCAAGATGGAAGAGTTTAGCTCCTCATTTGGAGACTAAACATGATGAAAAATATAAAGAAATAGCTATTCTATACTGAGCTTAGATGTACAAGGGATTGGATATCTTTTTGTGAAGGAAAGGAGGTGTATTTATAGGTTTTTGGGATGGGATTCGGGTACTCGATCGGGTATATACATGGTACCCGATCGAGTATGTGTGTAACACCCGATCCGAGGCATACTCGACCGGTTTCAGGCTATTTTCTAAGTGTATACCCGATCGAGTATATATGAATACCCGGTCGAGTATGCTTAGAAAGTGGTATTCGGGCTATACTCGACCGATCTTCGTTTGCAATTTAAAGGCATACCCGATCGGGTATGTCGGTCTACCCGATCGGGTATAGACATAGAATCGTGGCCAAAATCTTCCCTGCATGTTCCTTTGTCTTCGGATTTGATCCGATTTGAAGTTCTAACCTAATACCCGATCGAGTATAGCTAATACTCGACCGAGTATAGACCAAACTTCAGGATCTTCTTTTGTCTTTGAACTTTTGCACCTTCTCTTCACTTTTTAGGTTCACCAACTGTACTTTGGGTGACCAAAACCTGCTTAAGCTCAGAATATGTCTAATCTAACCTATTTACAAGAATTTAACAATCTAATCTATTACACCAAAAGTGTGTAATTTCCAAAGTAAAAGTCAAGCAAAACTAATTAAAAACATAAACATAGAAATGGAAATTACGAACGTATCAGATTGCATGTAGGACTTGCAAAGATGTTCTGGGCTGATGCAGTGAACACAGCAGCGTATTTGATCAACAGAGGACCCTCATCTCTCATAGGGTTCAAAATTCCAGAAGAGGAATGGAAAGGTCGAGAGGTATTTCTTACTCAATTGAAAGTTTTTGGTTGTATTTCTTATGTCAAAGTTAAAAATGCAAATAGTGACAAACTTGAGACAAAGGCAAAGAAATGTACCTTTATTGGGTATGGACCGGATGACATGGGCTACATGTTCTGGGACAACCACAAAAAGAAGGTTATCAGAAGTAGAGATGTCACCTTCAACGGGAATGTCCTGTATAAAGATGGTTTTGCAGCAAATACAAGCAAAGGCAGGCAACCAGAAAACAAACAACAAGTGGTGTTTGACGGGATAACAGAAGATGACATAGCACAACCTGTAACACCCCCATTTTCCCCAACCAAAAATACATTTAAATAATGATTTATTCAAAGGAATTATCAACTTTATTTGAAAACATCAGAGATACAGCGGAAGTCTTAATAGGGAAATGGGTGTTACCGCCACACTCGGTTCTCACATAACCGAATGCACAGGCTAAACCACCATCCAAAAATAATCCAAGTATTTAAGTACTGAAAATTTCAAAAATAATTTAAATGTCTACATGTTCTCAAACTGAAATAAACAATAACTAGGTGATTATAAATACTAAACTATGTGATCTAACGCAGCTCTCATCATCATGCATAACATTCATCACCTGCACAATTAAAGTGCAGAAAACAAAACAAAGAAAAGGAAACAAAAATTAGCTTTTTAGCTAAGTAAGGCCCACCCAACCCCGTAAAATAATCACGTTTGGCGAAAACAGTTTTATACATAACTATAACTTTAAAAATTCATTTTCTTCCCACAAAAATAATTTGGTGTTTAAAATAATATTTATAAACTCTTAGTAACTCACACATTCATATACAAGTATCACTTTTCAAAATATAATTTATAGCTAATCACTCTTTTTAAATATACTCAATAGTCTTCCTCTTTCCAAAACCAAAATCTCCTACTTTCTTT
Source organism: Cuscuta europaea (assembly GCA_945859875.1). Lineage (NCBI taxonomy): Eukaryota > Viridiplantae > Streptophyta > Magnoliopsida > Solanales > Convolvulaceae > Cuscuta > Cuscuta europaea. Next base: position 8,527,918 of record CAMAPE010000008.1, on the reverse strand, counting down.
TAAGATGGGCGGTACTTTCGGATACTTATGCCCGAAGCCCAATGAGTCGTTGTTATTTACGATCTCATCCCGGAATCCAATTCCCATCACTATCTCTTGAATCGAAACGACCACTAAATTTGTTCTCTTCAAGTAGTAGTAGCCCTAACCATCCTCCACATTTATCCGAATGTGAAAAACCGACACCACGGATTTCTCCCGGGGTGCTCACCTCTTATGAAAATGTTAATTTTCATCTTGAATCAAGATGCACTTCAAAATATTTTCCAAACTCTCTAAATAGTCTAAAAGGTGTTTAAAAGTATTTAATACCCCAAAAGTACATAGTTTGTATTTCTCAAATACTATAGATTAAATATCTCTTTAAATAACACATATACATAATTCAAAAACTCAATACATAATCACATAGCACATAATAATCACATAGCACAGAATATTTCTCAAGTCTCCAAATATTCTCAATGGTGTTTAAAAATATTTAATACCCCAATATCTCAACTTTCTCAAATACTATAAATTTAATGTCACTTCAAATAATACATATTCAGAATTCACACTTTAATCTAATAATAGCATATAATACGAGGAAACCATTTTGGATCGGCAGAGAAACTTACAATTTAGGGTTTATCCAAAACTAGTTCCAAAATAGTATTTAATACCATATTCAAAATAATCCAATAAGGATATTTATAAATCCAGAATATATATGTAAATTTTCATACCAAATTATACATTTAAAAATATATAATTTATCCCAAAAGATTTGATCTCACAACACTTTCCAAAAAGAGGGTTTAACCCAAACAACCACTTCCCAAAAGTAGCATTTACTACTACCACCAAAATAATCAAATTGGAGTATTCTGAACCCATAATATATTTTCAATATAACCAGTTATAATAGTCTCAAATCATACTTCAACTCATACCAAAACAATCACCAAAATTTTCCAATCCCAAAAGAAAAATCATCAAAAATCACAATTTTAGCCATGATAAACTGATTTGATAATTCACCAAAAATCACACGTTCATAAATTCCCAGAAAAGCATACATCATCTCATACTCATACTATGATAGCCGAATTATCCATAAAATTTTAGAAAGAAACTCAAATCATAGCACAAACCCTAGTTTATACAATATAGAGGCAAAATAGTAATTTTGGTTGCAATAGTCCTTACCTCGAGGCTAGCAACGAATCCTAAACGTTAAACCTAGTTTGATGGATCATTCGCACGTACCTAGGAAGTGATAGGTTCGAAGGATCTCAATTTAGGAGAAAGAAATTTAGGAAACGGATGAACGACGCGAATTAGGCAACAAACGCACTTACCGGAATATTGGATTGTTTGATCTCATCATTGGCATAAAATTTTGTGCTGGATACGTTAATATTGAAGAGCTGTAAGGGATAGAACTTGAAGAGGCGGTCCTAGGGTTTTTGGAATGAGGAAAATCGGATTAGGGATGTATTTATAGTGAATTTCTGAAGTTTGAGTTGCATTAGGATACAACAGGAACGCACGCGTGCGTACCTTCCACGCACGCCGTGCGTGACCCCCAGACGCCCCAAACCTTAGTTTTTGCCCCGTTTCTTCCCCATTTGGACCTCCCCTTTGCCCCAAACACTAAACCAAACATAATAAACGACCTAAAGACCGTGTAAACAATATGAAACACAATTTTAATTATTTCTCAAATTCTCTCAAATTTTCGGGGTATTACACAACCGGTCAGTTTTGATGAGACGGTTGGAGTAAACATTTACATGGCTCAACCATTGGGTTTCCCATTGAGTTGTAAGGAGAAGTTGGTGTGCAAACTCAAGAAAAGTCTATACGGATTGAAGCAAGCTCCTAGACAGTGGTACTTGAAGTTTGATAGTTTTATGTAGCGGAATGGGTACACTAGATGCAAGATGGACCATTGCTGTTACTTGAAGAAATTCAAGTCATCATACATTATTCTTCTATTGTATGTTGATGACATGTTGGTGGCTAGATCAAACATGCAGGAGATCAACAAGCTAAAGAAGAAGTTGTCCGAAGAGTTTGAGATGAAGGATGTAGGGAAGGCGAGACAGATTCTTGGGATGAGCATAGTCAGAGACAAGGTGGAGGGTACTTTAAAGCTTTCACAGCAGAAGTACATTTAGAAAGTCCTTGAGAAGTTTAGAATGACAGATGCCAAACCAAGTAGTACACCATTACGGAGTCACTTGAAACTCTCCAAGCAACAATCTCCAAAGAGTGATGAAGACAAGGAAGAAATGGCTAAAGTTCCTTATGCATCAGCAGTTGGCAGTTTGATATATGTCATGGTGTCAACAAGGCCAGATATTGCTCATGCAGTGAGAGTTGTTAGCAGGTTCATGTCAAATATGGGGAAGGAACATCGGGAAGGAGTCAAGTGGCTTTTACGCTACTTGAAGGGCACTTCTGAAGCTGCCCTTTGTTTCAGGAGGAATGGTGTAATCCTGGAAGGATTTGCCAATACAGATTTGAGGGGTTGTTTTGATTCCGGGAAAAGCATTATGGGGTATGTGTTCACTATTGGAGGTACATCAATCATTTGGATGTCCAGACTACAAAAGAGTGTGGCTCTTTCAACCACATAAGCAGAGTATATGGCCCTTGCTGAAGCGGCTAATTCACTAGTACAAAAAAGGCTTTTCACATCGGTCAAAAAAGGCTTTTCACATCGGTCAAACAGCCGATGTGGTTCCGGCCCATGTGAAAAGTATTGACTTTTCACATCGGTCAATGAACCGATGTGGAAATTCTTTCTACATCGGTTGTTCAATGCCCGATCTAGAAGATAGTCCGAAACGGCCTTTTTAATGATATTTCACATCGGTTGTAACCCGTGTAAAAAAGCAATCACATCGGTTATTTTACAACTGATGTAGAAAAGCTTCATTTTTTCCCGGAGCATGAGTTTTTCACATCGGTTATAACACATGTAGAAAAGATTTCACATCGGTCATTTTATCAACAGATGTGAAAAGCTTCATTTTTTTCCAAAACATATGTGTTTCACATCGGTTATAACTCATGTATAAAAGCAAATCACATCGGTTATTTTACAACTGATGTGAAAAGCTTCAATTTTTTCGGTATTTTTCAGGAAAAAATTTGCAATATGACCCCCGTTTATACTATAATCACATCATTAACAATATCATCAACTACTATAGCACAATTTTTCACCTGTTCACTTGATCCATCTAAAACAATAACACAAGCTATTTTTCAATTCTTCCACAAATGTTAAACAAGTTCAAGTAACAACTTAGTACATAATAATAAGCTAAAATAAAACAATCCTTGCACAAGTCTAGAGTAATAACACATTGTATAAAGTTACAAGCCTCATCATCACTCAAAAACTTAAACAAACACGTTCATCATGTGTCATTGATGGACTGCGTCATTTCTAAGAAATATGATGCCCAACGAGTTCGTACTTCATCAATCTCTTCTGATGAGAATGGTTCCGGATTGGCCAATCGCTACAAATTAAATAAGAAGGTTATTAAAAAACATTACATGGAGCTAGCAAACATATTGAATGTATATAAAATAATAATGTACCTCATCCCACATTTCAAGAATTACCGCTGAAAGAATATTCAACATATGCAACATCACATAACAACCACATTCATAACTCCCAACTTGCATTCGAGACTAGATACAAGTTAGAACAACATAATTACTGATAAGGAATTACGATATTCGAATGGGTGCTACACAAATGAGATTAAAAATAACATACAAAGTAAAGTAGTAAGTATTTACCATAGGAATTGAATAATCCATTTCACTCTTCCCTTTCTTGAGTTGAGCCTAAGGCTTGCCTCAAAACGGAATGTACAAAATACTTACGCATCAATAATATTTTTGAATTGTCTATTTGGCTTATTGCCCAAAGAAACAATAGTGTTTTGGACAGGAGAGAGAATAAAGAGTTGCAAATGATTCATGTATACATAAAAATAAGATACAAGACAAATAATAATTTTAAAAAAATAATACATAAAAAAATATTGTTATCTTCAACACGGAGCCAAGTATGTGTTCTAGTAACTTTTACTTAAGAGAACCGCAAAGAAGTAGAAATGGTTCCATGTCATGAGCTGCAATATGTGTAAAGAGAACCACAATGTTAGAGAATATTCAACTCATCTTTCGAAGTTAGTCACACCTTCCATGTGTGTAAACTACAAGTCAGAATCACAAAATTAAGCAAACAATGAAACAAATAAATGATAAAAGGTGTAATATTGTAACATAGAATCGTCATGTCTAGGGAAGAGAAGTAATATAGGCAACACATCGAAAGTTCTTGAATGTCTTTTGATAGTGTCATGAAAGGACCATATGCAACACCTCCTAAGGCCAAAAAATAATGTTAGTTGGAAGCAAATGGTAATGAATAATGAAGAGAAAATTAAGTACTCCATGGGCAAGAATCTTAATGAGGAACTTTCTTAACCTTAACCGAGGGTTGTGCTATAAAAGCTTCTTAGTATATACTGCATACCATCATATTCATTTGCAAATGTAGAATCCAAATGAGTTGTTTGTCCTATACGAAGTTGAAGATACAACATTGTCTAGATAATGCAAGCCATATTAACATTATAAGGAGTTTTGTTTTATGTATAAAAAAGACAAAGCTAAAAGTAGTATTTAATGAGAGAAAATCAAGCATTCAAGTTATGTAATGAAGTGAATGAAAAGTGTACCTTAGAAGTTAGTGGATGTTTATCACCTAAAACAATAAATAGCGAAGAGAGCCCCTTTAACCAAGAAAATTGATAAGCTAGCATTTTAGGACATTGTTAGCTATGAATTATTAGTTGTGAATTTACTAATGTAATTCAGGATTCCTAAATAGATTGCATTATTCCAGACCTTCAAGAAAAAGTAAACAAAAAAAGAAAAAGCAAAGCACATTGCTGCTATCCAGCATGTTTCTGCAAAATCTGATATGATAATCGTTATGTGTTGCTGTTTAATTATTTTTTATAATGCTACAAAGACCAAAAAGAGTCTTGCATAGTTACAGAGAACATCATTTCTTCAATTGCAGAAAGGCAGGCTAATTTCATTGAGGACTCTGGACTCCAAATATTGAAGGTATTAGAGAAAGCCTGAGATTGGCAGTAAAACACTAACTTTATGAGGGGAAGTGCAACACCGTAAAATACATAGCAAGGACTTAAACTTTCCCAATGGACTATGACAACATTTTCACTCTTCAAAAACAGATAAATTGTGGTCTAAGAACAAGTTAATGCTTTTGGTCTTTGTACCTGAAAAATGTTAAGAGTTAAAATGGTTGTTTCTTAATCTACAAAGAACCTAAAAGAAGTCCATAATCATATAAGAAACTTTATATTTCTTTTAAAAACTTGGTCGTGTAGATGTTTTGTCTGCCAGGCAATGCAGGAGGCCTTTTTTGTAAAAAAACATTGATGGTCGTAATACACACTACTTCGTTTGAAATGTCAGAGAGAAACCTAACATTGCAAGGTTCAATTTCGTAGTTCATACAATTTAGAGACAACAAGGTTAATTCATTGGGAAATAGCCATCCACATGACAATAAATAAGTCAAAACATGAAAATATTATACCGACATGAAACATATATAAATTCATACTTGTTGAAGAATGATTGTTGACTCCAATTTTCCTAGAAGAGCCCGTAGATAGTGTTAATCCAGGCCTCTCAGAGGATGGATGCGGTATAGTCCCCAAATGAGCAGGAAAATCTCCAAAATAGCATTTTGTCCGCAGATGGTAGTCCCCTTTCCTCCTGCTTATTGTCCAAATCCCATCTTCCACGTTGAATCTCATCGCCAAGATTGGTGAGTCTCTCATTGAGAATGAATCGGAACCTGTAGTCTTCGTCAGAATCATCCCCACTTGACAAGATTTGGGCATCTGCGAGTGAGTTATCTCTTATCCTTGTCCGGCCAGAAGTAATTCTGGCATCGCCGTTTCCGTGCAACCCACGTCGACGAAGTTGTTCAAAACCCTGTGAATCGTGGCTCGGACGGAGTTGCCAATTCCTCCTAAATCCTTCTCGATCAGCAGCAGTAGCAATCGGATTGAAACCTACTTGTCTCCAATTCCAGGCAGATCCGTGGAGCTCCCCCAATTTGCATTTTGCCCCAGTTCCCAATCGAGCCTGTTCCCTCAGGTCTTCTTGTTGCTTGTCACAAATATTTTTCTCTTACTCTTTGTTTACCTCATTAGAAATGCTCCAGCGCCCTGATCGTCCGCCCTCCGCTGGAACGTCTTCCGCCGTAGCTGAACTGCTCTTCTGTGTCTCTGTCTTCTTTCTGTCCCGAACTAGGTCTAGGTCTGAAATTGAAATCGGCTAACACTGCTCTTCGGTTTCTAACTCGCTGGAAGTCTTTTTTTTATATTCCTTCAGCATCGGTTGGTTTTAACCGATCTAGCATAAAGTTTCTCTAATTATGAAAATTACCCCGTTTTTTTCCACATCGGTTCCAAACATAACCGATTTAGAATATTTTGTAAAATTTTAAAGAGTACCCCGATTTGCTATTTAACATGGGTTATTACAATAACACATCTAAAAAAGTTTTTAAAAATTATAAAAATGACCCCGTGTTAGTATTCTACATGGGTTTTAAAATAACACATGTAGATAAGGTGATGTAAAAAGGCTTTTTGTACTAGTGTAAGGAGTTGATTTGGTTGAAGAACTTCCTTTCAGAGTTAGGCATGAAGCAAGGATATTGTTTTCTATTTTGTGACAACCGGAGTGCTATCCATCTCGCGAAGAATCCGGTGTTTCATAGTAGAACAAAACACATCAAGTTGCGGTATCATTTTGATAGAGTATATCTAGAGAGAAGTGAGAGCTAGAGAGAGAAGTGCAATAATATGCTTCAATAGAATGATTTGTAACCCCTATAACTACTCCCAAGGGGAGTATTTATAGAGAAAATTAGGGTTGGGCTCCCAAGCCTTGGGCTTGGAAGGCCCATTTACAACTGGACCGCTACTGGGCCGAATACAAAGCCACTAATGGACTGTACAAGTGAGTAAGTGTAGGATCCGATTCTGGGAGGTCCTCGTGGCCGACGAGGTCGTGGCCGACGAGGGCACGGCCGACGAGGGCACGGCCGACGGGGGCACCCGGGTTCCTTGGACTCGGGATCATAATCCGGGTTGGCTTCCTCTCGGCCGACGGGGGCGTCTTGGCCGACGAGGGCGTTTGGCCGACGAGGGCGCCACTCTGTCTTGTGCTCTGTTCTTCCGAGTATGTGGGTCCTGGGGCTCAGACCCATATACTCCATCAGGAGTCCCCCACTCTCTAAGCTGAGACGTAGACGAAGTGAAGGAGAGTAGATTTCTGTGCTTTGTTGCTTTTGGCCGACGCGGGCATTTCCAGGCCGTTAGCCGTTGTGGCGTTGGCGTTGTTTCCTCTCTGGTGATTCTATTCTGTGCTTTGGCCGTTACCTGTTCCTTGCTGTGGGCGGGGAGGCCGTCATTTCCTTAATGTGTTTTGGGACGATGAGTGTCCTTCCTTCAATGGTGGCCGTTGAGGGCACGCTTTCCCTTTCCTGGCCGTTGGTGTTTGAAGTTTACGTTTGGGCCGGTGAGGCCGTTGAGGTTGTTCCTTTGTGTTTTTGGCCGAAGAGCCCGTCAAGATTATTGTTGGCGAAGGACGATGAGTGTCCTTGCCTCTAGTGGCTTGTTGGCCGTTGCTAGTGACGTTATGGGCCTTTGGCCGATGAGGTTCTGTTGTGCTGTATGGATGATGTGGCCATGTTTTGTGGTTACCTTGTTTATACCTTTGTTTCGTTGAGGCCGGTGTAGTCCCCCAGTCCCCCACTGCTTCAGGCCGAAGAGAGTGAGGGGTGAAGGAGTTGCCTGAGTCCTTGGCCGAAGCGGTCTCGCCGTAGTCCCCCTGAATCCAACTCTCATGGCGATTTTCTAGCCAAGGTAACCCTGTGGGAGAACCCTTGTGCGCAGATCGCTTGTAGAGAGTTATCATCAAGGGTTATTACGAGGAGCCGAAGGCTGTGGGCTATTTGTTCCCTTTGTTCTGTGGCCGTTACGTACCTGGCCGTTGCCATCCTCTTATTGTTTGGCATTTGTGATATTGGTGAGCAAATGGGACGTTGAGGGCGCTTGCTGGCAGTTGTAAAGCCGTTGAGCGTGTGTAGGCCGTAGAGTCTGATTTGCCAGTGGGCCGTTGATATGGGTTGGTCCTGGCCCGTTGGTGACGTGGTGGCCCCCCAGTGGTGGCCGTTGATGTGGCCATTTGGTGAGTGCCACGTGTAGTGACCGTTGGTGGTGGGGTCTATAAATACCCCTTCCCCTCCGACGAAGAATCACATTTGCATTCTGAATTTGTCGAAGTGCTGGCCGATTTTCTAGAGAGAGAAACTCCCAAGCCTGTTCTTCGTGTTCTTCATTGTTTGAGGTTAGTGTTCATCACGATCTTCCTCACTTTTCATATTTTGCTCCGTAAGTAGTTGATCTAGTGTTAGGCATCTAAACACCCTTAGATCGTAAGTTCTCCTTAAGCCCGTAGTAGTAATGAAGAGTTTGAACGAAGACTACTACCCCTACGACGACCAGCCCTCCACGAGGTCCCTTGACTACGAGGTGCTCGAGGAGTTTGAAGAGGAGATAGAGCGTTTGAGCCCCTACAAATCCGTAGAGCTAATGGACGAGGAGATCGAGGACGAGGAGTCCGCCTCCTCTTCAGAGGGTGAGGACGTAGGTGCGTCCCGAGCGGTGGACGGGGCGTCCACCTCTGCTGTCGTTCCGTGCCCGAAGCCGGTATCTGCCGTGAAGGGCGCATCGAAGCCGAAGAGAGTGAGGAGGCCGAAGAATGGGCCGGGTCTCTCCTACTTGGACCTTACCAACATATTCCTGATTAAGCCGGAGAGCAGTGAGGCCGACTATCTTGTCGCCCAGATGTACGTGGGGCCGTTCGGGCGGGTTAGGGCACCCAGGCCGACGGACCATGTTCTACTTCAGCCACCGGGATACTTCGGAGTATACCCGATGAGTTTTGCTAAGGGGCTGAGGTTCCCCCTTCACCCCTTCGTCACCGAGTATCTGGACATGGTGGGGCTTCCTCCGGCTCTGCTGACGCCGAACAGTTATTCCTTGATAGTGGGCTTCTTGCTTCGGTGTGAGGAGTTGGGCTACAGGCCGACCACGGCCTTATTCATGAACTTGTACCAGATCGGCCGAGGAAGCCACAAGAACTGTGCGGCCTATGCCACTCTTCAACAGCTGCCGAGGAAGAGGAGCTTCACGGATTTGCCTACGTCCATTCATGGGTGGAAGAGCAAGTTCGTGTTTGTGTCCATTGGTGAGAGTGGCACCGAGTTCCCCTCCCTCGGCCACACCGGGAGGTTCAACCTTCATGACCCGCCGAAGAGCTCTATTCTGGACGCTCAGGTGGAGGCTTTCCTGGAAGGGGGGCCGAGGAGCGTGAAAGATTACGTCACTGAATACAAGATGACGGCCCTCGGCTTCTTCAGATATCACTTGTATGGAGATAAGGAGGATGACCTCCAACTCTGGCCGAGGATGACCACCAACTTTGAGGAGGCCGATGGCCCGCCTTTGGGCATTCCCGCTGAGGCCGATGGTAATTCTTCTTCGGCTTTGTGTCTTTACGTTTTGTCCTTTGCCTTACTAATCTGTTTGTGCTTTTCCCTTGTAGATTTTGTCATGGACCGCCGTTCTATGATGGCGATTGCGAAGGCCAAAGCGGCCGAGGAGATTGCTGCTAAGGCGGCCGAAGCGGCCAGGCGTGCCGCGGCCGGTGTGGGCGGGGCTAATGCAGATGCGGCCCCAAAGCCTGCCCCGTCCAAGAAAAAGAGACCGGCCACTGACGGCCAGAAGAAGTTGCCGAGGCCGGCGTGAGCGTCTCTAAGAAGACGAAGAGGGCTCCTTCCCCTTCTCCTGCCAGTGAGGCCGGTACGCTTACCGTCCCCAGCGTGGGCGATGGTGGTCCCGTCGTGGACCTTACTGTTGCTGATGGTGCCGCCCCAGCGCTTCCTCTCGTCCAGGAACCACGGACGCAGAGGGCCGGCAAAGAGGTTGCCGGTGCTACCTATCAGAAAGTGATAGAGTACCCCGTCGGCGGGGGCGTGTTTAATGAGCTCGTCCCCGGCCATGTCGTCCTTGCCAAGGCCATGCCGGCCAAAGATCAGGCTCATTTGAAGAAGCTCGAGGACCCGAAGATCTATGAGGGCGGCATGGATCTTCTCGTCCAAGTAAGTGATTGTCCTTATACTCTTTTCTCTCTTCGTCTTATGTAGAGTTTTTGCCTGACCTTTGTTTTTCTTATGCAGAGTGCCTTCATGCTTATGGAAAACCATAAGAGGCAGTACTGGGAGATAGTCCGCCTGCAAGCGCTGGAGCAGAAGGCCGCCTCGGCCGACGAGGCGGTAGCTTGCCTTGACCGGCTCCGGGAGGATGCCAAGGCGCTGCAGGCCAAGGCTGATGAGGCCGTCGCAGCCAGGGACGATGCCCTGGTCAAGCTCGAAGAGAGCAGAAGGGAGCTTGAGGAGTCCCGTAGAGCGCTTGAGGCCGAGAAGCGCAGGAGCGAGGAGGCCGCCAAGGCGAAAGCTGAGGCCGAAGCCGCCGTTGTGAGGGCTGCCGATGAGGCTGTTGAGAAGTTCTTGGCCGAAGGGTGGAAGGCCGATGAGAGGCTCCCCTGGTGTTACGAGGTGGTGGCCGCCAGGCTGGAGAATTGGGGGATGAACTCCCCTGCCGGCCGGGAGTATTTCAGCCAGGAGATGTCTGTTTACTACAACCTGGGGCAGGAGCGGATGCAAAGGCTCCTGTACCGGCGGCTATCCCGGGCGTTGAAGGCCATGAATTACACGGCCGGATGGGCTAGACGAAACCTGAAGCTCCCAAAGCTGATGAAGGATCCCGAAGGGCAGGCCGCGCTTCCGCTGTCGGAGCGGGAGTCCCCCATAGAAAGCTCCGGCCTCGGCGAGCCGGACTATACCGAGTTCGATTTCTTGGATGATGCCACCAGCGCCGCTGCCGGCCAGGAAGCTGAGGCCGATGAGGAGGGGGCCGACGAGATTGAAGAGCCAGCCCCGGAGGCTTGATCGGCTAATCCCTATTGTAGTTAGCTTTTCATTTTTTTGCCCAATTATGTAATGGCCGTAGTGCCCTCCAATTGTAATGAATTTTATCAATCGAGGAAATTTTTGCTGTCCTGTTCGGCCTTGAATCCTTTGTGTGCTTGTTTGCTGTGTCATTTCAATTCTGTAAATTGTCTAAGTATCAAGTCATAACTTGGGTCACCCGCGAGTGTCCGCTACGTCCGTGAGGTTGGCCTTCCCGTCCAGTAGTCTGGTCGGCCTATGCCTTTTTGATTTACTGTCATAACACTTGGGAAAAAATTCCCCAAGTGTTTTTGGGTCCATGTAGATCCCGTCTTTACGGCCTAGTGGCTTCGTCGGCTTGGACGTAGTTTCATAACACTTAGGAATTTTTCAAAAATTTTCTAAGTGTTTTGGGATCCACTTAGGTGCTTTCCTTTCGGCCTGGTGGCCTTGTCGGCTTGACCGGTGTTCCTTTGCCATCATAACACTTAGGATCTTTTCAGACAATTTCCTAAGTGTTTTGGATTCCTTTTAGGTGCTTCCGTTTGTAGCCTTGACCGTAGTGTCCGTTCTGTTTTAGCGTTGGCGTCCTCATCGTCCTGGCCTTGGATACATCTGGCCATGGCCATTGGCGGCTTGTATCCCTGTGTTCTGGCCGATAAGGGCACCTTCACCATAGTCTCGTGGACTTTGAATTTTTCATAAGTACACATGTGAAGGTGTAGGTGGCTAACGGCTTTGTAGTATACTGGTACCCGCTTCGGCTAGAGTTTCTCCATTTTAGTACTTAGATAATTTCCTAAGTATAAATGTTAGGCGTTTACTTCTTCGCGGTGCCACTGCCGGCCGAGGTCTGGCTTGTGGCCGATGAGGGTGCTGGACAAAAAATAGCTTGTCCAAGGAGATGGTCCTGTATTCGTCGGCTAGCTATGGTTCCAGTGCCTGCGTCGGCCATCCAAGGTGCTGTGCCCGCTTCATCCCGGTCATCCTCAGGATTGCGATGCCTTGGTTCATACCCAGCGTTGGTGCCTCAAAGGTCCATGGCCGATGAAGGTCACCTCTCGCGTGTCACCCAACCGATGTGGTTAGGGTTTTTAAAGGCGTGTGTATCGGCCTTGATTGTTCCCTCGTGGTGCGTGGACGTGTCGTCCATGCTGCCTGTCAGTGGTACTAAACTTGTGTTCAACTGATATGTACTTGGCCGAAATGGGCCTGAATTTTGGGGATTTTATTTTTTCATTGCTCGAGGCCGGCAAGTGTGCGCGGCCGTCGGCTTCCCTCTTTTTCCCTTGTATGTTTTTTTTTTTTTTTTTTTTTTTTTTTTTTTTCGTTTCGGGGGGTATCCTTCTTTCAGGCTTCGGCCGAAGGGTGTGCTCGTCCTTCGGCCGGTTCGGACTTCGTTTATAACGTCCGTGGTCTCAGGGCGGGTCCCGTCGCCTATTTATGACGCGGGCTAGACTTTTGGTCGGTTTCCAACGGCTGTCGTTGCCCATCCCTGAGTTTTGGGATTTTGTCACCTCGGCCATGATTTCAGGCCTGTCGTCCTGCGATCTGGCGCGTGTACGACGCGGTGAGCTTCCCGTTTCAAGACGTGGGCCGTTTGCGGGCCCCTCGTCCTGGGGACATCGTCGGCCATACCTGAGCGTTTCACTTCTAGGTTTACGGGGCCAGGACGATGTGCTCTCTCAGCTAGGCCTGAGCCCTTCGCTGATACAAAGTACAATGGAGTGCCTGAGCTTGTCGCTCGTAGGCTGCAAATGCAAGGGGCCATGTCGGCCAGACCTGAGCCTTTCGCTCTAAGGTGGCCGACGAGGGCACCTGCTAATGTTTTTACTTTAAATTCCAGAGAAAAAATCAGAACATGATTTTATTCATAAGTGGCTCGAGGCCGAGGGTGGCGTTCAATCAGTAACCCGTTAAGGGGTGAGGGCTTCGTCGTCTACACCTCCTTCGGATTACTGATAAAACTTCACCAGATGATGTACATTCCATGTTCGTGGTACATTGGACCCATTCGGTCGTTTAAGTTTGTAAGTGCCGGGTTTGACCACGGCACTGACGATGTAGGGCCCTTCGTACTTCAATGCTAGCTTGCCACCCTCTGTCGGCTGGCTTGCTTCCCTTCGGCGGAGGACGTAGTCCCCCACCTGATATTCCCGGGAACGTACCTTGGCGTCATAGTATGATTTCACTTGACGCCGGTAGTTCTCTGCTCGGACGTAAGCTTGCTCACGCCTCTCATCAACCAGGTGTAGGTCAATCTTCATGTTCTCTTCGTTGGTGTCAGGCTCATATTGCTCCACTCGCCGGCTGGGGATGGCTACCTCCGTGGGCGCCTTCGCCTCAAAGCCGTAGCATAGGGCGAAAGGTGTTTCGCCTGTCGCCCTCCTCGGCGTGGTTCTGTAGCACCACAGGATGTTGGGGAGCTCGTCGACCCAACTACCTCCGGCGGCCTGGAGGTTCTTCTTCAGCCCCTCCATTATTGTTCTGTTGGCGTTCTCGACCTGCCCGTTGCCCTGAGGATAGGCAACGGAGGAGAAGCGGTGCCTCACCCCAAACTCCCGGAGGAGCTCCTGGAAAGGGGCTGCCTCGAATTGGGTGCCGTTCTCTGATATAATCTCCTGGGGGACGCCAAAGCGTGTAATGATGTTCTTGTAAACAAATCTTTGGCATCTGGCCCCCGTGATGCTGGCCAAGGGTTCCGCCTCGACCCACTTGGTGAAGTAGTCGACGACGACGATGATGTAGCGGTTATTCCCGGCGGCTCTGGGCAGGGGGCCGACCAGGTCAATCCCCCATCTGGAGAATGGAATTGCGGTGCTGACAGGGGCATAATTGACAGCTGGCCGACCAGGGGCCTTCTGGAGTACCTGGCATGTGGTGCATTTCCTGGCCAGGTCAGCGCAGTCGCGTGCCATCGTCGGCCAGAAAAAGCCCTGGACGACGAGACGCCGGGACATGCTGAAAGGGCCCTGGTGCGAGGAGCAGACGCCGCAATGTACTTCTTCCATGGCTGTGTCGGCCTCGTCCTGGTGCAGGCACCGTAGGAGAGTGCCATTATAGGACCGTTTGTAGAGTTTGCCATCTTCGATGGTGTAGCTTGGGGCCCTGAGTTTGGCGAGTTTGGCCCTCTCCTCGTTCGGGGGCAACTCCCCCGTTGTGATGAAGGTGGCTATGTCGGAGATCCAGTCCTCTGGTCGCTGGTGGACGCACAAGACGGGGCTGGCATGGATACTGGACATGCTCAACTCCTCGATCTTGGCCAACTGGGAGATGTGCTCCGGGGTGTCCGAGCTGAGCTTGGAGAGGATGTCGGCTTCGGCGTTCTCGGCCCTTGGGATCTGAGTGATCTCATGGGTTTCAAACGCTTTCAGCAATTCCTCCGTCGCTTGTTTGTACTGCCTCATTCGGCCTTCCTTTGCTTCGTACGATCCCTCCACCTCGCCCACTACTAGTTTGGAATCGCACTTGATTCTGAGGTGCTTGGCCTTGAGGCCGGCGGCGAGTCTGAGACCGCTGAGGAGGGCCTCATACTCGGCTTCGTTGTGGACACCCTGAAGTTGAAGCGGATGGCATAGTAGGCTCTGAATCCTTCAGGGGATATGAGGACGACGCCGCCGCCGCCGCATGATTTCGCGGCCGACGAGCCGTCAGTGAACAGGGTCCACGTGTCGTCCGGCTCCGGCCCGGGGTTGGCGACGGCCGTCTCCCTTGCTGTGCATTCGATGACGAAGTCGGCCAAGGCTTGCCCTTTGATAGATGGCCTTGGCTTGATCTCAATTTGAAACTGACTGAGGAAGATCGCCCACTTCACCATCCTCGAGGAGCTAGTGGGGCTCCTCATGAGCGCGCCGAGAGGCTGCTGGGTCAGCACATGGACGATGTGGGCTTGGAAATAGTGCCCCAGCTTCTTCACGGTGTGGACGATGGCCAGTACCGTCTTCTCAATGGGGGAGTACCTGAGCTCGGCCTCCCTAAGTGTCTTGCTGATGTAGAAGATGGCCTTCTGCACCCCTTCGTCCTCACGGATGAGCACGGAGCTGATGGCCGACGTGCTCACCCCTAAGTACAGGAAGAGGGTTTCGCCGGCTTTGGGCTTGGAGAGTATGGGTGGGGACGACAGGTACCTCTTCAATTCGTCGAATGCTTCCTGGCACTCCGTCGTCCACCTGAAGCTGGTTGCCTTGCGCATGATCTGGAAGAAGGGGAGTGCCCTCTCAGCTGACCTGGAGAGGAAACGGTTCAAGGCCGCCAGGCGCCCCGTCAGTCGCTGTACCTCCTTGACGTTGCGGGGCGGCTCCATGTTGATGATGGCCTGCGTCTTTTCCGGGTTTATCTCGATGCCTCTCCGGCTGACCATGTAGCCGAGGAACTTGCCACCCTGGACGCCGAAGGCGCATTTCTTGGGGTTGAGGCGGAGCCTGAATTCCTTCATTATCTCAAAGATTTCCCGGAGGTCGTCGGCGTGGGAGGTGGCCTGCGTGCTCTTGACGATCATGTCGTCGACGTACGCCTCCATCGTCCGGCCAAGGACCGCCCTGAAGATCTTGGCCACCATCCTAGTGTAGGTGGCGCCGGAGTTTTTGAGTCCGAAGGCCATGACGAGGTAGCAAAAGATTCCCTCTGGGGTCATGAATGCCGTCTTCTCGGCGTCCCCTTCATGCATGGAGATCTGGTGGTACCCTCTGAAAGCGTCGAGGAACGACATCAACTCGCACCCCGCCGTCTCGTCCACCAGCTGATCGATGTTGGGGAGAGGGAACGGGTCCATGAGGCACGCCTTGTTCAGGTCAGTGTAGTCAACACACATTCTGAACGTCGGCGGCTTCTGTGCGAGGACGACGTTGGCCAACCATGTTGGGTACTTCACCTCTTTGATATGTTTGATTGATAGGAGCATGGCGACCTCCCCTTTGACGAAGTCCCGCCTGTCAGCGGACAAGTAGCGCCGCTTCTGTTTGACGGGCGCAGAGGCCGGATCGACGGTCAGCCGGTGAGTGATCACCTGGCGGCTGATGCCGGGCATATCGTCCGGGCCCCACGCGAAGACAACGGCGTATGACCGTAGGACGAGGAGGATGGCGTCTCGCTGGTCCTGGGGGAGTTGCTTTCCGACCCTGAGAACCCGCTCCGGCCGGGAGGTATCCAGAGGGATTTCCTCGACCTCCTCGGTTGGCTCCGCATGTGGCCTCTCCTCGTCCATGGCGGCGGCGGCCGTGATGGTATCTATCCGCTGTCCCTCCCTTTCGGCCGGCCTCGTCAGCTTGAGGTAGCAAGCTCTGGCTATCCTCTGATTTCCTCTGGCGTAGCCGATGCCGTCGCTGGTGGGGAACTTCAAGCATAGGTGCTTCATGGAGATGATGGCCTCCAAGTCCTCCAGCGCTGGCCGGCCCAAGATCAAGTTGTGGGCGCACTGGAGGTTGACCACCATGAACTCCATGTCAATTTTGGCATGGTGGGGGCCGTCACCGACTTCCACGGGGAGGACTATCGTGCCCTCGGCGTCGATAGAGTCCCCGGTGAAGCCGGATAACGGGGTCTTGATCGGCTTCAGCAGAGCTCTGTCCAGCTTCAGCTGCTTAAAGGTGTCTAGGTACATCACGTTGACGGAGCTCCCCGTATCGATGTAAGTGCGGTGGATGATGGAGTCACCGATCTCACATCGGATGACGAGGGCGTCCCTGTGTGACTCCGTACCCGGAGGCAGATCCTTGTTGGTGAAGGTGATCGCCTCCGTTCGCTGCTTCTTCGGCTGGGGGGGAACGTGGGACACCTCTCCAATGTAAAGGGATTGGGCCCATTTCTTCCTCTGAGTGGCGGAGTCCCCCCCAGTGTTCCCGCCCACGATGAGGTGGATGTGATTCTTCTTCGGCGGAGGCTCCTCGAAGTCCTCGTCGTCGCTGAGTCTACCAATCTCGCGCTTCTTCGCAGAGGGTTCGCCCCCACGTTTGCCGGTGTTTACCCAAGTGTTTTTACGTGGGCCACCTTTGACAAACTGGGAGAGTTCCCCCTGGCGAATAAGACGCTCGATGGCCTTCTTTAATGTGATGCAATCGTCGGTGTTGTGCGACGAGTTCTTGTGGAACCGGCAATACGTGCCGCCCTGTTGGATGGCCAGGACCTCCTCGGCCGGCCGAGGAGCCTGCTCGATGAGGCCGTGCTTCTCGGCATAATCGAGGATGGTGCCGACCGGGTGGGTGAGGGCTACCCCCGGCCGTTCCATCCTCGGCCGCCAGTGGCGGTCTTTCTTACTTTGTCCACCAGAGCCGTGGCGGCCCTGGGCACCCTGGCCGGCCGGGGACGGACCCGAGGCCGGCGAAGGATTTGTCTTCTTGGGGGGATGGCCCCCCTCTCTCTTGTGATTGTGGAGCTCGTCGGCGTCGGCATACAAGCCTCCGCGTTGGAGCGCTTTGGCGTACGACCTCGGGGGGTCAGTGATGAGGCTCCTGGCGTACGGGGAGCTGCGGAGGGCTCCCTGGTACAAGGCGAGGAGGGTGCGCTCATCGGCCCCCTCGACCTCCTCGGTCTCCCTCGTCCACCGGTCGATGAATGACCGGAGGGACTCCTCGTGCTGCTGTTTGACGGAGAGGAGGTGGGTGAAATACTTCTTGGCGCGCTTCCTCCCGGCAAAGTGAGTGAGGAAGCGCTGGGCGAGATCTTGCCATGAGTCAATGCTTCCCTCTGGCAGTCCGTTGAACCACTCGTACGCTGGCCCCTCGAGAGTAGAGAGGAACCAACGGCAGAGGTATTCGTCGGACGCGTTCACCATCAGCATGTTGTTTTGATAACGGCTGAAGTGCTCCTGGGGGTCTGATCGGCCATCGTAGGACTTGATGGCGTTCCCCCTGTACTTCTCAGGGATGGGGGCCGAGAGGACCCTGTTGGTGAAAGGGGTCCTGGTCCTGACCTGGATGATGGGGTCACCCCGCCCTTCGGCCAGCTCCCTCTCCAGGGCGCTGACTTTGTTCATGAGCGCGTTGAGGCCGGGGTCGTTGGAGGCGCCGGCCGTAGGGACGTTGGCCGACTGCTTGGCCTCCATCTGAGCCAACCTCCTTTCCAGCTGGGCGATGACCTCGTCCCGGGGGTCCCTGTCGGCCGCGACGGCACCCGGCTGGTTCCTCCGGCGCTCGTTGTGAGCCGCGTTGATCTGGTGACGCACGTCATCCTCGTGCAACTTCCCCTTGCCCTTGTCCGGGCGGGGCTGGTCCGCTGTCCGGGACACAGACCCCAAACTCTCCCTTGGCGAGCCAGGACGAGGATCACCAATCCGTCCCGCCATCCTCTCCGAAACCGGAAGACGGCGCGTGTCACCTAGCCTATTGAAGGCAGAGGCTTTTCCACGCGCTGGGGTCTGCCCGGGCCGAAGAGGGGAAGCAGGGTGTGAGTGGGACGACGCCGTGTCCTGGGCCACAACCCCCTCATTGTTGCCTATCTGGTCGGCCAGGGGTTGGGGATGAGGAGGTGGAGTGACGTTTCCCCCGGTCCTTGGCAAGAGTGCGCTGAGGACGGTGGGATTCTGAGCCAAGCTGGCGATGATAGCCGATAGTGCGGCCTGGACCTGAGGATCTACGGACGGAGAGGCCGCGGCCATAGGCTGGGCCGGGGCGTGGTCCGCTTTCTCAGCTCGTTTCTTTTCCAGGCCGAGGCGGGCGTCGGGGACTCCGCCGTTGAGTTGGTTGCGGAGGTCCGTCGTGAGGTTGAAGGCTTCCTGGAAGAGGTCCCCTCCGCCGACCTGGTCGGCCGTGGCGTCCTCATCGTGCTCCCTTGGCTCTTGGTCCTCAGGGATGGCTTTGCTGACGAGGTTGCGGTTTGACTTAGTTCTCCCCATGATCAGTGGTTAGCTGTGCTTGGTAGCGACGAAGGGTGCTAACTTGATTGTTCTAGCTCTCAACGACAGCACCAAATGATAGAGTATATCTAGAGAGAAGTGAGAGCTAGAGAGAGAAGTGCAATAATATGCTTCAATAGAATGATTTGTAACCCCTATAACTACTCCCAAGGGGAGTATTTATAGAGAAAATTAGGGTTGGGCTCCCAAGCCTTGGGCTTGGGAGGCCCATTTACAACTGGACCGCTACTGGGCCGAATACAAAGCCACTAATGGACTGTACAAGTGAGTAAGTGTAGGATCCGATTCTGGGAGGTCCTCGTGGCCGACGAGGTCGTGGCCGACGAGGGCACGGCCGACGAGGGCACGGCCGACGGGGGCACCCGGGTTCCTTGGACTCGGGATCATAATCCGGGTTGGCTTCCTCTCGGCCGACGGGGGCGTCTTGGCCGACGAGGGCGTTTGGCCGACGAGGGCGCCACTCTGTCTTGTGCTCTGTTCTTCCGAGTATGTGGGTCCTGGGGCTCAGACCCATATACTCCATCACATTTCATCCGAGAATTGATTGCAGATGGTACTATCAATCTAAAGAAGATCCTTGGTACGAAGAATCTAGCAGACATGCTTATAAGGGCGGTGACAACGGAGAAGTTGAAGCTATGCATGGCTTCAACTGGCCTTCCAGATACTTGATAAGAAGGCGTGAACGAGAAAGAGAGAGATCATGGGTTTTTCAGAGGATACAAGTTCTTGGATGACAGATGATTGTTGACCAAGCCTCCAAGTGGGAGATTGTTGAAGATGGAGCCTTGTTTTGAATGCAGAAGCAGATACCCGACCGGGTATGTTGGGTTACCCGACCGGGTATGCGGAAGCTTTTGGCCTGGTAACTCTCTGGAATGGATACCTGACCGGGCATATGTGAGTTACCCGACCGGGAATGTTGAAGTCTGGACCTGGGAAGAATACCCGCCTGACTACCAGACCGGGTAGCGTGCAAGAAATCCCTCTGGAATAGATATCCGACCGGGTACAGGAGGTTACCTGACCGGGTATGCGGTAAAAATAGAAGTGCGGATTTTTATTTTGGGCCTGCAGCTCTCATGATTGTTTAGGTTTTTTGAAACCTATTTAAACATCTTGTACTTGTAAACTCTGACGCCGACATAATAATACACTGCTCTCTCTCGTTCGCCGTGGACTAGCACAATTACCCCGATTGTGTGAACCACGTAAAATTCTTGTGTTCTTGATCTTTAATTTATCGTTTCTAATTCGTAACACTCATAAACGTGAAAACGGGTGTAACTGTTTCTATTTCTATCAAAACTAAGATTTGTCCATTGTCGCATTCTTGAATAATCAATAACTGGGAACTCTTCAAATAGATGACTTTGGAAAAGTGATATGAATGTTTTAAAAAAGCCTCAATTTTCGAAGTCTTTAATTTGCTTTCATTATGATTAATTTCCAAAGCCTTAAATTGCGTTGCTGATAAATGCATGATTTTCCAAGCAAGCCGGCTGCTTCTCTACTTCTATAATAAGGGTGTTCTGCAATGGGAAAATAAGACAAACTAAAGTACTCCCTCCCTTCCCAAAAATACTTCCCACTTTTCTCTTTGGACTGTTCCTAAAAATACTTCTCACTTTCCCATTTTGGACAATTTGTGTGGCTCACATTCATTTTACCTTTTTCTTACACAACCACAACCATACATTTCCACTTTATTTCACTTTCTTAATAAGCGTGCCAAGTCAAACCGGGAAGAATTTTTAGGAACGGATGGATGGAGTATTTTCTTCTTATTTATACAGTTCAGTAATTAAGTAGTGTACGTAAAATTAATGGGGCATGAATTGAGGGTTTCTTTCTTGGTCATTATCTTCTTCTTCTCATTCACATCCATCTGTACGGTGAATGGAGACCATAACTATAGCGATGCCCTGTCTAAGTCCATTCTGTTCTTTGAGGGCCAAAGATCCGGCAAACTCCCGTCGACGCAAACTATGAAGTGGCGAGGTGATTCTGCCGTCGACGACGGTTCCTTGGCTGATGTATGGTATTTAATTTGAAATAATTGCAAACATATAACCATAATACGAGTACAAATAATGAATAAAAATGTGATTTTATTCGTAATAAAACCTCGTTTAATTTTAATCAAAATTATGATCCTAGCTATTTGGAAGCTATAATATTATGAGCCATCCACTTTTTTCTTTCTTTAATTTGTTTTCAAAACACTAACTTCTATAGCTCTATGAATGTGTTTGATCGAGTTGACTAGTAAGTGGAAGAAATACGGAGTATTAAAAAGAATACTTGCTTTTATCAACTAGTAAGTTGATAGTATTTGCTTTAGTAAATGATGATAAAGATGCATGATATGATGATACATCTCAATTTTAATTAAGATATTTTTGTATAAAAGTATCACCGAATAAAATCGCATTTTGAGTGACTCATATTTAAGGAGTGTGTTTTAGTTTAGTAATTAATTTAATTTAGGGAGAAACCGCTAAATAGGACTAAATGAAAATTTAATTGTCAACATAGGAATATAACTTAATTTTTTTAAATAGGGCTAGCTTTCCAATTGTATCCTTACTTTCTTTTAATACAATTCATATTTCATTAATAACTAAAACATAAAAGTAATAACATAACTTTATTTATAATAAAAATGTAAAAAAAAACAAAAAAAAAACAAACTAAATATTAAATAAAATTTATTTTAAGAATTCTAAAATCAAAAAATTTTAAAAAATTAAAAATTTGTAAAATTAAAACCAAAAAACAAAAAAAACGTACTATATTTTGAGAAAAATGCCAACATGTGTTAGAAATGTCATCTTGATGGTACGTAGTTTTTGAGAAAAAATTGACATATTTTTAGTATTTTTTAAAAATATTTTTAGAATATTTTTATATTTGTTTTTCTATTTTTGGTATCAGTTAAAATATTTTTTATTATTTTTTGTTTTTATTATGGATTGAAAGAATTACTTGATTATTAATTGTTGATTTTTAATTTCCATCTTAGATGATTTATGAATCCTAATAAAATCTTTACACCGTGAATGTGTTTACATGGTTGTTTGATTGTATATGTATGTATTTTTAATTTTTTTTATTACACTATGTGTGAATTGTCAAATACTTTTTTGGGACTTTTTTTGAACTATTATTATTGTGAATGTGTTGATATGGTTGTTTCATTGCGTTGTTTGTTTATTATGTACTTATGTGCTTTAAATTTTTATCAAGCATTATTATGTGCACCACTACAACTGTGAATGTGTTTTAGTTTTTTTAATTACAATTTGTTATGTAATTAAAAATTTTATGTGACAGTGTTAAAATTTGTCGGTAAAAATTTAGTTATTTAAGAAATTTATAAATTTAAATAATTTTAATGTATAAAAGAAACCAAAATGTCACTTGTACATGTTGGCTTAGCTTACACGTCCGCTTAGATGTCAAGTGTACTTTTTCAGTGCACAAACAATGATTTTCATTTTAGTAAAGGAAATTGCATATTTGTGCATTGATAATTCACTTTTTTGGGGTCACAGTCAACTAAATTTAATTTAATAAAATCAAAACTAAGATGGATGGGAGAAAGAATTCAATGTAAGAATTGAATTGTAGGAGGGATGGATTAGATATTTATATGCACGGAAGATCTGATGTGGAATTCAACGTCCCAGGTGGACTTATCCGGCGGATACTACGACGCCGGCGACAATGTGAAATTCAACTTTCCGATGGCCTTCACTACAACAATGCTGTCATGGAATGTATTGGAGCACGGCAGGCGATTGGGCCCTGAATTACAGAACGCACGTGCTGCGATCCGATGGGCCGCCGACTACCTGCTCAAGTGTGTGACTGCCGCACCCGGCCAGATCTTCGTCGGCGTCGGAGACCCAAATTCCGACCACACTTGCTGGGAACGACCGGAAGACATGGACACTGTGAGGAGCGTTTACTCTATTTCGTCGGAGCGTCCAGGGTCTGACGTGGCAGGAGAAATGGCTGCCGCGCTGGCTGCGGCTTCCCTGGTTTTCCGGAGAGCCGACCCGGCTTATTCCAAGAAGCTTCTGGGTAATTCAGTTGACGTGTTCTGGTTTGCAGTCCAGTACGAAGGAAAATATAGTGATCAACTGAAATCTGCAGTTTGTCCTTTCTATTGCTCTTATTCTGGATTCAAGGTATTCCATTTTATATTTTGATACTCCCTCCGTTCTATAAAATAGTTCCCGTTTTGACTTGGATCGGAGTTTAAAAAAATGAGAACAAAGTGGAAATGTATTATTGTGGTTGCGTAAGAAAAAGGTAAATGAATATAAACCACACAAAACTTTCCAAAAAGGGAAATAAGAACCATTTTTTAGGACGGCTCAAAAAGAAAACTGGAAACTATTTTGTGGGACGGAGGGAGTATTTGTTAGGATATACTCGCTCCGTACAATAAAATTCTTCCAATTTCTTTTTTGGGCCGTTCAAAAAAAAATCTCACTTATCATTTTTGGATAATTTGTGTGACTCACATTTATTTTACCTTTTTTCTTACACAACTATAAGTATACATTTTCACTTTACTTTCACCTCCTTAATATGCGAGCGAAGTCAATGTGGGAAGAATTTTATGGGACGAAGAGAGTACTACAAGTAAATACTTCCTCCGTCACGAAAAATTCTTCCCGATTTGGCTTGGATCGGAGTTTAAGAAAGTGAGAATAAAGTGAAATGTATGGTTGTGGTTGAGTTAGAAAATAGTAAATGAATGGTAGCTACACAAACTTTTCCAAAAAGAGAAATGAGAAGAATTTTTTGGGACGTCCCTAAAAGGTAAGTGAGAAGAATTTTAATGGATAGAGGTAGTAAAGTAATTTGAACTTTAAACACAACTAAGGAAGAAGAAAGATTAGAAGGACAAGATTTTAAATTTGTATTAAATGACCATTTACATGCATAATTTTGAGTAGGGTTCAATTCCGATTTGGCTCGGGTGAAAGCTGATTCGGGTTCCACTTAAAAAGGGGTTCAATTCAATACTTCCTCCGTCCCACAATTAAGTTACCACTTTCCTTTTTGGGTAGTCCCTAAATTAAGTTCACACTTCCTTACTTTCCTTATTTGGCAAATTATCTACATCAAAACAGTGTCAAACAGTGCAAAACAGTGTCAAACAATGTCAAACAGTGTTTAAACAGTGCAAAACAGTGCACTCCACAGTAAAGTCAAATTTATTTTCTTAATATGTGTGAAGTCAAACCAAGAACTTAATTGGAGGACGGAGGGAGTATATAGTATACTCAAAGCGAATAATAAGTGATGAAAAATTGATTTTCGAAATTTACTCATTTGAAATGGAAAAATAAAATTCATGAATTTTCAAATGGGATTGTCTCACCCCAGACACACAACTAAAGGGATTTGCCCGCACTAATCATACAAAACTGAACTGAACTCAACTTAAATCGGACTATGTTTATTTCGATTTTAGTCGATAGCATTACTTCCAAACCGTATTAAATCATACCAATATTAAAAAAGCAGGGGGAAACCTCGAATGAAACAATTAATATATTATTAAAATATAACAAATCCAAACCGAACCATGCTGAACCAAACCAAAACAAATATAGTACTCCCTCTGTCCATAAAATAGTTTCTGCATCGACTTGGATCAGAGTTTAAGAAAGTGAGAATAAAATGGAAATGTATGGTTGTGGTTGAGTAAGAAAAAGATAAATGAATGTGAGACACACGAAACTTTCCAAAAATGAAAATGAGAACTATTTTATGGGATAACCCAAAAAGAAAATCGGGAACTATTTTGTGGGACAGATGCCCAGATGGAGTATGTTTTTTCTTGGTAATCATTTTTCTAATCCATTTCAAATTGAAAGAACCGAAAAGCGATTAAGCCAAAACCGATTATTATTACCGACATGTGCAGCCCATCTCGGCTTGATAGGTGTAATTAAACTAATTATAGAGTAATAATCAAGTAAGGAGTATACAAGTTCATGATGGATATATTTTTGTTTTGGTGTTGGCAAGGATGAGTTAATGTGGGGAGCAGCTTGGCTCTTGAGAGCAACCAATGATGACTCATACTACGAAATCATCAAGGCCTTGACAGTCGAATCACCAGACAATTTCAGTTGGGACAACAAGGTTGCTGGTGCCTATGTCCTTCTGTCCAGGGTAAGAGTCACCCACCTCCTGAAATGAACTTCAATGTTTCACCTTATGCATACAATATTTCATAAAATTTTTTCATATATGTGACTAAGAATATGAGTATATTGTTAAACAGATTGTCGTTGTATATATGTTTAATTGAAGGCTTGAAGTAGAGTAACTTTCATATCATGCCGGCCTGATGGGAATCCTGTCAGGCCAACTGCATTTTAAACGGAAAATTAAGTTTATGGTTCAATTTTTTATTAATTAGTATTCTACAACCTCACTTTTCACGTCTAACACTTATTTAACGGTTAATATTAATTTATCTTAAAACTCATATTGAAGCGGAAAAAATTCGACCATAAACTTCATTTTCAACTAAATACAAAATCGCTCGTTCAGACGATCTAATATGAACATTATATGTATCCTTAATGATATACGAAATATGCACACTCTTTTTTCAGAGAAGTCTGTTTGCAAATGGCAAAAAGTACCAAAACTACGCACAACTTGCAGAGGACTTTATGTGTAAAATCCTTCCGGACTCCCCTTCTCTCACTACACATTATACAAATGGTAAAACTCTAATTGCCTCTTTCAACTAACTTCTTCCTGATTGCCTCTTCCAACTAGTCAGCAACTAAGGCATTTTGTTGCTTACTTTCAATGAAACTTTACCAAA
This sequence comes from Cuscuta europaea, assembly GCA_945859875.1. NCBI lineage: Eukaryota > Viridiplantae > Streptophyta > Magnoliopsida > Solanales > Convolvulaceae > Cuscuta > Cuscuta europaea. The sequence goes on along the minus strand of CAMAPE010000008.1, from coordinate 8,502,052 downwards.
CAAACGTATTACCATTTCCTATAACTATGAAAGTTTGGTCATCGTCCTCTTGCAAAACTTTTCTATTGATGTATTCTACAAAGTATATAAATCGATTTTGTTACATGGATATGCTTGTTTTATACTATCATATATTATACAATAGGTGGTTTGATGTACAAGTTGCCACAGAGTAATCTCCAATATGTGACATCTATATCATCCTTGACGACAACATATGCAAAGTACATGGCTTTCAGTAAAAAGACCTTCAACTGTAACAATCTCGTAGTCACTCACAATACCCTGCGAAGCTTTGTAAAAAAACAGGTAAAAGTACTAATCTGCTGATTATTGGATGCGAGTTTATTGCTCTATTTGAATCTCAATGTTCTAAATGAAAGTTGAGAGGTCTTTATGTAGTCAAAAAACGGGATAAAGAAGGAAAGATAAATGAAAGGCTTAAGTATTCGATGTATTAATTCAATGAAGTAACAAGGCTATATATAGCCATAATAATATTAAACAAAGTGATCCATAGATGACTCAACTAACTCCTATCAAATGAAATGAGTGGAGATGAAGCAATATCTCCATAAAAATAGCTAACTATAAAGACTTGATCAACATAATCTACAAAAAATGAAAAGATAATGTCTTTCCATCATTTCCACGTATGTATGTTGCATGCATCACTCATGCACACGTAGCTTGGTCAACTTTCAACACCTCCCCTTGATCCAAGCTTGCACATTCCTATTTTCTACATGAAGTAGTGATGCTTGGCTTGATTCAAGGCTTTAGTGAACAGATCTGCATTCTGAAAATTAGTTCCACAGAACCTCATAATGATCTCCCCTTCTGCAACTATCTGCCTTATAAAATGATGTTGTACTTCAATATGTTTTGTCCTTGCATGGTATACTGGATTCTTGGTAATAGCAACGGTTGATTTGTTGTCACACCATAACTCTATAGCCTCATCCTGATCATGCCCTAAATCTTTCAGTAGTTTCTTTAGCCAAATAGCATGCCTAGCTGCTGCACCTGCTGCAACATACTCTGCTTCTGAAGAGGACAAAGCAATTGTTTCTTGCTTCTTGGAGCTCAGGAGATTGCTCCTGATCCAAGGTTGAACACAGACCCTGATGTGCTCTTCTTCTCATCCAAACAACCTGTCCAATCACCGTCAGTATGCCCAACCAGCTTGCAGGCCTTCACACTTTCATAGAGTAGCCCGTACTCAACTGAACCTGCAACATACTTAAGTACTCTTTTTGCTGCACCTAAGTGTTGTTTGCTTGGAGAGTGCATGTATCTGGATATCACACTAACACTGTAGGCTAGATCAGGCCTAGTGTGAGTGAGATAGTTCAAACCTCCTACTAGACTCCTGAAAATTCTTTCATCAACTTTACGAGTTCCATCCTCTCTGCAATTTCTCACTTATGTTCATAGGAGTTTTCACAATATCACCTTCCTCCACCTGAAATTTCTTAAGCATATCCCTTGCATACTTTCTTTGATACAAGAAGATACAATCATCTCCTTGGTATACTTCTAGGCCAAGAAAGTACTGAAGTAGTGCAAGATCAGTCATCTCAAATTGCTTCATCATAACATGTTTAAATTCTCCCAACATCTTAGGAAAGGAGCTGAAGTATATAATGTCATCTACATAAAGACAGACCACAATAAAATCATGCGTACCTTGCTTCTTTATGTAGAGTGTTGGCTCATTTTCACTTCTCTCAAACTTGTTTTCAAGAAAAAATGAATCAATTTTACTATACCATGCACATGGGGCCTGCTTCAACCCATATAGAGCCTTTTTTAGCTTGTATACTTTCTCACTTGCATTTTCTTTAATGAACCCAAGTGGTTGCTCAACAAACACTTCCTCCTGTAGATTTCCATTAAGGAAAGCAGACTTCACATCTAACTGAAACACTTTGAGCTTAATTTGAGCAGCTAAGGCAAGAACTACTCTCACTGTTTCCATTCTTGCTATAGGAGAGAAGGTTTCTTCAAAGTCCATTCCCTCCTCCTGTGCATAACCTTTTGCTACAAGCCTGGCCTTTTGCTTCTGAATGCTTCCATCGGTATTAAACTTGGTTCTAAACACCCATTTCAGACCAATAACATTCTTCCCTTCAGGAAGATCTACCAACTCCCAGGTTTCATTCTTTTCTATTGATCTGATTTCATCATTCATGGCTGATTTCCATTCCAAACTTTCCTTTGCTTCATCAAAGTTAGTTGGATCTGCAGCCATTAAAGCAAAGTCATAGTTCTCATATATATCAACTAGGGACCTGTACCTTCTAGGAGTTGAATCACTTGATGAATTTGATGGTGAAGGAGATGAACTTGAGGAGCTGGAACCCTGACTGTATGAAGAGGGTGTTGAGGGAGGCTTCCATTTTGATCATTTTCTAGCTCAGTAGGTTCCTCCTCTGATCCATCAAACTGTACTGAGCTTTGAAAGTCTTTGTTATATGCTTCCCAATTCAATCGCGATTCTTCATAAAAAACAACACTTCTACTGACAATGATCATGCTAATTTGAGGGTTATACAGTCTATATGCTTTAGATTGAGAGAAATAGCCAATGAGCACACACTTGACAGTTTTATCATATAGCTTAGACCTTAAATCAATTAAAGCATAAGCTATACACCCAAATATCTTTAAATGACTTACTGAAGGTTTCTTTCCTCTCCAAGCTTCAAAAGGTGTGCTATTCAGGACTGCCTTTGTTGGTGAAATATTCAGAATATACACAGATGTTGCTACAGCTTCACTCCAAAAGCAATTTGGAACTCCTCTAGCTTTAAGCATGCTTCTAGCCATTTCATCTACAATCTTGTTCTTTCTTTCTGCCACTCTATTTTGCTCAGGAGTATAGGGTGCAGTAAGTTCCTTCCTGATTCCTTCTTCTTCACATAATTTGATGAATTCATTTGAAAGAAACTCACCACCTCTGTCTGTTCTCAAAGCTTTCACATTCAATCCAGATTGTTTTTCTACCATAGCTTTAAAGATTTCAAAGCTATCAAAAGCTTCTGATTTAGCTTTGAGAAAATACACCTAACTCATTCTACTGAAATCATCTGTGATGAGTAAGAAATACTTACTTCCTCCCAAGGATGCTGTCTGCATTAGACCACAGAGATCAGCATGAAGTAGCTCAAGACAATGACTTGCCCTTCATGCTTTCCCAACTGGAAATGATCCTCTTGATTGCTTTCCATAAAGGCAGCCCTCGCACAGTTCAAGTTCACCTATTTTGGGTAGGCCTCTTACCAAATCTTTGGATTGCAGTAGCCTCAGCCCTTGCAGATGTAGGTGACCATACCTCAAATGCCATAACTTTGCATCATCATTCCCCTTAACTATCAGAATTTTGCTTGATCTTCCTGATAGATTAAGAGGAAACATCTTGTTTCTCCCTATTTCAATGCTTACTACTATCTCCTTGGATTTCTTGTTAATAATTTGACAAGTTCCATTTTCAAATACTACTGAGTATCCTGAGTTCACCAGTTGACCTACACTCAGTAGATTATGAGCCGGTTTGGGCACATATTGCATATTACAAAGAAGTTTGATATTACCCTTCTCAGTTGTAATATCAATAGTTCCCATGCCCTTTACTTCAAACTGTTTTCATCTCCCAGCCTGACCATGCTTTGCATTGATTCATCCAGATTTCTAAACATAGCTCTGGCACTTGACATGTGGTTTGAGCAACCACCGTCAATATACCACACACTGCACTCTTCCTCTCCATTTGCTGCAGCCTGAGCCAAGAACAATTTCTCTTCTTCTTGCTCAACAAAGTTGGATTTCTGGCCTTCCTTTTGTTCATCTTCTGCCTTCTTCCAGCAATTCACTTCCTTATGGCCAGATTTGTTGCAATAATAGCACTTGATAGGACTTTTGCTAGGGTGAGAGGACTGATCTCTCCCCTCATTCCCTGCCCCTCTTCCTCTACCTCTTCCTCTAGAGCCTCCTCTGCCTCTTCCTCTGCTAGCTTGTTGGTGAGACCTTTGTTGATTTGAAGATTCTCCTCTACCCTGGAAAGCTTTTTCTTCTTTTGAATCTTCTTCTTCACATATCCTCTCTCCATGGGCTTGAAGAGAACCCTTCAAATCTTCAAAGGTGTAAGTCTCCAGATCTTTTTACTCTTCGATTGCTGCCACTACATGCTCATACTTCTTGGTAAGACTCCTGAGAACCTTACTCACCACTTGACTTGACTTGATTTCTTCTCCTAAGGTTTTCATCTCCTGAAACATTGTAGACACTCTTGATAGATAATCTGGGACTGTTTCCTTCTGCTTCATTTGGAAATTTTCAAATTCCCTTCTTAGAGATTGTAGGCGTACAACAACTACCTTCTTGTCACCAACATACTCCTTGTTCAGTATACTCCATGCCTCTTTTGTTGTAGAAGCTGCTGCAATGTGTGGAAAGATAGCATCATCCAAAGATTGTTGAATGATGTAGAGTGCTTTGGCATCTTTCTTTCTTTTCTCCCTTAGTGCCTGATCTGGTTCATTAGCACCATCATCATCAAACCCATGCTCAACCGTATGCCACAACTCTTGTGATTTGAAAAGGGTTTTCATTTTTAGACTCCAAAAATGAAAGTTTATCCCTTTGAAGATGGGCAGTTGATTCAAAGAACTCCCACTTCCATTGGTATTTTTCATGGTGAAGAACTACCCTACAGAATGTGTTTTACTCTCACGAAAACACTCACACAGCCCAAGGATTTCCAACCTTAAAGCTCTGTTACCAAATGTAGTCAAAAGACGGGATAAAGAAGGAAAGATAAATGAAAGGCTTAAGTATTCGATGTATTAATTCAATGAAGTAACAAGGCTATATATAGCCATAATAATATTAAACAAAGTGATCCATATATGACTCAACTAACTCCTATCGTTTAGGCATGATAACACGTTCAAATGAAATGAGTGGAGATGAAACAATATCTCCATAAAAAATAGCTAACTATAAAGACTTGATCAACATAATCTAAAAACAAATGAAAAGATAATGTCTTTCCATCATTTCCACGTATGTATGTTGCATGCATCACTCATGCACACGTAGCTTGGTCAGCTTTCAACACTTTACTGGAAGATTATTCCATTCTATTTATAGTTTTTTCCAAATAAATTTCACATGAAACTTTATACCGAGTAGTTTTTTCAAACATGGGGGAAGGGGCTTAGCATACTCGCTATTCCCTATGGACACCGTCCACGATGGTCTTGGATTGGATGGTCCTAAATACTACGTACTCCATATATAGTTAGGCCCAGAAAAGGACTAATATTTCATGTTCCGAGTCAACTCAGATCTACGCGAAAGTCCGGACCCGGTTTATTTACTTTTATGAGGCTTTTTGATAACCCTATTTTTAGCTGAACAGCCTGTAAGGAATAAATGTATTTAGATTTTGATGATGCTAGGTTGATTAGAATTTTAAAGTACCCCATTAGTAATTTTGTATTAGAAATTTTCTTTGTAAGTATTAGCATAGTCGACCAGCCAGAGACCCTCTTGGACTTTCTGATCAGAGTTGCTATCAGAGTTGCTCATCAGAGAAGCCACCAGAGTAGGGTACCAGAGTTGGCATCAGTGGCAGACATCAGAGTTTCAACAAGAGAGCCTCATCAGACTTGCTGGTACTTAGCAGAATTCAAAGGCACATTCCAACGGCCGTGAAACTAACGGGAAATACCCTAACGGCTAGGAGCCATTCGACGGAAACATGGAACTGTACACGCATTAAATGCTCAATTAATGCGGTACGTACGAAGAGATATTTAAAGCTGATGATTGACCATGCGGGTATCCTTTCGCCCCCAAAATAGCAAGTCGAAGGACCAACCGGTCAAATCAATAGTACAAACATTTAATGAAGTTGTCTTCTACACTCCAACGGGAAGACTGCTCCCAGTATATAAGATACACTTCGAAAAACTACATGATAACTTTGCTAAGCTTTTGCTCTCTACAACCTTCAAGCTTTCTTGAGATTTCAAGTTCACTTACTTCAACAAGAAAAACATACGTTGGAAAGATATCAACTTCATATCCTTTCTTCCAACAAGAGCAAAGTTCCTCCAGTTCTTCAACACTTCGAAAGCCTCAACTACACATCTATTGTGAAGAAGCTACATTGGAGAAAACTGATTTTCAATCAAACACTTCTTGAAAAAGAAGTGACGTCTCAAACTAGCTGGAGTAAGTGAAGTGGGGATACTTCCAAGAGACTCAGTGAAACGAGATCAGCCATCAGGAAGCAAAGACTGCATCCCGGGTGGCAACTAGACTTGAAGAAGACGATGAGTGCTTCTTAAGTGCTAGGGACTAAGGCGTTGTAAACTGTTGATTTTGCAAGCTTAGTGGAACAATGGACTAGAGGAACACGTTGTTCCTCGAACCACAATAAAAACCCCGGTGTCATTTACTTTACGCATTTATATTCTGCACTTAAGACTCTAATTGTTTAACTCAAAAGGTTGGACTCTGTGTTCAGCAGATCTCCCTTACGAGTTAACAGATAGGCATTTGCCTTAGTAGTTTTCATGAGGCTACCCAGACAGAACTCTTATCCGCTGCCAGGTCCAGTTCTGCCATCAGAACTCGGCCTTCTCTGTCACCAGAACCAGACCTTCTCTGTCACCAGAACCAGACCTTCTCTGGTAAGTCAGAGTTGACTCAGAGAAAAGTTTGAAAATCCTGAACAGTCTATTCACCCCCCCTCTAGACTGTTCCCATTGTAAATGGGACCAACACAGCCTTATCAATTACTCCCTCCGTCCCCCTATTAATGTCCCATTGCGGTTTACGATGCTTGACCGACGATAAAGCAAACAGATCCCTGTCCGTACTCAAATTATTTTTAGAAAAAGAAAATTACATATTCAGAAACTACATTAAAAGATTTACAAAGTCGCAAAAACCAAAATCAAATTTGATAAAAATTTGATACATAAAGTAAGAGATTAAGAGTGATTTGTGTTGACCAAGTGAATAGGAAATGGGACAATAACAAGGGGACGGAGGGAGTAATTTTTACCAAACACATAACTTTTAATTTCGCGTGTAAAATTGTGTAATTATAAAAATAAGTAAGGTTGAAGTTACTTTTCGGCCTGAATTGGTTTAAATTGGTCTATAACACCATTTTTTCTATTTTTACATAAAATTTTCTTACTTTTTATCAATTAAGTATATTCTAAACAGAATTTCATCATAATTCAACAGATTTAGTCAATTTCAGTATTATTATCAGAGTTTTTTTCCAGAATAATGCTAAATAAAAAAATATTTACGAAATTAGGGTCGGGTTAAAACTATTTACCAAAATACTGATGGAATAAACTAGGGTCGGAGAAAGCCGCCAAACCGTTTGGCGACTCTCTAAATAATACGGAGAAAGTGCGTACAAGGGAAGCAAGCTTGGCCGGGAGACTAACACGTATGGGAAGAGGTGAGGTCAATATAGAAGAAATCCTCTTTTTTCTTTAAATGGCAATAACTTTCATATTTTTGCTCCAATTTTTTAAAAACATATAGTATAAAGTTTTTGTAACACCCCGTACATATACCAAATTTTATAACTTTTTGTGATCTTTCATATGACACCAATATGTAATATATAAAGTTTAAAAAAAATATGAAGACCATATGGGATGAAAAAACTAATTGCAATAATTCATTGTCATTAAACTTAATTCTCAATCAGTTTAAACCAAAATTATGTATTCACCCTATCAATTCAATTTTTAAATATATTTATTCAATATAGTTTTTAGTTAAATATTTCAATATATTTGCCCAATTTTTAATGGTAAATTTTGAAATGGGTGAAATCGAGTAGTAAACTTCATTTTTGGTAGGTTTATTTCATTTAAGTTGATTTGTTTAATTTTTTTTTGTCAATTTTAGCATACTTTGGTCGATTTCAGTTGAATAAATTTACTCACTTTTAAATTCAAAGGCGTAAATTGAACTACCTATAGTGATGTCAGTTTTGATCATTTTTATTCGGTTCAACTTCCGATAGAATGATGTTTAGTATAGACAAATTTATTAATTACCTGACCAGATTTGTGATTAAATAAAATTATAGTATTAAAAGTGGATATAGTGAAAATTTATGAAGTTATATCTATAATTTTCTCTAAATGTAGATTAAAAGTTATTTAACCATCATTAAAGGATAAGGAGGGGGTCAGATCATGTTTTCGATAGTGCGGGAGTGTGAGTGATAATGCATCAAACTTCAAGGGGGGTCTTCGATAATTTCCCATAAAATAATGATGAGATTTTAATTTTAACCCTTGGATCTGCTTATGAAAAATTTGAGCTTAAAAACCTCAAGACAATCGAATATTCATTTTTTTTTGTAAAAGTTGATGCAGATTAAAAAGTGTAAGAATTTAACTAAAACCTATATTGGGTGTTATATTGATGGTATTAGTAAGAAAAAATTGAGTTTACGGAGTGAATACAAAATTTTGATTTAAACTGGTAAAGAACTAAGTTTATTGACGGTGGATAGTTGCAATTAGTTTTTTTACCCCATATGGTATTCAGATTTTTTTGACACTTTATATATTACATATTTGTGTCATATGAAAGTTATAGTCATTTAAAGAAAAAAGATTTTGAAGAAAATCTGTCCGAGTCCACTCGAGCCCATTGTCACAAGACTCGGGCAGAATTACTTAAAAGAGCCAAGCATCAGGAACTTTATTGACACCAGAAATCTAGAGTAAAATGGATTAAAGAAGAAGATGCAAATTAGAAGTTCTTTCACCAGGCTGTTAAAGAGAAAGTTAGAAGACAACATATTCAAGCTATAAAAAAGCCCAATGGGGAGTGGGAGTACAATTCTAAAGAGATAGGGAAGGAGGTTGTTTACTACTTTCAAGACCTTTATGGTTTTCAGCAGACAAGCTCTCAGGATAAATTATTATGTAATATCCCTTCTCTTTTACATGAGGTTGATAATGATACTCTTATAGCTCTGCCAGATGAAAAAGAGGTTCGAGAGGCTATATGGAGTCTCAGTGCTGAAGCAGCTCCTGGTCCGGATGGCTTTGATGGTTCTTTTTATAAGGGGTGTTGGGACATTATTGAACATGATGTTATTTTGGCAGTACATGAATTTTTCATGGGATTTCCGGTTCCAAAGGGGGTTGCTAGTGTGAATATGGTACTTATCCCTAAAAAGAAAAATCCTACTTCATTTGGGGATTTCAGGCCTATATGTCTACATACTTTCATGAGTAAAATTAATACGAGGATTCTTGCTTCAAGATTGTCAGTGATCCCGCCAAAAATTATTTCAAGGGAGCAATAAGGGTTTATGAAAGGAAGGGAAATTCATAAGCAGGTTTTGGTTGCAATGGAGATGCTTCATAATCTAGACAGAAAAGTTCGTGCTTCTAATTTGGTTGCTTGTCAAATTAGATATGGCGAAGGCTTTTGATCGGGTTGCATGGAGTTTTTTGGATACTATTTTGATTAAGTTTGATTTCTCTAATCATGTGCGGCTTCTAATAATGGGGAATTTAAAGGCCACGTTTATCTCTATCATTATAAATTGGGTACCTTATGGCTATTTTCAGCCTTATCGAGGAGTCAAACAGGGAGAAATATATGTCTGTATACTTTCATGAGTAAAATTAATACGAGGATTCTTGCTTCAAGATTGTCAGTGATCCCGCCAAAAATTATTTCAAGGGAGCAATAAGGGTTTATGAAAGGAAGGGAAATTCATAAGCATGTTTTGGTTGCAATGGAGATGCTTCATAATCTAGACAGAAAAGTTCGTGCTTCTAATTTGGTTGCTTGTCAAATTAGATATGGCGAAGGCTTTTGATCGGGTTGCATGGAGTTTTTTGGATGCTATTTTGATTAAGTTTGATTTCTCTAATCATGTGCGGCTTCTAATAATGGGGAATTTAAAGGCCACGTTTATCTCTATCATTATAAATTGGGTACCTTATGGCTATTTTCAGCCTTATTGGGTACCACGTGTATCCTCTTTCTCCATTGCTCTTTATCATTATGTCAGAAGCTTTTTCTAGAGGAATTAACAATTTATTTCAAGCTGGAGAAATAGAGCCATTCAATATAGGTCGGGCTGGCTTTATCTCCCACCTTGCTTTTGCGGATGATTTAATAGTTTTTCTTAATGGATCATCTAAGTCAATTAAAAGATTTAACAAGTTTGTTAAAACTTATCAAAAAGCTACTGGCCAATTGATTAATAAGGAAAAGAGTTGTTTTGTTGCTGGAAAACATACAACTGCAGGTAGAATTCAACGCTTGGGGAATGGCAAGCAAGTACCCAGAATCAAAGTTTTTTTATGGAGACTTTGGCACAATTGTTTGCCTTTCCCGGAAAATTATGCGGCCTTTTCAGTTGCTTACCCATCCCGGTGTCCGTTTTGTAGATGTGCAGGAGCAGATACTGATCACGTATTGCTTTCTTGTTCGCTGGCCAGATCCGACTGGAATTTTTATGAAGGAATACTTCTGCAGGGAGGATGCGAAGTAAATCACATAAAACTTGAATTGATGAAATGGTGGATCTCTGTGAAAGGAAAAAGCATGGATGAGATTTTTAAGCAAATTTTACCGGGTGTAATTACATGGCACCTGTGGAAATCCTACTGCAAGGCAGTTTGGGAAGATGAAGTTCCTGAGAAAGAAATGTTTATACATAATATCGTTAAGTATATGATTTCTTGGAGCTAGCTATGCACACAGAAATCTGACCGGAGGACCATTATTGAAGAATAAGGGCTTATTACCTCGCCAATTTGGGAAGACGAGACCTAAGATCGGCAGATGGACTAAACCAAGGAGGAACTTCATGAAATCGAACTGGGAAGTGTATCGTCAGAATGGGAAATCGTCGGTCGGCTTTCTTTTAAGGGACCATGCAGGTTCTCTGGTGGCGGCACATGGTTTCCCTCTTAGCGGTTCTACAGATTTGGAAGGTGAAGTGTTTCGACAAGCGCTGGAGTGGATAAACGAATTACAGGTGACTAATTTGGAGGTTGATGTTGCTTACTCGAAGATGCTGGATCGCTGTGTTTCTTATGCGAACGAGGCTGGGTTGGATCCAAAGTGGGGAGAGATTCCGGCCCAATCAAACAAAGCTGCTTGGTGGGCTGCAAAACTGGGCTCGGGTGGGAGTTTTTCTTGGAAATTAGGCGATCGGATCCTAGATGGGCTGAATGGGGTCATACGGTTGGATGCTTCCACTCCCTATGTTTACTTTTAGATACTTAGTTTTTTTTGTTTGCAAATTTGTAGTAATCTTCTGGTGGAAAGGGAATGCCCTTTGGAGATCGAGGTTTTGGTTTGGTCCCCTCTCAGTTTGTTATGATCGTTTTTGAGTTGGAATAATATCCGACAAATGTTCCCCGGCATTTGTCCCACTGATTTTGGTGGTTTGCCTACCGGATTTAAAAAAGGGATTTCTTCTACATTGGCCCCACCTTTTCGTAAACTATTAGTCTCCGACGAAGCTTGCCTAGTTCTTCTACGCACTTGCTCCGTATTATTTAGAGAGTCGGCAAATGGTTTGGCGGCTTTCTCTAACCATAGTTTATTGCATCAGTATTTTGGTAAATAGTTTTAACCAGATCCTAATTTCGAAAATACTTTTTTATTTAGCATTATTCTGGAAAAAAACTCTTATTATGAAAGGGGTTATATATTTTTAAAACCCTCCGGACCCTCACTGTCCCACAATTTTTCAACTTTTGAATGGATTCTTAACTCTTTTAAGTTGTTTGGAGAGTGATCTAATGCAAAAAAAAAAAAGCAAGAAATATCCTGATTGCTGATATATATACTACGTTTTGAAAATGTTAGGTGGACTACATTTTGGGAGACAATCCATTGAAAATGTCGTACATGGTCGGGTATGGGCCAAATTATCCAAAAAGGATCCACCACAGGGCATCCTCCATTCCATCAACGGAAACACATTCGAACTCTGATGGTTGTCACGGCTTTGAATCATTCTTTTCGGCATCAGACCCAAACCCGAACATCTTAACCGGAGCCATCGTTGGGGGTCCAGATCAAGACGACAACTTTCCGGATGATCGGACGGACTACAGCCATTCGGAACCTGCTACATATATTAATGCTTGCGTTGTGGGCCCTCTAGCTTATTTTGCTAATCGCTTGAGAAGCTGATTCAGGCCGGGCACATTAGTGGATTTTGGTATTATATCAAGGAGCCAATATATACTTAATCAATCACCTCCTATGTAAAACAACAAAATTTTATGGTACTTGAATCGTAAGACAACAAAATTCCCATGTTTTTGTTTTTATTCTATTATTATTTGAATGAGAATGACTTCTTGTACAAACGATGAGAGGAAATTTGTCACTTATATACATTTATGGTGGGAACGACACTCACCTAGCAGGATGGGATGACAGTAAACGAAGTACGGAGTAATATTAGGTTATCTTTTTAATCAACATCTTTTTGTTTTAAGTTATCTGGAGGACTTTGAGTAATTAGGGTTGAAACTCATTTTCAAACCTGTCACTATATTCATGTTTATTTATTTAACAAATTGAGGTCGTTTTGAAGAGTTTGGAAAAGTTTTCTGAAGTTATCTTATGGAAATTGAGACATAATTAAGTCACGCGTATATGCAAGAATAATCGTGAAACAAATCCGAAGACGGGCTTCATCTTACTTTAGAAAACGTTTTAAGCAAATTCTACTGAGGCTGATCGTAACTTTAGAGTTAAAAGAGTGTCAAGCCGGTCAAGGTATTATACCGGACATTCAGCTTATTCAAACTTGTGAAGTTTGGACTCTTAGCCTATGTTTGGCACAACAAGCTGGAACTGGAGTCTAATGTCTGAAATAGGGTGTATTGTCTGAAACAGAAACTATTGTCTGGAACTGAATTTGAAAGTGCTGAATCTGAATTGCTAGCTGAATGAAGTAAACTCGTTTGGCAAAAAGAGCTGAACAAGTGCAGGGATAATATGAAATTACATTAAAGGACACATGATTATTAATAGAATAAAATATATTTATTGTAACGATATATATATTTATAATATAATATAATATAATATAATATAATATAATATAATATAATATAATATAATATAATATAATATAATATAATATAATATAATATAATATAATATAATATAATATAATATAATATAATATAATATAATATAATATAATATAATATAATATAATATAATATAATATAATATAATATAGTAGAGTATAGTAGAGTAGAGTATAGTATAGTATAGTATAGTATAGTATAGTATAGTATAGTATAGTATAGTATAGTATAGTATAGTATAGTATAGTATAGTATAGTATAGTATAGTATAGTATAGTATAGTATAGTATAGTATAGTATAGTATAGTATAGTATAGTATAGTATAGTATAGTATAGTATAGTATAATATAATATAATATAATATAATATAATATAATATAATATAATATAATATAATATAATATAATATAATATAATATAATATAATACAATACAATACAATATAATATAATATAATACAATACAATATAATATAATATAATATAATATAATATAATATAATATAATATAATATAATATAATATAATATAATATAATATAATATAATATAATATAATATAATATAATATAATATAATATAATACAATACTCCATCCGTCCTGCTAAGAATGTCTCATTTTTTCTTTTTTCAGGAAATCCCACTGAGACCGTCTCATACGAAATTTGGTAAAGTTTGTGTGTGTGACTTGGAATCATTTTTACTTTATTCTTACTATATAAATACAATATCAAACACATAAACTTACTTTTCTTAATAACCGTGTCGCATTTTCATGTCCCAATGTTAGTGGGACGGAGGTAGTATAATATAAATTAATACAACACAACACAACACATCACAAGATACACACACAAACACACCATAGTGCATTGAATTCTAAAAAAAAAACATTTGTGCATACCATACAAAATAAAAAACCATAAAATTAACATTTTAGTTGGAAATAGTTGTAATAAATAAATATGTAAACGTGAACGTCACCATAATTGACTAATAAGAGCGAAAATATTTAATTTCTGTTAGTCCATATCAAGGATGCTATATTGTTTCGAAGTTCCTTCATCTCAGTGCAGCTTTCTGTTTGTGAATTGATGACACTTGAAGTTGAGTTCTGAATGCCAACAAGATCATCACGTGGTATGAAATATGGATGACACTCGAGAACCTCAAATATCATGTCATCACTAGAGAATTTGCGAATATAGTTGTGCAAAGCAAATGTTGCCATAATAACATCTATCTGCGTTTTAACGCTAAACATAAGCATTCTTGATAAGATCTTCCACCTCTTTTTCAAAACCCCAAAAGAACGCTCTATGCAACTACGAAGAGATGAGTGTGAGCGATTGAAAGCTTCTTGAGCATTTGTTGGTGCTTCATTTTCAAATTGCTCCAAGTGGTATCGTAGCTTGGGATAAGGAACAAGATATCCTTTTCGATCCGGATAGCCTTTATCCACCAAGTAACATCTACCTACATAAATTTTAAAAATATGATTAAAATTATGACTATGAGTTTAATAAATTGACAATAAAACATACCTTCAGGTGGATGTGGAAAGTTCAATGACGGTGTCTCTATAGAATGAAGGAATACACGTGTATCATGATCTGATCCCTCCCACCCTACTGATAGAAATGTAAAACACATGTTGAAATCACACACATGCAGCTATGTGTGTTCCATCGATACACCCGATGCAATCCTTGAAATATGGCATATATCTTTTATCCTTAAAAATATGATAAGGGATATACGGGAAGGCTCGGTCGATTGGTGCAATCATATCACGTGCAAGTCCCTTATATCCCTTACTCCTACCTGTGACGGATTCTAAGACATCATGAAATGCTCGACTTACGGTATCTCCAGATCTTTGGAACCTCTCAGCCACATCCCGATTTGAAAGGCCCAAAGATAGAGTGTATATAAATATACCTACTTTTTCTTCAAATGTGATTTTGTCACATGATGTTAAATCATATTTTGATTGCAAATCCTTACATAGGTGCGTGAATAAATCTGGTGACATCCTAAAGGCATTAACACAAAGAATAGGATGACCATTGAACACCTCTTGCATCCAAGCCTCCCCACTTAAAGCTGATGTCATGCAAGGCTCCTTATACATATGTTTGTAATAATGGGACGCAATAATATCATTTCTATCATGAATAGTGATCCCGGCCATAATAAGAAGCATAAACTCACCATCTTCATCATGACTCGTGATATGCCTATAAATAAACAAATGAATGAAAACAAATCACTCCAATATCAAGTCTCAACATATAAAAATTAAAATCACTTCAATCTCAAGTCTCAACATATAAAAATTAAAATCACTTCAATCTCAAGTCTCAACATATAAAAATTAAAATTAAATATCCAATCTAAAATATTAAATTTATATCCTAAATGTATGACTTGGTATCAAAAACATTTCTTTTGCGTGCATAATGTAACACCGCCCCCGAGTATTTGTACTGTACCAAATTATGTATTGAACCTTGAGAAATGTATAAAAGCATTTTTTACGAGATTGTAAATTTTTATCATTTCTATTACGTGAATAGTAAAATTCACGTGGGGCCCACACCGGATGTGGGGCCGCCCGATATTATCGGGACCACATATTATATTAATCTTGGACTAGATAATATGTATATGGTGATGGATATCCTAATTGGGCCATGGAAATGGCATAGAGTTGACCGGTTGGTCAAACGGGGCCAAATTATCGGTATCGGCAATTTATCAGATAACAGCCCAAAAAGGGATTCCGGAGATTTCTAAATTCAAGTTGGGAAATCATATTAATTCTAAGGTCCAATAAGGATTGGGAACAAGTGTTATATTTTATTTGACCCGATAAAATAAAATATACTTAAAACAGTCCGGAAAATACAACTTTCGGGACCGATTGAACACTCGGGTACACAAAGGGTTGACCTCCCACATAAGTGGGGGCCAACCCACGTCCTTGGTCTGGAAAATATCAAGGGGAGCCGCATGCAAGCATGGAAAATATCAAGCTGATTGATAAGGAGACCAATCAAACCAACCAAGGGCCCCTCCTCACATTATTTTGGTCTATTGAGACAAAAGTGAGGGGTTCCCTCCACCCACCTCCAATCAGTTCGGCCATCCCACAAGAGAGGTGAGAGAAGCTCTGCAATACTCCATTCTTTGCAGTCATTTACGCACTTGAGCTAAGGAGGAAGAAGAAGGGGAAAAGAGAAGAGGAAAAGTTGGTTTTGGAGAGGAAAACTTGTGTTTAGCAAGGTAAGGACTCCATTAACCCCATTCCGTTTTCTTTAATCATCTTATACGATTATTAAATCATATTGCACACCCTAGGATTGTTCTACACGTTAGAAGGTGTAGAATGAGGGGTTGGAAGGTGGTTCTAAGCCCAAGAATGGACTTAGAAGCCAAAGTGACCGGTTCACCGGAAGATAACCTTTTTGAGGTTATTTGTATTACTATGGGTTGTATGATGATAAAAACTTGTTAGTAACTTGTCTAAGGTATTCGAGGAACTTTCACAGAGTTGAAAGGGTCGCCGGAGTTCGTTGAAGTTCGCCGGAGTTTCGCCGGAGCTAAATCGGGAAGGCTAGAACTTCATAAGCTTCATTAAGGTGAGAAGATGGCTTTATGCTTTATAACTTTTGCGTGAGGCATGAGATCACCTAAAGTAATCAAGGATATGTTTTATTAAATGAGTAAAGATAACCAAGTGTTTGCTTATGCCATGATTATACATAAAACATAGTTGAAAAGCATGTTATGTAGGTTTGGTGATTAAAAGTGTGATAACTTATTATGTGTGATGTTCCAGGGATCCAAAATGGTATTTTTGGATCAAGGACGTCAAGGATTATATGTGTATAAAATTTCACGTTAATCGGACTCCGTTTGGTTGGTCAAACGGGCGTTGACCGACAAGTCAACTGTCATACCCGACCGGGTATTGACACATACACGACCGGGTATTTTTTGAAAATTAGCTTTGTGGACTACTGTCTCCTGTACTCGACCGAGTATGGGTTTATACTCGATCGAGTATTGGGTTATGCTCAAAATGGGCAGTTTTGAGCGGGTTAATGTGGGACGTTCAGGTTGGACCCGCCCACGTTGGTTCCTAAGGTTGGTTATATGACTATAGGGCTAGGTATTGTCCATAGTTGAAGGAACGAAAGGTTAGCCATATCCAGGTTAGGGTTTGGTAAGGATTTAGTTTGGGGTTGAGTATCCCCGGGACATTAAATGATCCTGAAACTCGGTTGGGGTTGAGCATCCCCGGGACTATAAATGATCCTGAAACTCGGTTGGGGTTGAGTATCCCCGGGACTGCAAATGATCCTGAAACTCGGTTGGGGTTGAGTATCCCCGGGATGGTAAATGATCCTGAAACTCGGTTGGGGTTGAGTATCCCCGGGAGGCGAAATGCTCCCAAAACTCGGTAGGATATTATGAATGTAGAATGTAGCTGGTGAGCTAGGCATTCGGGAAAAGGGTGAGAAAGGTCAGGTAAGAACTTTATCTCTAAAAGACTCTTTGAATGAAATGACCTACGAGTCGAGTATTTTACAGTATATATATATATATATATGTATATATATATATACACAGTATGTATCATCGGATGAATGAGTCACATATATATATGTAACACCCTATTTTTGGGTCTCGTGTCTGAAACGTTAGTTATTCTTCATATAGCCTGCTTGTCACTAGTACTTCTATGGAGTACTGACCCCTCCGGGGGCCCTCACATTTTTCAGGTTGAGGCTAGAGTCCTACTACCTGCACCTTTGCCTAGGGTGATCCTTCGAGGAGGAAGACGTGGTTCGTGCTTCCATTCGTATTTTTGAAATCTATAAACTGCTCATGGATTTTTGAACAATGTTTTCATTAAAATAGTTGGGGGCCTGCGTTCCCGTGTTTGCCACGTGTGGCTAAGTATCAAACATATTATTATTTCCGCATTTGTTTGATTATGATATTGATGTTGATTGTATGTGTTTACTAATCGGTTTGGCAATAGAATCAATCGGACGCCTTGTACAATTCAATAGGGATGAACTGTTGTTGTTCTTATCGGGTTGTACGGCGGTTGTCTACGTGGCTCGGATGCGGTCCGGGGCGTGACAATTAAGTGGTATCAGAGCCATCGATTTCTAAACGATATAATTAACCTCTCAATATGGTTATCCTCAAAAGTTTTGAATAAAACCATGAGCAACAGTTTTTGTACTTAAGGAACCGTTGGAAACCAAGTTATTGACCTCTTATTGTTAAGACGGTACCCTTAACAGTTTGTTGGCCATAATGTTGGACCAAGGGGTGTCTTTTGTACTAATCCGTCAATTGACATTGAAACGAGTCTAATGACTCATTCCTTATTTCTTTCAGAAATGGAGGGTGGACGCAGGATTACTAGGAGGAACCCGATGGGTCGTGCACCGGGGGCCACCGAGCACGATACACGGGCTGAATCACGGACCTCTAGGGGTAGAGGCCGGGGCCAAGGCCGAGGAGGAGGCCGAAGCAGGGGTCGTGGGCGTTCTACAACGCCGATGGCAAGTAGCACGCGTGTCGGTTCTGTGCACCCATCTTGGGCCACCGAACCAGACGATTCCACATATGCTCCAAGCATGGAGCAAGAGGAGATCCCGTACAACGGGGAGGACTTTGATGAAGAAGATGAGGATGACGATCCTCATTACGATCGTATGAGCGAGGTACTAGAATTGTACCTCGAGAACAAGGCAAGGATGGAACAGTGGCGCCAAGCTAGGCATGCTAGGCAGGCCATGGGACAGGGAAGTCGGGGAGCTTCTAGTGCTCCATCTAGAGCCTTTGGTGGGGACACGATGGTACGTATCTCCAAGTACCTCAAGGAGGCTAGGGTCTTGGGGTGCAAATCGTTTGATGGCAAGGGCGACATCTCTGAGGCCGCCGACTGGATTAAGAAGCTGAATGATGCTTCTAGGGATATGCAAATTGGGTTCGACGTGAAGTTGAGGGTTGCCACCAGGCTACTGGATGGAGTAGCTGCTGTATGGTGGGAAGGCGTGGAAGGAAAGTTCCACGGTGAGGCCACTTGGGAGAAATTCGAAGTGGAGTTCTATAATCAGTACTACTCAACTTTTGAGGTCAATCTCAAGCGGAGAGAGTACACAAATCTGAAACAAGAGGATGGCTGCTCGGTGAGGCAATTGGAACAGAGGTTCCGAGACTTGGCACGATTCATACCAGAATACTCTTTGGATGAGAATCGAATGGCCAATCATTTTTGGGATGCTCTACAATTGGACATCCGCGACCGGGCTACTTACCATCATAACATGACTTTTAGCCAAGTTGTCGATCAAGGGCTCCTTGGGGAAACCCAATGGAATGAAAGGAAGGCGAGAGACGCCGAGGAGGCGAAGAAGAGGAAATGTGGCAACTCGGGACCCCAAGACCACTCTCGGAGGCATCACGCCGGGGGTGGCAGTACATTCAGGGCGCCAGCACCATCAACGAAAAGGTATAAGGGCCCAGGAGGGCAAGGGCCCAAACCGGGGGGTGTGGGACCACCAAGGTGCGCGAACTGCGGTAAGAACCATGGGGGAAGGTGCAATGAACCACCCCGATGCTTCAAATGCGGTAACACGAGCCACCTCAAACCCTCTTGTCCAATGCTGAACGGAGGAGGACCATCGGGAGCCATGGGAGGACCTACGACTAGTAGGGGACGTGCGGGGCCGTCTCAGGGCGGTACAGGAAGGGGCGGACCCACGGTTAGCAACGCCGCGTCCGTTAACCAAGGGAGGACCCAGACACGGGTGTATGCAATGACCGAGGCTGATGCTCGGGCCAACCCGAACTCCATTGCAGGAACTCTAAAGATCAACGACAGGGATGCGAGAATTCTCATCGATACCGGGGCACAACGTTCATTTGTGAGCGAAGTGTTTGCCAAGGGATTGAACATGCCTTTGGTAGCAATGATGCAACCTTTGCTGGTCTCTACGCCATTGGGAGATGATGTAGAGCGGAAACACTACTATCCCTCGTGTAATGTAGGGATAGGGGAGCACTGTCTAACGGGTGACTTTGTGCCGTTAGATATGCTCGAGTTTGATGCCATACTTGGCATGGATTGGCTCGAAAAGCACCATGTGAAGGTAGATTGCTACACCAAGGTGTTAGAACTAAAAGATGGAGAAGGAAACACTCTATGCTTCGAGGGAGATAGAGGGAAATTCAACCCTTGTATCATATCGGCCATAAGAGCAAGGCGTATGATGAGGAAAGGGTGTCAAGCATACTTGGCCTATGTCATAGGCAAGGAAGGCAAGGAAAAGAGTCTCACTGAGGTGAGAGTGGTGAGTGAGTACCCAGAAGTTTTCCCTGAAGAATTCTCGGGACTCCCACCAGATCGAGAAATTGAGTTCACCATTGAAGTAGAACCCGGTACAAAACCCATCTCGATTCCTCCATATCGGATGGCACTGGCTGAACTTCAAGAGTTGAAGGTGCAATTAGAAGAATTACGGGACAATGGATTCATTAGGCCAAGTCATTCACCGTGGGGAGCACCGGTACTCTTTGTAAAAAAGAAAGATGGTACACTTAGAATGTGTATCGATTACCGTCAGTTGAACAAGGTCACGATAAAGAACAAATACCCTTTGCCTAGAATCGATGACTTGTTTGATCAACTACGGGGGGCAACCGTGTTCTCTAAGATTGACTTGAGGTCAGGCTACCATCAACTAAAGATCAAGGAGAGTGACATACCCAAAACTGCATTCCGTACAAGGTATGGTCACTATGAGTTTCTAGTAATGTCGTTTGGGCTTACGAACGCCCCCGCGGCATTCATGGACCTCATGAACCGAGTATTTCACCAATATTTGGACCAGTTCGTCATAGTGTTCATTGATGACATCTTGATATACTCCATGAATGAAGAGGAGCACGAAAAACACCTAAGGCTTGTGCTTGAAACACTGCGGGAGAAACAACTCTTTGCCAAATTCTCTAAATGTGAATTCTGGGTTGGGGAGGTCGGTTTTCTCGAGCATGTGGTATCGGGCTCGGGCATTTCAGTTGATAACTCAAAGATTGAGGCGGTCACTAATTGGGAGAGGCCCAAGAACGTGAAGGAGATAAGGAGTTTCCTCGGTTTAGCGGGGTATTACCGCAAATTCGTGGAAAAGTTCTCGGTGATAGCATCTCCACTCACGAAGCTCACTAAAAAGGGGGCTAAGTTTGTGTGGGATGACAAGTGTGAGAAGGGGTTTCTTGAGCTAAAGAAACGTTTGACCGAAGCACCAGTGCTTGCCTTGCCCGTGCAAGGGTTAGGGTATGACATCTACAACGATGCTAGCATTCAGGGACTGGGATGTGTACTGATGCAATCAGGGAAGGTAATTGCTTATGCTTCTCGGCAGTTGACGAAGCATGAAGTAAACTACCCCACACATGATCTGGAGCTAGGTGTTGTGGTATTTGCATTAAAGATTTGGAGACACTACCTTTACGGAGAGTTGTGTCACATCTATACTGACCACAAGAGCTTGAAGTATGTGTTCACTCAGAAAGAGTTGAACATGAGGCAGAGAAGATGGATGGAGTTGATTAAGGATTACAACTTGATCATTGACTATCATCCAGGCAAGGCTAATGTAGTAGCTGATGCATTGAGCAGGAAGAGCTCATCATCGGGGGTTTTACTCACATGCTTACGGGCACTAAGGGCACGCGTGGAGGTATCCACGGATGGGGCGCTATTGGCCAGATTTGAGGTGAGACCCACCTTGTTAGATGAAATCAGGACATGTCAAGGCAATGACGAGGAATGTCAGAAAATCCGGGAACGGATGCTTGTGGGGCCCGTCGAAGGTTTCCGTGAGAGGGAAGATGGACTTCTGCTATTCAAGGAACGAGTGTGTGTGCCATCGGATGAGGAGCTCCGAAAATCTATCCTTGAGGAGGCTCACTCATCTGCGTATGCCATGCACCCGGGCGGTACAAAGATGTACCGGGACTTGAAAGAAAGTTACTGGTGGTCGGGGATGAAGAGAGAGATTGCAGAATACGTGAGCCGTTGCCTTACTTGTCAACAGGTTAAGGCAGAGCACCAACACCCAGCAGGGTTACTACAACCACTTACCATTCCAGAATGGAAGTGGGAGCATGTTACCATGGACTTCGTGGTGGGTCTACCACGGACGGTTAGGAACTACGATGCAGTATGGGTGGTAGTCGATAGGCTGACCAAGAGCGCTCATTTCCTACCTATCAACACTACCTATACGCTCGAGCGGTTGGCCAAATTGTACATAGATGAGATTGTGAGACTGCATGGGGTTCCGGTTACTATAGTATCGGATAGAGACCCACGGTTCACATCACGGTTTTGGCCTAAGTTCCAGGAGTCTATGGGTACGAAATTGAGGTTTAGCACCGCGTTTCATCCTCAAACGAATGGACAATCTGAACTGGTGATTCAGATGTTGGAGGACATGTAAAGGGCATGTGCCTTGGAGTTCCAGGGGAGCTGGGACAATCAGTTGGCTTTAGTGGAATTCGCCTATAACAACAGTTATCAGGCAAGTATAGGCATGCCTCCATACGAAGCATTGTATGGGAGGAAATGCCGGACACCATTGTGTTGGGACGAGGTCGGCGAGGCTAAGCTCGAGGGCACCGAGTTAGTCGAGATCACTAAGGAGAAGGTAAAAGTCATACAGGATAGGCTCAAGGTTGTCCAAGACCGGCAGAAGAGCTATGCTGATAAACGTCGGAGAACGTTGGAGTTTGAGGTCGGTGACGAGGTATTTCTGAGGGTATCACCTTGGAAAGGGATCATCAGGTTCCTCAGCCGGGGTAAGCTTAACCCACGTTACATAGGTCCATTCAAAATCCTTGAAAGGATTGGGGTTGTAGCTTACCGACTTCAGTTGACTCCGGAGTTAGAAAAGATTCATAATGTATTTCATGTCTCTATGCTCAAGAAGTTTGTGCGGGACCCGTCACATATTCTTGAGAAACCACCGGTGGAAATCCGAGAAGACCTACACTATACGGTGCAGCCGGTGAAAATCATGGACCGGCAGGTGAAGAAGCTAAGGAGAAAGGAGGTGCCGATGGTAAAAGTACTTTGGAAGAGTGATCGTGTCGAGGAGCAAACTTGGGAAGTGGAGACCCTGATGAGGGAACAATATCCATTTCTGTTTGACTAGACGCGTGGATTTCGGGGACGAAATCCCAAATAAGGGGGGTAGAACTTGTAACACCGCCCCCGAGTATTTGTACTGTACCAAATTATGTATTGAACGTTGAGAAATGTATAAAAGTATTTTTTACGAGATTGTAAATTTTTATCATTTCTATTACGTGAATAGTAAAATTCACGTGGGGCCCACACCGGATGTGGGGCCGCCCGATATTATCGGGACCACATATTATATTAATCTTGGACTAGATAATATGTATATGGTGATGGATATCCTAATTGGGCCATGGCAATGGCATAGAGTTGACCGGTTGGTCAAACGGGGCCAAATTATTGGTATCGGCAATTTATCAGATAACAACCCAAAAAGGGATTCCGGAGATTTCTAAATTAAAGTTGGGGAATCATATTGATTCTAAGGTCCAATAAGGATTGGGAACAAGTGTTATATTTTATTTGACCTGATAAAATAAAATATACTTAAAACCGTCCGGAAAATACAACTTTCGAGACCGATTGTACACTCGGGTATACAAAGGGTTGACCTCCCACATAAGTGGGGGCCAACCCACGTCCTTGGTATGGAAAATATCAAGGGGAGCCGCATGGAAGCATGGAAAATATCAAGCTGATTGGTAAGGAGACCAATCAAACCAACCAAGGGCCCCTCCTCACATTATTTTGGGCTATTGAGACAAAAGTGAGGGGTTCCCTCCACCCACCTCCAATCAGTTCGGCCATCCCACAAGATAGGTGAGAGAAGCTCTGCAATACTCCATTCTTTGCAGCCATTTACGCACTTGAGCTAAGGAGGAAGAAGGAGGGGAAAAGAGAAGAGGAAAAGTTGGTTTTGGAGAGGAAAACTTGTGTTTAGCAAGGTAAGGACTCCATTAACCCCATTCCGTTTTCTTTAATCATCTTATACGATTATTCAATCATATTGCACACCGTAGGATTGTTCTACACGTTAGGAGGTGTAGAATGAGGGGTTGGAAGGTGGTTCTAAGCCCAAGAATGGACTTAGAAGCCAAAGTGACCGGTTCACCGGACGATAACCTTTTTGAGGTTATTTGTATTACTATGGGTTGTATGATGATAAAAACTTGTTAGTAACTTGTCTAAGGTATTCGAGGAACTTTCACGGAGTTGAAAGGGTCGTCGGAGCTGTCGCCGGAGTTCGTTGAAGTTCGCCGGAGCTAAATCGGGAAGGCTAGAACTTCATAAGCTTCATTAAGGTGAGAAGACGGCTTTATGCTTTATAACTTTTGCGTGAGGCATGAGATTACCTAAAGTAATCAAGGATATGTTTTATGAAATGAGTAAAGATAACCAAGTGTTTGCTTATGCCATGATTATACATAAAACATAGTTGAAAAGCATGTTATGTAGGTTTGGTGGTTAAAAGTGTGATAACTTATTATTTGTGATGTTCCAGGGATCCAAAATGGTATTTTTGGATCAAGGACGTCAAGGAGTATATGTGTATAAAATTTCACGTTAATCGGACTCCGTTTGGGTGGTCAAACGGGCGTTGACCGACAAGTCAACTGTCATACCCGACCGGGTATTGACACATACCCGACCAGGTATTTGTTGAAAATTAGCTTTGTGGACTACTGTCTCCTGTACTCGACCGAGTATGGGTTGATACTCGATCGAGTATTGAGTTATGCTCAAAACGGGCAGTTTTGAGCGGGTTAATGTGGGCCGTTAAGGTTGGACCCGCCCACGTTGGTTCCTAAGGTTGGTTATATGACTATAGGGCTAGGTATTGTCCATAGTTGAAGGAACGAAAGGTTAGACATATCCAGGTTAGGGTTTGGTAAGGATTTAGTTTGGGGTTGAGTATCCCCGGGACATTAAATGATCCTGAAACTCGGTTGGGGTTGAGCATCCCCGGGACTATAAATGATCCTGAAACTCGGTTGGGGTTGAGTATCCCCGGGACTGCAAATGATCCTGAAACTCGGTTGGGGTTGAGTATCCCCGGGACGGTAAATGATCCTGAAACTCGGTTGGGGTTGAGTATCCCCGGGAGGCGAAATGCTCCCAAAACTCGGTAGAATATTATGAATGTAGAATGTATCTGGTGAGCTAGGCATTCGGGAAAAGGGTGAGAAAGGTCAGGTAAGAACTTTATCTCTAAAAGACTCTTTGAATGAAATGACCTACGGGTCGAGTATTTTACAAATATATATATATATATACAGTATGTATCATCGGATGAATGAGTCACATATATATATGTAACACCCTATTTTTTGGTCTCGTGTCTGAAACGTTAGTTATTCTTCATATAGACTGCTTGTCACTAGTACTTCTATAGAGTACTGACCCCTCCAGGGGCCCTCACATTTTTCAGGTTGAGGCTAGAGTCCTACTACCTGCACCTTTGCCTAGGGTGATCCTTCGAGGAGGAAGACGTGGTTCGTGCTTCCATTCGTATTTTTGAAATCTATAAACTGCTCATGGATTTTTGAACAATGTTTTCATTAAAACAGTTGGGGGCCTGCGTGCCCGTGTTTGCCACGTGTGGCTAAGTATCAAACATATTATTATTTCCGCATTTGTTTGATTATGATATTGATGTTGATTGTATGTGTTTACTAATCGGTTTGGCAATAGAATCAATTGGACGCCTTGTACAATTCAATAGAGATGAACTGTTGTTGTTCTTATCGGGTTGTACGGCGGTTGTCTATGTGGCTCGGATGCGGTCCGGGGCGTGACACATAAACTTCAACCAGTTGAGCCTTTCATCGTCATCTTTAAAGTTTATGAAGAATTGTCTTCTAGTAGGATTCTCCAAAATACAAATGTTGTTGAACCATAAGTCACCACTCCTCACCAGCCCACCATTATCAGCCATTCTAGTCATAATTTCCATGACATCACCAACATTTGCACAATCATCAACAACATTCTCTTTTTTGTCAAGAGACGCTCAATTGCTTGAAGACATGTATTCCCCCTCTCTAAATTTTCACTAAGTTTCACTGATCCCATACTCTGCCTTAGTTTGCGCTTCTTACTAGTGACACTGGTCTTTGCATCTTCACTAGTGGTAACTGTAGTAACAGAAGGAACATTTCCACTAGCCTCTTGCACAAAGTCTTGAAAAAACTTACCCAGATCTAGTTCGTCATGGTAACTCTTATACACCTCATAAGGATCACGGTTATCCTCCAAGTTGACGGTGTCTTGATGATTTTCTTGATTGTTGATCTCCACAATTGTAGCAGTTGGAGCCACACATTCTACTCCAGTTGCTACGGAGTCCCCAAATATTTGATCTCGGCCCATTGCTCTTCAATGTCCCCTCCCATTCTTAAGAATGAATTGGATGCATATTTCATTAAAAATTGCAACAGTTTCATCTGACCACATAAAGTAACCCTCTTCATCTTTCTTAGATGACATCTGAAAGGCTCAACCGATAATATAGCAAATGAAAAAAATAAATATTTTCATTACAACGGTGTGAATTCAAAGAACTTATAATACAACATATACAAGAATGGTGAAACCACATCTAATCAATATAAAATATTAAACTACACGTTCACATACTGAGCAAAAACAGTATTTACTTATAGGCCTTAGATTGCAAGATAAATTTGACAAATACTTTAGCAATGAGCAGTTCTTCAAAACAGTACTTACTTATAGGCCTCAGATTGCATGATAAATTTGACAAAAACTTTAGCAATGAGCATGGAGTAGTTCTCTAAAACAGAATCTACATTCTACCAATCTACTTTTATTCTCTTACTATTTTTCAGTCAAATATGGTGGGGAAAATTGGCAAAGGAATCCATACTCTTGTATCAAACTTAAAGCCTCAAGACTGCCTTCTCAAGGAAAAAGCAGTAAAGAATAATGTTAAGGTCTAGAAAAATAAAAATGACTAACCATTAAAGAGAGGAGCAATAATCATGATTACCATATGTTGAAACAAATTCATGTAATATTGCAGAGATGCAGCAGCTCAGAGACTCCCAATATATCACAACACAATTTCACTAAGGATTTTAATCGAACACTTCGTAGGCGTATGATCTTGTATAGAAACACTCAAACAAAATTAACATTCTAAATTACTAATTTAGGCGTAAATCACAGTTCAGTGGTTCATCTCCATCAGTGAGATTGCAATTTGCGAAATTCCATAGTTTTAATATTTATAAAAAACAAATAAAACTCCATAGGTATTAAATTCCAAGGTTCCTATGGGCGTTTACCAGAATCAGAGTCGGAAAGTTTCTCTAACTTTATGGATTCAAAGTTAAATTTATACAAACTGGTAACTCTAACCAGGAATTTAATTGT
This sequence comes from Cuscuta europaea, assembly GCA_945859875.1. NCBI lineage: Eukaryota > Viridiplantae > Streptophyta > Magnoliopsida > Solanales > Convolvulaceae > Cuscuta > Cuscuta europaea. The sequence continues at coordinate 8,474,336 of CAMAPE010000008.1, read as the reverse complement.
CATGGAATACATACATAAGCTTTTGTCACGGATTTTTTCACGGAATTAGTTAATTTTAAGGGAATTAGTTAATTTTAAGGGAACTTTAGGGAATTAGTTAATTTTAAGTGACTCCTCAGCCTCATCCTCGGCCGTACATTATGCATGTTGAGCAGACTCCTCAAGTTCCGCACATGGGTAGTATGGGTTACCACTCTAACTCCGGTTATGGTGCCATGCCTGCAATAGGATTGACATTCGGATCTCTGTCGTCTGATATGCTTAATCAGTTTCAGTCATCGGGTGGAGGCAACCGAGGAGGCAGCCGAGGAAGCCACCGAGGAAGCAACCGAGGAGGCAATCGAGGAGGCAACCGAGGCAGCCGAGGAAGTTCCCGACCCTTGGACACCGTGGATGCAGAAGAGGATCATCATCGTGACTATGATGATAATGATGATGCATATGATTATGATGATTCTAATTTTTATCACAATGGAGTCCGACGTACGGGCATGTAATTACATAATATTGTTTGACATTGTATGGATTTTGTTTTTATAATTCTGTCTGTAATAACATTTTTTATGTTTAAGATTGTATGGAATTTATTTTTATTCTAATTGCTTTAAAATAAAATTAAAATAATTTTTTATTTTTTTATAAATTTTTTTTTTTAAATCAAAAACATTAATCACGGACTAAATCCGTGACTACTTTTTAATCCGGAATAAATTCAATTTTCATTTTTTTATTTTTTTATTTAAAATCGTTTTTTTTTAAACAAAAACATTAGTCACGGACCAGATCCGTGACTACATTTTATCCGGAATAAATTCAATTTTTTTATTTAACATAGTCACGGATACGTCCGTGACTACCACAAAAATAAAAAAATTTAAATTAAACTTAGTCACGGCTCGTGTCCGTGACTAACTCAAAAAAATTTAAATTAAAAGTAGTCACGGATCCGGTCCGTGACTAACGTGCCGGAGGGCTTATTCCGGTCAAGATGTAGTCACGGATCGACGTCCGTGACTAATCCGTGACTACACCTAGTCACGGCCAATGTTCCGTGACTACATTCTAGTCACGCGGAACTAGTCACGGACGAAGTCCGTGACTAAAAGTGTTAGTCACGGACTTTTACACTACGATCCGTGACTAAGTCCGTGACTACAGGCGAATTTTTTTGTAGTGCAGGAGCCTGCTCGAAAACAGAACAACAGTTTGGAGAAGAACCATCTGCTTTAACTAAAGCATAAACAACACGATTCGCTAAACTTTTACAATATAAAATCTTAAACTGACTATGATTATCAAGAATAGATCTAATATCATCAATAATAAGTTGTAAATAAGAGGATCCTCCTTGCATGGAGACACTTTGAACCACAACCAGACCATCTGTTTCAATCTCAATTTTCTGCCAACCCAACATGCATGCTGCGATTAAAGCTTCCCTGACCCCGGGCCGTACACCTCTGTCTCCGTCGGTGACCAACCAGCCTCTTTTGCCTTCATATGACCATGAACAAATGCCCCTCTTTCATCTCTAGCAATCCATCCCCATGATCTTAAACCCCTGTGCTCATCAACCGCCCCATCAACATTATTTTAATCTATCCTCGCCCGGTCTCTTCCAACCGACATCTCCTGTTTTTTTTATGTGTATGTGATTCTGTTTTTCGTTTTTTATATATACATATATAAATAAAATAAATTTTATTTATAAAAATTTAATTGTAATAGTAATTTATAATAACTAAGTGTAGAGATTATAGTAATAACTAAGTCATACTAATTAATGTTAAAGTCTTACACTTAAATGACTATGAAACTGTATTATAGTAATTATGAGTTATACTTTTGTAGATAAATTTAATTTCAGCGATACTTTTGGAAAAACCACATAGTTTATACTTTTGTATGTACTACGTATTTTTTGGACAAGTATAATAAAACATAATTTCTTTACACATTTTTTTTTTCAAAACACGGACAAGCCTACACAATCCTAACATGTCAAAACATAACTATATAATAAGAATTCGTTTCTTTTTACAATTCAAGCTATCTGATTTTTCTTAGTAAGTAAGATTTGTTGTCATTGTGTGCGGTATGTGGATTTTTATTGATTTGTCAAAATGTTTATCTTATGCTGTTTTTTAATCATTTTCACTGTTCTAAAATTTTGATTAGTATGAAGGTGTTTAGTATAAAGAATTTTTCGCAATGTCTAAATAAAGTTTTTTTCTAAATTTTCAAATTTCTTTTATTGGATAACTATATTCCTCTTTTAATTTAAATATACAACTAATTTAATACCCCGTATATAGCCCTCACTAGAAAATAATTATTTTCTTTTATTATTATGACTAGGCATAATAAAAATCTCATGCAAAAGTTTCACTCCTATACTAGAACTTGAAAAGGACAAGACCGACCCTCGATCAATTCACAAGATGAACGCCCAAAAAATTTGAGAAAAGTGGAAATATATATAAATACAGTATGTAGAATTAGTGTAATAATTCAATTTATTTGTACATGATATTTTTACTCTTAATTCTATAGATTAATATTTCGAAAAATGTTTGGAATTTTTACATCAAACAATATTATTCCTCAAAATATGTAGTGCAAAGTAATTCCATTCCGAACACTCAAAATTTAAAGGCTAAGTTTGTCACTCCCACCCTCAGGTACTAACCTCTAGTTAGTAAAAATGTGTGTGTCATCCTATTTTTCGACTTATTAGGCTTATTAGGCAATAAGTCATTTTTGACCAAACACGTAACTTTCGATAAATCATTTTGAGTCCGTTTGGTAATCCTATTTTTCGACTTATTAGGCTTATCAGCCAACTTTTTAACCAAACACGTAACTTTCGATTCCGCGCGCTGAATAGTGTAATAATAAGAAAAAGTAAGGATGAAGTTACTTTTCTGGCTGTATTGACTGAAGTTACTGTAGACTATTATTTTAGCTATTTTTCATATAATTTTTCCCTTATTTTGTTAATAAAATATACTTCGATTCAGCCGATTTAAGTGTTACCACTCGATTAGCATTTTAAATATAATTTTTTCATAAATCAGAAGAATCAGTCAATACAGCCACTTCAGTGACAACTTCTTAAATTCCACCAGAATTAGCCGATTCAGCCGAATTATGTGTTACCAAACGGGTTCTTTATCTCCAAGCACATGCCCCGTCTTTCTTCTTACGCTAAATGGATTAGTGCAATTAGTTAAAAGAATTGCGCGCTCCAAATAAAAGTAAAAGATGATAGAAATTTTTGGAAGAAGGTGACTTATATTAAACTAACAGAACGTAAGCAGGATACAACCAGACAAAGAGCCCACAATCTACCGTCCACCCTTCAACCAGACTTAGAACCTGTCACCTCCAAAGAAGCAGTCAGATTCACTGATCCTGAATAAGGCTTACCTAAGCCAATGACCGGTAAACTAAACTCTCCATCATCTGTCCTATGTTCTAGAGTTTTGGAGCTAATTAAAAACAAACAAACAAAAACAAACGTTGTCTGAAACAAAAAAAACAATAGTAAAGATAGTAAGTCTAAAATTGAAAAATTCTTTAACATGCAGAAAGCACCAGATCTTCGAGGATTTTGGCGGGCTTGGATGCTCCAGCCCGCCCTTCCCTGTTTGTTGTCCCATCAAGGTCCATATCATCCTCCTCTGAATTCTTCTGCTTCTGTGCTTCCCAAGTATGCCTTCTCTTCTGCTCTCCCGATCCACTACTATTTTGTCCCACTCCATGGATCTCATCTTCAGTGTAGCTCTGGTCCTGTTCAAACTTCTCTATGTAGTTCCTCACCGGTTTAGGTGGACCTCTTCCTGCACCTTCTTCACTCACAAGCCATTTATTACCCAAACAAGGGTGAGACCTCCCTCCTCCCGTCGTGGACCAAAAGATTTAACAATAGTTTTATCCCCTTTCTCATATAATAATGGGCAAAACATTTCAACATGTCCTATAATTCCACAAGCAAAACAAAACAAGCAAAACAAAACTAGAAAGTTTTTCATACTTAAAATTGACCGAATAACCTTCTCCTTTGCTCTTCTTTAAGGTTGTTCCCATCTTTAAAGGACTTCTCACATCCAAATTCACTATGACCCTCATATAGGCCTCCCATTTCTCATCAAATTAAATTGGGTGGTTCCCAATTCTCCTATAAGTGCCTAGACTCAAAAAACCATATGGAACATTGTGCATTTGTACCCAAAATTCAACTGAATCCAAGGAGACCTTCAGAGGAATATCTCCGGTTTAATGGCTTTTAACACCAACAGATTTTGATCAAACAACCGGCGTCCATTGTCCAACACACGAGTCATATCAACTATATGATAAAATTTAAACAGATACCTTTTCTCTCTAATCTCCTGGATCGAAACACACTAGTAGAAAACATGCTTATAGTGACACTTTGTTAGTGACACTTTTTAATAAAGTCTCACGAAAATACGACATATCTTTTTTACGATGTATATGTGTCATTAGTTTCTGACACAATAGTATCAATATCAGATAGTGATGTTCACACCCTATTTTAATATCTTTTAACATTATTTTGGCATATTTTAACACCTAATTTTTTAACACCTAATAAATTTTAACAACTTTCTCTCTTCATTCGAAGAACCCTAACACTCTTAGCCAAGAGTCTTCACGACTCTTTCTCTCTTCATTCACTCTTTCTCATCCTCTCGATGCCTGCACGGCATCCATTTCCGCCGGCCGAGGGAATCAGACCTCGCGGAAGCCAAGAAGACGTCCTTTTATGCAACAGTGGTAAGGAAACCAGCCCCTGGCCATCGCCCGCACACCCAAAAGTGCTCCTTCTCCGACGCGGGTAATCTGGGATCCTCCGGTACATACGATGGTTTTTGAGCGGTCTAGTTCACAGAGGCAAAATTACAGGTTCTTTCATCTCCCTTCCGATACGCCCTCGTCGGGACCTTCCCCACTGGACGCGCCCCCTCTCGTTGATTTGGACCGCCTTTAAGGCATTAGGGTTCGCACACTTATGTATTTTGTATCGAACTTGATCTCTTAGGACCTTCCAAATAAAATTTGGATAGGAAATGGCAAAGATGGGGTTTTCCAGTATATTTAGTACGAAAATCGACCTATTTTTTGATTTCCTGTTCTCGATTTGGCCACAATCATACTGGATGTCCTAGGGTAACCAAAACATTGGGGTCTAAACCCCTGAATTATGCTTTGACTGGTGATCCCGTTGTTATTGCTCCTGTTGAAAAAATTGCAGCCCTAATAAGTAACTATTGTTGATAAGCCTGTTAATGACCATTCTGAACCTTCAGCCCTGATTTGTGACAAAGTAATTGATCTTGTATCTAAGACCGTTGTTTCTGAAATTTCAGCCTTGGTTTGTGGCCCAAATCTTGTTGCTGCTCCGGCAGTTGTTGAACATTCTGAAATTGCACTCCTCATTTGTGACCCGGTTATTGATTCTGTTGTTGCTCCAGCTTCTAAAATTTTAGCCCTGGTTTGTGACCCAGTTATTAACTATGTGGTTGCTCCGACTGTTATTAAATCTAAATTTGGAGAAATGGTTTTTTTGGAAAGGCTGCTCACAAATGTTTTGTTGGTCCCTCAGTTTCTGTTGCTTCAGTTGATGATCCAGTTTCTGATTGTGCTACTTTTTCTGATGTATTAAGTCATGCTCTTGGGGAAAATGGCCTGGGTGAATTGGTGTTCTCTGAACCATCCCCTACCTAATTTGAAGTTGCCTTTTCGGATACAGAATCTGGTATTGTTGTTGTCAATACCACTGAAACCATTGATGCCCAATCCCAGGTTGCATTTGATCATGATGAACCCCCGGTGGCTACCTGTAAAAAGGCGGTAATCGCGGAAGTTCGTCACCATTTGGTCCATGTGAATGATACATTTATTGCCCAAAAAGGAAATGATGAAATGATCTCTGATCCAACACTTGACTATGTAGTTACTACACTTGTTCCAAACATGTCCAATGATGAAATTATTTCTGAGGACACTAAAATGAGAACTTTTTTTATTTCAGGTCAAACAGATAATCTTACAATCGATGAGGAAAACCTTGAAGGATTTACAGAGGTAGAACGAAGAAGAAACAAAAACTTATTCTCAAAAATCCCACCAAACGAACGTGTCAAAGCTCCAATCTTTACTCGTGCTCTTTTCTCCTTTTTTCTGAATCGATAACTAAAATCCAGCTGGAGTTAGAGCTTTTACTTTTTTACAAATAAATAGCTAAGAGTTCAGTTGCTATGTATTTTCCTTCTCTGTAAAATTCTTATCTCATCCAACCCTAACACTTTGTTTGGGAACTCTCCTCTCTTGGTGATAGATAACATGGGAAATAAATTCTTTTCCTAGTCTTTTAATCATCTCATGTTATTGCATTGAAAGAAAAAAAAGGAGTGGAAAGAATGAAAAATTAATTATTTCACATCTCATGTTCAACTTTTGTGCTCAAGGGAAGGTTTCCACCTATTTTCACATGTCTATTTTTTCTTCCTAATGAACCTCGCCTAGACTCTATGTCTCTGCGCCTAGCTTCTTTTTTTATGACAGTGATAATATGGTAAAATCCCAGGTGGTGTTTTGATTAGATGGAGCTTCATAAGAGCAGGTATGTGTATTGTTTTGTAGACCTTTGCATAGGTCTCAGTAACAATGTTTGTAAACATTAGCATCACCTCAACTTGAATACATATACCAGACTAATCACATATTTTATGCTTATATGCTTACTTTTCCTTATATATGGTTTGTGAAGTACTTATGGAGCTGAACTTGTTAATATTGAGAATTTAGTTTATTGACTGCTTTTGTTGTTGTGATTTGTTCATTTGAGTTATGATTTCGGGGGTATGTTGTTTCTTTCTCTTTCATTGTTTTGTATAAATGTAGGTTCTTTATTTGATAGATTGTTTTGTGGTGTTACCTACAGTTATAAATGAAAAAGATACATTGGAAGATTACTCTGATGATGCTTCTTTTACTTCTTGGTTAGGTTGAATGTGCATTCCGAGAAAATCCATTGTGAAGGATCCCCCATTAATCCAAATTCTTCTACCCCTTTTGAATATTGCTACATGTGAGGTAAAAGCGGAGAAACATGCTCTTTTGTCTATTTAGTTCATATTAATGATTATAATGTTAGTAATTCTTGCTAAGCACATTGCACGCCAATAGGTAACTCTGAGAGCAGGTTGTTGAAGAGATAATTATTTTATTTTTCTTTTCTTTTTGTTCCATTGCAATTGTGGATGTACACTTACCAGTCTTTGTTGAAGAAACTTTTTCAGCGAGTGGTCACTAATCATGTTGTACTTTTAGGTGGATATTGAAATCCTCTGTCTGCAGGAAATGTAGCCGACTACTCTTGATGAATAAAAGTCTACACTACCACTAGCTCTTGTGAAGCGATCTTTCAAAAACATATCTTCAGTTAAGTTCTTATAAAAACTTCCTTATAAGAGTATAGGAATGTGGATTCTAACCTGGACTTTCATATTTCTTGTTTTCCAAGGAAGCATAGACACAGATGAGTGAAGTAACTGGTCCTATTCGGGAGAATTGATATTCTAGTTGAAATTTCTTGGCACAAATAAATGTCTTCTGTGTGATGGCTCTTCAATGTGCCCTCTCCAACAGTTAGGGATTGTATAGGTTATAGTGCTTATTTTTACTTGTACTTTATTAATTCTTTCGTTTTGGGTATAGTATGCCCCTATGACTCATGTATGTTTGATCACATTTTTGTGACAATTTAATATATTAATTAAAGATTCATATTTTAGTTATCTATTGGCTTTTAATTTAATAATGTCACGCCCCGGACCTGTCCGGACATGTCAACAACCCGCCGTACAGTACGAATATTCAACCGCAGTCCAACGCATCCATACTATACAAGGCGTCTGGAATATCATTCACACGTACTACATCCATAAACAAACATAATGTAAAATATTCATTAAAGTAGCGGAAAGAATATTACAAGTGTTCAAGCCACACTTGGCAGACTTAGGCATACAAGCCTGATACGTTCGTAATTTCCATTTCTATGTTTATGTTTTTAATTAGTTTTGCTTGACTTTTACTTTGGAAATTACACACTTTTGGTGTAATAGATTAGATTGTTAAATTCTTGTAAATAGGTTAGATTAGACATATTCTGAGCTTAAGCAGGTTTTGGTCACCCAAAGTACAGTTGGTGAACCCAAAAAGTGAAGAGAAGGTGCAAAAGTTCAAAGACAAAAGAAGATCCTGAATTTTGGTCTATACTCGGTCGAGTATTAGCTATACTCAATCGGGTATTAGGTTGGAACTTCAAATCGGATCAGATCCGAAGACAAAGGAACATGCAAGGAAGATTTTGGCCACGATTTCATGTCTATACCCGATCGGGTAGACCGACATACCCGATCGGGTATGCCTTTAAATTGCAAACGAAGATCGGTCGAGTATAGCCCGAATATCACTTTCTAAGCATACTCGACCGGGTATTCATATATACTCGATCAGGTATACACTTAGAAAATAGCCTGAAACCGGTCGAGTATAGCCCGAATACCACTTTCTAAGCATACTCGACCGGGTATTCATATATACTCGATCGGGTATACACTTAGAAAATAGCCTGAAACCGGTCGAGTATACCTCGGATCGGGTGTTACACACATACTCGATCGGGTACCATGTATATACCCGATCGAGTACCCGAATCCCATCCCAAAAACCTATAAATACACCTCCTTTCCTTCACAAAAAGATATCCAATCCCTTGTACATCTAAGCTCAGTATAGAATAGCTCTTTCTTTATATTTTTCATCATGTTTAGTCTCCAAATGAGGAGCTAAACTCTTCCATCTTGGTTTTGCTACTTTGAAGCTTAATGAATTTGTAAGTTGTGAGTTATTTTCTTTAATCTTCTTCCTTGAATATTAATTCTTTCTTTCAAAATACTATCTCTATATCAAAGTTGGGGAGTGTTACTAAGATGATAATTAGTTAACATCTTGACATTGGTTATAGTAATAGCTATTTCTTCCTCTATGATTATATTGGGGAGTGTTGCTAAGATGACAATTAGTTAACATCTTGATATTAATCATAGTAGGATTCATATATTTTAATATTCTTCCTTGAGTATTGATTAATTCCTATTCATATTTCATGTTAATATCTTAAACATTACTTAAAGTATCAACTAGTATTGTTTCTCATATTAATTATTACTAGAATCAATCGGTTAATACGCTTGTTATTAATCCGGTTCTTTCAACGGTAGTAAACTTGAAATATTAATGCATGCATCTCATGGTTAATATGCCAAGGGGAATTAATTATATTGATTAAACCAATAAACCGCTTGTGTTGAGGTTATCAATCTCAATCGTTTTCATCTTAAGTTTATTGCTACTATCAAGTTAATATACGGCGCTTGTTCTATATTGACTCGATAGTAAGTTTTATTAATGAACGCATCTCGTTATTAATAACTACCCTCGATGAACTGGATATACTCCTCGATTGAGTATTCGAGAGGAAGATAGTTAAAGATATAACCGGGATCGACGAACATTTCATTAAGTGGATAAAAGCAAAACCAAGTCCCCATCTCATTGAATTAAACTCATATAGGTCGTTTATCTTAGTGTTATTAAACCAAACAAATCTAAACCCCCATTGTTATTATTTATATAAAAGAAAAGTATTCCTTTCCCTGTGGATACGAACCTTACTACACTATACTACGTATTAGTGTTGTATTGATTAATTATTTTGAGTGCACCTAACGACGAGTGCACGTCAAAGCCCCCAAATAATTATTCAGAAAAATAATATCCATGAGCATTCTTTAAATTGTTTTCAAAACAGAAATGGAAGGAGCAGGAACAAGGTCTTCTTCCTTCGATCTCCCCGAAGCAACGGACGGTGGTAGCAACCTTCAAGTTTTACCTGAAACTGTGAGGTGGCCTCCCCCGTGAAGGGGAGGTCAGTACTTTGAAGCATTTGAAAAGTACAATGACAACTACACTGTATATAATCAATGTTTCAATTTCTAAGACCCCCAATCTAGGGTGATACTATATTATAGGCCGTAACCCTCAGTTACCCTATTTAAAGCCTACTTACCTTATATATATGGTCAAGTAGTCAGCCTATGGGACCATGCTTACCCTATCATGTCTTTTCACCATGGTAGAGTCACACTCACCGATATCATTCCGTCGTGCTAGAGGCTGACTCTAGTCACTCCATTTCGTGCTAGAGGCTTCCTCTAGTCACTCTTCATTATGCTAGAGGCTTTCTTTAGTCATTTTCCATCGTGCTAGAGGCTCCCTCTAGTCACTCTCCGTTATGCTAGAGGCTTCCTCTAGTCATCTTACGTTATGCTAGATGCTCCCTCTAGTCACCATTCAATATGCTAGAGGCTCCCTCTAGTCATATCATCAAATTCCTAAGCAACTTCTATGCCTAGGATCACTTCATATTGAGTAGCCTTTAATGCCTACTCCTAGCTTAACTTAGCATTTACACATTCCTACCTTAAAGTATCTCATAAGACTACTTAAGGTATATCTTTCACAATCCAAGCCCTTAGGATTTATTCTATCATTTTTCATACTAACATTCCAACTAGTATTTCAATGCTAGTCAAATAATCTTAGAGCAACCAAGTTCTTAATTCAAAGTCATATTGCTCATCTCAATTGATTTTCCAATCCAAAAATGATTTGGCCTCAATATCAAAACTATCACTTTTATCCATTCATGATTTCTTTACATGAAGTAAAAGTATATTTTATCACAATATTTCACAATTAATTTCATTATCATGTTATCATATTCATAATACATAATCATACACAATGTCTTCTAAATTTGTATAGCATGCTTCATTTACTCATATGCGATGGTATTTTCATTTAGGCATTATTAATCATTAATAATCCATGAAAATCACTTTTAATACTTTAGGAAATCTTACAAAATTAACTCACTAATTATAAGCAATGTAGTCGGTCATCCTCACCTCGAATGAGCTTTAAGAAGTTCTACCCTTCTCGGTTGATCTCCGGTGAAACTCCGGCGATACTCCGGCGAAACTCCGACGACAATTAGGAACGCCTTAGTGAAGCTCATAACAAGGTTTTATCATCATAATTAATATTTCTTCGTTTTTCCGAAATACGCCCAACAATCTTAAAACGTATTCGGTGATTTTTCTACTCCGGTAAACAATCCTAAAACGTATTTTCCTTGGTTGTTGTACTGCAGTAAACAATCTAAAAACATAGTTTGTCACTTCGGTGAACGAACTTATTTATTGTGTTTTCGGAAAATGTTGAAAACGTTAAAATGGCTTCACAAGAGATTGGAAATGTTGGTGGGCAGAACGTGCCAAACGATGATCACTCTGAAAGTGGAGCACCGGTGAACAATGGTTCACAATGCGGTGCATCTACTTTGGGCAACCAAGGGGCAATCCCTATGGTTACCGTGCCGAGCAACTCTGTGGAGAAACCCGAAAAATTTAACGGATTAAACTTCAAGAGGTGGCAGCAAAGAATGCTGTTTTACCTTACTACTCTCGGTCTTGCTAGGTTCTTGACCGAAGATGCGCCGGTAGCAACCGGGGGTGAGGTCGATGCGCAATCTTTCAACGCGGTTGAAGCTTGGAAGCATTCTCACTTTCTTTGCCGAAACTACGTGTTGAACGGGTTGCATGATGCTTTGTACGACGTGTATAGCAAATTAGCTACGGCTAAGGAGCTATGGAATGCTTTGGACCACAAATATAAAAGCGAGGATGCTGGTGCAAAGAAATTTGTTGTTGGTCGATTCCTTGATTTTAAAATAGTGGATTCGAAGACGGTCTTGAGTCAAGTTGAGGAAATGCAAATGATCTTCAACGAAATTCGAGATGAAGGAATGACAGTTAGTGAGTCTTTCCAAGTGGCGTCAATTATCCATTTATTGCCGCCGGCTTGGAAGGATTTCAAGAACTACCTTAAGCATAAGCGAAAGGAAATGAACTTGGAGCAATTGATCCTACGTCTTCGGATTGAAGAAGATAACCGGAAGAATGATGGGAACCTCCCAATCATTAACGGTGCCAAGGCCAACGTGGTGGAGCATGCAAAAGGCTCCAAAAACAAAAATAATGGGAAGAGCAAGCTCGGTCCTAAGGGAGGCGTTTCCAAGACAAAGTTCAATGGAAAATACTTCAATCTCAATAAAAATGGACACAAATCCGCGGATTGCAAGGCACCCAAGAAGAAGAAAGACAATCAAGTCAACTTGGTGCAAGGTGGGCAAAAGGATGAAGACATCATCCTTGCGGCTGTGGTGACCGAGGTCAACCTCGTTGGATCCAATTCCAAGGAGTGGTTTGTGGACACCGGTGCTACCCGGCATATTTGCTCAAACCGGGAGTTATTCACTACTTTTGAGCCATCAAATGGTGAGAAGGTGTGGATGGGAAACTCGGCTCATTCCGCGATTGAAGGCGTGGGCAAGGTGGTCCTGAAGATGACTTCGGGCAAGGAGCTGACTCTAAACCAAGTGCTGTTCGTTCTGGAGATACGCCAAAACCTGATTTTCGGCTCTTTGTTGAACAAGCATGGCTTCCACATGGTTTTTGAGTCGGACAAATTAGTTTTGTCTAAATCGGGAATGTATGTGGGCAAGGGATATGCAGTTGATGGGCTGTTTAAGCTCAATGTAATGACTATTAATAATAATAATAATAATAATAAAATACCTTCTGCTTACTTGCTTGAGTCTTCTAATGTGTGACATGGTAGACTAGGACATGTTAATTTTAATTGTATACGTAGATTAATTAACATGGAGCACATTCCTAAATTCACAATTGATGTGAAGCACAAATGTGAAGTTTGTGTAGAGGCAAAACTAACGAAAACGTCTTTCAAATTGGTTGAAAGAAAAACGGAACCACTTGAATTAATTCATAGTGACGTTTGTGATTTTAAATCAATACAAACACGTGGCGGTAATAAATATTTTATTACTTTTATCGATGATAGCACTCGCTATAGCTACGTTTATTTATTAAAAAATAAACACGAAGCAATTGATAAATTCATTCGAGGTGGTGAGTATAACCAACTTAATCTACGGATTAAAGCGGTTAGAAGTGATCGAGGTGGTGAGTATGAAGCATCAATTGGTGACTTTTGTGCTAGCGTGGGTATAGTACATGAACGTACCGCATCCTATTCACCTCAATCAAACGGTGTTGCCGAACGAAAGAATCACACATTGAAAGATATGATGAATGCGATGTTAGTAAGTTCGGGCCTGCCACAAAATATATGGGGCGAAGCAGTCTTGTCAAGCAATTACCTTTCTATCTCCAGTTTTCTGTTTCTATTTTCTAGTTTTCTATTTTCAAATCTGAAAACATGTTCATCAATTTTTTCACCCAGTTCTGTGATCATCCAGAACACTGACACGTTTGCTTCACGAGTTACTAAATGGTGCTTATTAAGACTCATGTTAATAAGCGACGCATAAAATAAGCAATGTTATAAGATCATGTTTACTTCAAAAGGTTTAAAACACCGTTTAACATTAAAAATGTCCAAAATAACCCTATACATATATAGATACATAAACATTCATGAACACAAATATATAATATAATATGTGGGGTCGATCACCTCATACGTATACTCATACTCCTAACCCCTAACCCTATACCTCGTACCCCCACCCTACACCCTACACCCAATTCTACACCCTTGACCCCTACCCTTACCCTTACCACGATCTTACACTCTACACATACTCCCCTAAAACCCTTCATACCCACCCATACCTACTTGTAGGGGTCGGGTTAGGGAAGGAAGGTATGGGCAGGGTAAGGGGTATGGTAGGGGTGGGATGGTAAAGTCTAGAGGTACGGGGTTGGGGTGGGGTAGTGGGTGGGTTAGGGTGGTGGTTAGGGGTAATGGTGGGGGTAGTGAGTAGGGTTGGGGTAAGGTAGGGGTAGGGTAGGGAGTTGGGATAGGATGGCGGTAGGGTGGGGCCAGGATCAGGGTGGGGCTGAGGTAGGGGAAGGGGTAGGGTAGGATGTCGGTATGAGGGTGGGGGTAGGATGGCGGTAGGGGACATGTGGGAAGGGGTAAGGTAGGGGTAAGGGGTAATATACAAGGTGAGGGTAGGGTGGGTCGGGGTGGGGTTGAGGTTGTAGGGGGTGGCAGTAGGGTAGGGTGGGTCGAGGTGGGACCAAGGTATGGGCATGTGGTAGGGGTGGGGGTAGGGTCATTGTAGGGAAAAGGGGTATGCGGGGTGGGGGTTGGGTGGGTAGGGTAGGGGTAAGTGGTAAGGTACAAGGATGGAGGTACTAGAATGGAATCGACATCAGAGCGGGACCGGACCCACCACTAGGTGTAAGTATGTAAATTCATTGCAGCGGCCTGTAGCATCTGTGTTTTCTAAATTTGGAAAACTTGTAAAAGTCATTTCTCCAAATCATTAAGGAAAAGAGAAACATGCATGTCTCATTTTTTTCATTTTGAAAAACGGTTTGGTAAACGCGTTTTTCTGTTTTTCTTTCTCCAGTTTTCCAGCAATTTTCTTTGGTAAACACGTTTCCTGTTTTCTGTTTTCTAGTTTTCCAGTTTTCTGGAAAATTGAAAAATATCTCTAGAAAACAGCTCCTTGGCTTTTGTATTGGATGGCTTAGCCATTATATACACGTACATACACTTACGTATACGGTATACAAACAAAGTTGTTGTTGACTATGCTAAACTTGAGGCACACTATTCTAAGTAGTTAAGGATAACTAGTCTTTTACCCGTGCGTTGCACAGGATAACCAACTAACAATTTACGTACAAAGTCATCAAGTAGATCAAAGGGTTCTCCAAGTGTACATATATTATTTCCATTGGTAATAATATTCTGAAATACACAATTCTTGAGTTCAAGCAAGCGTCAACCTTTTTAACATCTCACCATATCCCACATAGACATCAAAGAGAACACTCTAGCTGCAACAATAAATGAGTGTGAGGCTTGCCTCTTCCCATCATCAAAGGTTTGATCAAAACAAAGCCCAACTTGACTGTAACTTGCCCCCTGAGATAACATGATTCAAAGTTTTTCTATGTAGAAAAAAGACTCTAATAAAGCCAGTGCGTAGAGACCTACAATCCAAAAAACATCTTAAAACTTAGTCACAAACTTTCTATGTTGCACATCTATATATCATGTATATTAACCATAATCAAGAGCATAATGCAAATTTGGTACAATGTTGCCATCAAGTTCCCTAGGTAATAAAAGAAATGTGTCAAGGAAAGAAAAAATTGTCTCCACAAATTTCTAGAACACCATTATGTGAGTATGATATTTTATTAGTGTTGCATGAAACTCCTCTGATGATCCCAACAAATTGGCGAAAAAACTCTATCTAATCAAATAAAGAAAAGATGTGGAGCCATACTGTGACTCGGTATGAATCCTTTGTTCAAAGTTCTCAACTAATCTGATTAGTAGGACTTCTCCTCAGAACTGATGCAAGCAAAAAAGTTTTATAGTCTCTGGTAGAATACATTTTAGTAGGCAGGAACTATAGAAGGAACCAACAAACAACCTATTGAGCATAAAAAGTACACAAAAACCTATCGAGTATAAAACTACCCTCAAGATGTTGTATGACAGAAATTAAGTACACAATTTTGGATTTACTTTTCGATGGATTTAGTGATTTTTCTCTTCTGAATGAACACTCCAGCTACATTTATGGTTAAAGTATTAGCCCAAGGGTAAAAGATATACAGGAAAAAGAGCCATACCTAAAAAAAACTGCTGTTTCACTTCTTCTAATCTTAAAATTTTACCTAAATACCTAATCAAAATAGGTTAAATGGCAATACCAAATTAAAGTGCTAAGATGCAGTAGGTGCGGAGAGAAGAAAAATAATCATGAGTGGAGTGGCTGCAAGTCGTTTGCTACCATTAGAAAACCAATAGTTTAATTCTAAGATGAAGAAAACAGCAAAAAATAAGACACATAATACAAACCTTAGTTGAATTCTGAGTCGAGACACATAATATATATAGATGCCTCTTATAATTTGAAAGAAGTAGGATACTAAGTTATTATAAAGATTGTCTTATTTTTACTTGGATAATTTTCGGCCCCATGTACGACGCAGCATCTCCTTTTTTTTGCTTTTGATGTTAAAAATGATAATAACTTTTTTATTTTTGATCCGATTTTTATAAAATTTATATCAACATTTTTTATTTTTCATGATCTTTCAAATGAGACCAATATTGTGTATGTAATTTTAAGAAATTATCAAACTATTATATTAATGAGTATTGGATTATAAGAAAAATCGAATCTGTTTGGGAGATGATAGGTTTGTGAAATAGAAAATCGAATCTGTTTGGGAGTGGATCAGTGGCCTCAGTTACATTTGATAATACATTGAGTTACATCTTTTTATGAGCGAGTTACATCTTTTTATAAGCGAGTTACATCTTTTTATAAGCGAGTTACATCTTTTTATAAGCAAGTTACATCTTTTTATAAGCGAGTTACATATATATATACACACGAGTTGCATTTGACATGTCTGAACGTGGCTTACATATATTTACACGTAAAGTTACATATTTTTACACGTAAAGTTACATATTTATACACACGAGTTGCATGTGACCTGTCTGAATGCGAGTTACATATTTTTTTTACGTAAAGTTACATATTGTTGCACGTAGAGATACATATTTATACACACGAGTTGCATTTGACTTGACTGAACGTGAGTTACATATTTTAATACTTAAAGTTACATATTTTACACACAAATGTTAATATATTAAAATTACATAGGCAATATTGGTCTCATTTGAAAGATCATGAAAAATAAAAAATGTTGATATAAATTTTATAAAAATCGGATCAAAAATAAAAAAATTATTACCATTTTTTAAAAACAAAAGGAAAAAAAATATAAAGCCGTCCCGGTATACGGTGCTCACCTTATACCGGTTGCACGGTATACCGTATACGCACTCTTTGTATACTAAAAAACGTTCAAAATTTAGACATCAATTATCGTATGCTTGAAAAATTATATGTAAAATAATCTGAACTTGTTAAAAGTTCACAACAAACGAAAAAACATAATGAAAAGTTAGCATATATAAACTCATTTATGTGAAATACGTAATAATTAAGTAAGGATTGTTATTATGAACTTTTGTGTAGCTATTATTTTTATAAAATGTGTAAAAGTGTATATTTAATTTTAGTTTAAGTTTTGCCAATTATGTTTTGTTCCGCAATTCAATTCAGTTTTTTTATTAGAGGTATTTTCTTAAATATTACATAGTATTAAATTATAAGTTATGGACAAATTAAATGTACTACTATAGTTATTGTGCATATAATAATAACGACACCGGTAGAACTGAACACAGTCATGGTCATTAAGGTTATTATGATAGTCATTAAGTCATATTTTTATCCAAAACCTTAACTTTATTTCGGTAATATATTTCTCATTATTTCATTTTATTGTGATTATTCCCTCAGAATTCTTCAAGATTTTAGATTGTTTTGATTCATTTCACGTGAAATGCCAATTGTTTACAAATTCTTTTATTTTAAACAAAATTAATTACTTGCATGATGACAACCTTAAATATTATTCCTGCTGCCTCTAAAAACTTTATCATTTTAAAGATTTGATCAATTATATATTTTAATTGAAATTTACTTATAATATATATAAAAATGATATAAAAATATTCTTCGTTAAAAGTACATTCACAAAAGTATAAAATTCACAACTATCATAATACTCCGTATTATACTACACAAAGTTGTGGTTAAAAACTGGAAACACCCGATTGACCTGGAAAACTCGATCTGGACACGGACTCGGAAAACCTGGTTTCGACTATTCTTTTCAACAAAAAAACATTTTTTAATTTTTAAAAACTTTTAAACCCATATAATTGCAATTTGAATACCCTAAAAAGAAAAATATGGAATATATTTATATATTTACATAGGAATGGAAATCATGCCAATTTATATTAAACGCGTTTAATATAATTAAAAAATATCAAAATATATTTTAATAGGATCAAAATTGTACTTTAGAATATTATGGGTGTTTTAAATGTTTAATATTCCCTTCGTCCCTTAACACTTGGTCAGTTTGACCGACATGAAAATTAATAAAGTAAAAATTGTGTGGTGGTGATTTGTGCAGAAGAGAGAGAATTTAATGGAATCACAAATTCTTTACTTAAAAGATCACTACATTAGGCTTTGACATAATATTTAAGGATAAATAGTAGGATAATGAATAGTGTGAAAAAAGTATGTTTGAAAGTGGGAAAGATAAGATAAAGAGTAGAAAAAATAAAGGAAAAAGTGATTGTAATAATCCCAACTATTGGCGGTACGCTTATAATAATCCAACTATCGATTATCTCAGAATAATCTCAACTTTACTGACATTCCACCAATAATGGTCCATGACGAGATATGACCTGCTATAACGAGTGAATTTTAAATATAAATAAAGCGTACAAATTAAAAGTTGAATTATTTATAGAGATTACTTGTTATATCTCTTCTCATCCACTTTAGAAACTATAGGAATTTATTTATAGTCAGTCATGTCGGACCATTATTGGTGGAAAGTCACTAAAGTTGGGATTATTCTTAGATAATCGATAGTTGAGATTATTATAAGCGGACCGCCAATAGTTGGGATTATTACAATCAATTGAGCACTTTTACAGGAAAAACTTACTAAAAAAATGTAACAATCTTTTAAATACATTCTAAATAGGAAGTTGTAGCAAACTTTAAAAGTCATTTCAGTGTTGGAAAACTTGTAGGTGTAAGTATGTAAATTCATTACAGCGGCCTGTAGCATCTGTGTTTTCTAAATTTGGAAAACTTGTAAAAGTCATTTCTCCAAATCATTAAGGAAAAGAGAAACATGGATGTCTCATTTTTTTCATTTTGAAAAACGGTTTGGTAAACGCGTTTTTCTGTTTTTCTTTCTCCAATTTTCCAGCAATTTTCTTTGGTAAACACGTTTCCTGTTTTCTGTTTTCTAGTTTTCCAGTTTTCTGGAAAATTGAAAAATATCTCTAGAAAACAGCTCCTTGGCTTCTGTATTGGATGGCTTAGCCATTATATACACGTACATACACTTACGTATACGGTATACAAACAAAGTTGTTGTTGACTTTGCTAAACTTGAGGCACACTATTCTAAGTAGTTAAGGATAATTACAAGAATAAATTAAATAAATACATGGATATATTTATCATTTATCACCCTTAAGGTACCATACATTTGTCCACATGGACCAATCAGAATTAGGGATGGCAACGGTGCGGATCGGGAACGGGTACACATAAAACCGAAACCGCCCCGTTGGATAAATGTTTGCCCCGAAACCGCCTCATTACCCGTTCGGGTAATTTTTATTTGAACCGTAACCGCCCCAACGGGGAAGCGGTTTATCCACGGGTAACCGTTTGCCCAAATGATACCAAATAACCAATTTTTAATCCTACTTGTTAATGTAAACATCCTTCGTGATAATTTATAAATTATATATTCAAAGCACCATAAACATACAAAAGTAAATATTCAAGCAATCAAGCATTTTTAGACCTAAATTAATTAGTATGACAAGCACCCATCATCTGTTGTATTATAATAAAAAAATAGTAATCATCCCAGAATCTAAATTCAATAAACAATTTTAAGCCTAAATTTAGTTTGAGCTCTAAAAAAGTAGTAATCCGTTTCAAGAAACAGTTTTATCAGGCCTAAATTCATTACGCCATTAAATTAACTATGAGTCTATGAGTTAGGAATGTTAGGGTTTTTGAAGTGAGCCTCTAGTGTATTATTCTTAATATACTTATATGGTATATACAAATATACAATTTAGTGTACACGAGTTAACATATATGCTTATTATTCTTATATATAAAGAGTTATAATTTATTAATAATGTTACGGATGGGTAACAGTGCGGGTACCTGCACCATTAATGAACGAGGCGGTTTCGGGGTGGATAACGGGGCGGATTAGTATAGAACCATAACCGCACCAGTATCCATTTAAAAAAATCGGGTATTCCCCGCCCCATACATATTCCCCAGTCAAACCGGTTTTCCCCATTTTGACCAAATCGGTTTGGTGCGGGTATCCAACGAGTCGGTCGAAATTGTCATCTCTAATCAGAATGCTGCAGTTGAATTAGATATATAGCCAGGGGCGGACCCAGGAAAGTCATTTTGGGGGGGCGAAAATATTTTTTGGGGGGGTTCAAAATACTTTTTGGAAGAACAAAAATCATTTTTCGTATATATATACACTAAAAAAAAATTGTTGGGGGGCGGTAGCCCCCTGGGTCTCTACTACGGTCCGCCCCTGTATATAGCTCTATTCTAGAACTCACAGCTAATTTCGCGCTTAGGCATGTTAAATGGTCATTTCACGCTTAGGAGATGATTAATCAGACTAGGCGATTTCTTCCAAATCAGACTTTAAAATTTTAATCGTAGCTAGTGATAACATCCTCATTCTCCCAACGCAACACTTATACCGACTTACCGATGGAGTCACTTAAAGAAAAACATGTGAAACATTAATTGAAAGGGATGGACATTGCATAGTAACGTAGGGGCCAAATTTGTTATTTTCCCAATAATACAGTACACGTTTCTTTTTCATGTAAGATGATCATGCACTCAAGCATATGCTTGGCCGCTTCCCCATAAATCTTCGAGTAGTCTGTTTTCCCAAATATCCACTCCGGGAGGTACAACAATCATGTTCGTACAGTCAGTCATACCATACAATACATGATCGATCAATCCAGCATTTAAGGCGTGTTTGGTGGTTACAGTTATTCCATTCGTCTGCTTCAGTAATTGCATGGTATGTTCGTACGTTGAATTGAATATATTTCTAGTCCAAGTTGTCTTAATCCAACATGTACGACAAAAACCCTTAGCGGCCAACATGGTTTTCTTAATTAGACAGTTGGTGAACACAAGGATGAAAGAAGGTGAAACCGTGACAGATCACGTCAACGAGTTTAATTCAATCATATACATGTTAGGTTCGGTTGAGATTAAATTCGACGATGAAGTTCAAATATTACTTTTGTTATCATCTTTGCCCGATAGTTGGTCCGGTACAGTCACAGCAGTTAGTAGTTCGGTTGGAACCACTAAGCTTACCTTTGAAGGTTGTTGAGGTTTAGTCCCGTAGATCCGTAAGCCCAACATAAACTTCGGATATTAAGGACGATGGATTCGGTATAAAAGTAATAAATATATAAAAGTGTATGAACTAGCTATTTTTACGTGGAAACCCGGAAAGGGAGAAAATCACGGGACTTTATAGGCTAACGTCCAAGCCCGCTCTTTCTCATTAATATGCTCTCCTCACCGTTAGGGAGTCATTTTAAAACTCTCCAAGCAGCAGTCTCCAAAGACCAATGAAGACAAAGAAGAAATGGCTAAAGTTCCTTATGCATCACCGTTGGCAGTTTGATGTACGTGATGGTGTCAACAAGGCTGGACATTGCACATGCAGTGGGAGTTGTTAGCAGGTTCATGTCAAATCTAGGGAAGGAACATTGGGAAGGAGTTAAGTGGCTATTGCGCTACTTGAAAGGCACTTCTGAAACTGCCATATGTTTCAGGAGGAATGGTGTAATCCTAGAAGTATTTACCGATGCTGATTTGGGGTGCTGTTATGATTCCGGAAAGAGCACTACGGGGTATGTAATCACTATTGGAGGTACGGCGATCAGTTGGATGTCCAGACTACAGTGTGGCTCTTTCAACCACAGAAGCAGAGTATATGGCCCTTGCTGAAGCGGCCAAGGAGTTGATCTGGTTGAAGAACTTTCTTTCGGAGTTGGGCATGAAGCATGGAGATTGCGTTCTATATTGTGACAACCAGAGTGATATTCATCTCACGAAGAATCCGGTGTTTCACAGCAGAACGAAACACATCAAGATGCGGTATCATTTCATTCGAGAGTTGATTGAAGATGGTACTATAAATTTGAAAAAGATCATTGGTACGAAGAATCCAGCAGACATGCTTATCAAGGCGGTGACAACGGAGAAGTTGAAGCTATGCATCGTTTCAACTGGCCTTCCAGAAACTTGATGAGAAGGCGTGAATGAGAGAGAGAGAGAGATCAGGGGTTTTACAGAGGATACATGTTCTTGGATGGCAGATGATTGTTGAACAAGCATCCAAGTGGGAGATTGTTGATGATGGAGCCTTGTTCTGAATGCTAGAGCAGTTACCCGACTGGGTACATTGGGTTACCCGATCAGGTATGAAGATGAATTTGGCCGGGCAACTTTCTCGAAGTAATACCCGACCGGGTAGGGTTTTTTACCCGACCAGGTATGTTGACAGTTTTGGACCAGAGGAGATATCCGCCTGGCGACAAGACCGGGTACCGTGGAGAAAAGTCTTCTAGGATAGATACCCGACCGGGTACAGGAGGGTACCTGACCGGGTATGCGGGAAAAAATTAATACGGGCGTAGTTTTTGGGCCTGCGGCTCTAATTATTGTTTATGTTTCCTTAAACCTATTTAAACGACTCTTATGTACTTGTAAACCCTGACGATGCACTGATAATAATACACTGCTCTCTCTCTCGTTCGCCATGGACTAGCACAATCATCCCGATTGTGTGAACCACGTAAATTCTTGTGTTCTAGTTTTTTAATATATCGTTTTACTTAACTTAAATCGATTTGTATCAACTCACAAAGAAAGTTGATACAAATACTAGTTTCCCAAAATCATTTAATACAGAAATGAAAATTGCCACATATATGGGTAGACTTTCTTCAAATCTTGTCATGACCGGTGACGTCCCACTATAGTAGCAGCCTAATATACTGGCTTGGGTTGTATATATTAAACTGATCAAAATATATTACTGTTTACGAAATACTATGAATGTTAAGTATACTACGTAGTATATACATATAATATACTGTACTCCATAATATATTTAATATATAATATATGATATATGTAACATATTATATACTCTCCTCTCCGTTCTCTTTTAGTTGCATTGTAACGGTCAACATTTCACATGTGCCAACACACGTTTTTGACCGTAATTATATTTTAATTCTATTAGTAAAAAAGATGTTCAGAATCAGATTTTTAAAATTTGCAATGGGATGAATTGAACAATATTTAAAAAAAAAATAATTTTCATAAAATAATAGTGTAAAATGTAGTCAAAATAGAGCATGTGAATAGTGTAAAATTCAACATGTTGCGATTAAAACAGAACGGAGAATAGTATGTAATATACTCCATATTATACTATTATACTAAATGTATATACGCCATATTACAATTTATACTATATATTATATACTCCGTATATATTATTTATAATTTAATATACACTTTTTCAACATTATAATTTATACCTTACTCTGCCATTTTTTATGTTACTGAAATTATGTGTGAAAATACGGTGGTCAGATACATTGATCAACTATAAAGAACACAATATAGAGCCCGTTTGATAACATTAAAATTGGCTGAATTGGCTGATTTTGCTGAAATTTATGAAGTTCTAGCTGAAGTGGCTGTATTGATTGATTCTGTTGATTGATGAAAAAATTATATTTAAAATAATTGTTACTAATAAATTAAATAAAAAATTATATGAAAAATAGCTAAAATGATTCCTTACAGTAACTTTAGCCAAAACAGTCAGAAAAGTAACTTCAACCTTACTTTTTCTGTTTATTACAAACTGCAACGCGCGAAATCAATAGTTACGTGTTTAGTGAAAAAGTTGGCTCATAAGCCAGAAAAAAAGGTCACCAAATGGGCTCATAACCTTTAACCCTGGTGGATTTGCTCTAGATATATGTTGGATGCCTACTCTTCATCATGGATCACATTCAAGTTATGTGTGGTGCCATTGTTTTGTGTTTGGGGATAATGTAGAATGTGTTGGAAAGCCAAGTAGGAGGGTCTATTTATAATGTGTTGACTTAGTTCTGTGTATCGGATGAATCATAGGCTGAATGGGACTTGTGTTCAAAAGATAAAAATATACTTCCTCCGTCTCTAAAAAGATTGTCAAATTTGACCGACACGTAGCATAATAACATAAAAATTGTGTGGTAGTGTTTTGTGCAGAGGAGAGAGAAAATAACAAGAACCACAAATTAATTAACCAAAAGGGAAAGTGGCAAATATTTTGAGACAACCAAAAAGAGACATTTAACAAAGTTATAAGAGATGGGAGGTTATTAAGTCTATTTTGGTGTATTTCCTATTAAGAAAACATTATATTGTTATCTTATCGTTCTCCTAGGGCTCGGCCGCTAGGGTTAGTTTCTCCAATCTCGGTTCTCGGTCGGGGATCGGGTATCGCTTAGCAAGGGAGAAGTTTTGGACGAAGCACGGGGCGGCGATTTCAGACGAAGTGCAGTCAGTTTCAATGAGGTTTAGAGCGAGGATTTTCGGTTCGGTCGAAGAAGTTTTTGCATGGAGGATATAGTGGCTTCATATAGGAAGATGTCGATGAATGAGCAGGATTCGGAGCTTAATTTTGACAAGGATCCAGAGGACGGCGGCGAGGAGGAGAAGGAACCGGTGACTTTTCCAGTGGTTGGGGTTATCATCACGAACCGCAATGTCAAATTACCTGGATTTAAAGAGCTGATGACCTCTATCTGGAAGCCATGGAAAGGTATGTCTATCAAAGAGATCGGCGAAAGAAGATATTTGCTAAACTTTAATCATGTTTTGGATATGAACCGTGTGATAGAGGATGGTCCTTGGCTTTTTGAGCGAGATTTAATTTTGCTAAAGGCTGTGCAACCAAATGATATACCGGAATCCATGAACTTGTTTGAGGCTAGCTTTTGGGTACAGGTTCATAATGCTCCTATTAAGTATAGGAATTTAAGATCTGCCAGGAAAATTGGTAACCTTTTAGGCTCTTTTATTAAATTTGAGATGTGCCACTTTGATGGAAAGCAGAGTTCTTATCTGCGAATACGAGTGTGTTTGGATGTCCGTCAACCCTTGAAAAAAGGTACAAATTTAACACAAGATGGGGTGAAACATTGCGTAGATTTTAAACATGAAAAACTACCCAGTTTTTGCTTTATTTGTGGTATTATTAGGCATTCTGATAAGTTCTATCCATTGAAGTACGAAGAGGACTTTGTAGCTGAAAAAATATATGGGGTAGAACTTAGAGCTGGAGGAAGGGTGAAGACTAGCCCGACAGGATTTAATAAATGGTTATCTGACGGAGCCTTTAGCTCAGATGGATTTGGAGGTCCGAGGAAGACTGATCTCGGGGTAGAGAATACAGTTGAGTCCAAGACTAGCAAGCCATCACTGCATGTGAGTGAAGACAGGGAAGTGACTCCTGGAGATCCTAAGCGTAGAAGGATATGGGATGACCAGACTAAAGAGATGCACATGGTGAAGGAATGACTCGGGATGGGCCAAAAAATGTGAGGGGGCAGGTCAGGTCTCCTAGACTCGCCTTATCTCTGTTGGGCGGTGGTGGGGAGGAAAAATTACAATGGTGTTTTTATTATTGTCTGCTTTGGTTACTTTAACTTAAGTTGCTTTATTATGTTTTGCTTTTGTTATTTCATGCCTTGTAAGACTCTTGCATAAGGTTTGGGAATGAAAGTTTGCGGTAACCGTCATTGACTTTAAGTTGCCCAATTTTGGTCTAACGAGTTATACTGTTTTTTTTACAGGTGGTTAGTTCTCAATCTCGGCCACGGACGGATGGTTATTTGTGGCTCTTTTCTAATTTTGTAGCCTTGTTGAATGCTATTTTTATTACTTAAACCTTCTTCAAGTAAAAAAAAGTTATAAGAGACGTATTTTATAGACATTTGAAGTTTGAATTCCGATTGTACTATTCGAATTGCAAAGTTTTGAAATGACTACTCCGTATTATTTTGTGGAGCATCAAATGCTTTCCAAGTTTGAAGTGATTCTTTGAAACAATGGCTATGAACATTTATTATTTGTACTACGATTTTTTTTTTGAAACAATGGCTATGAACATTTATTATTTGTACTACGATTTTTTTTTTGAAACAATGGCTATGAACATTTATTATTTGTACTTTTTTTTAATTATTTTGAATCCTAATGGTGCCCATGTGCCATCCGAACAATGCTTTTAAATCAACTCAACATTAAATGTGGAGCAGCTCTTTTCCAAACCCAATAAATCAACTCAAGCACAGCAGCTCTTTCTCCTGAAATCCTTCTACGTTCTACGACAGAAAACTGTAGCAAGAATTGCATCATTATACTGCTTAAAAAACATTCTTTTCATCAATGGAGATAGAAGCAGTTCTAGCAGCAGCAGAAGGAGCTGCTAAGGCCTGTGATTTCTCCCCGGACCTGGAAACTGGGATGGTGGTGAAGAGCAGTCCCAGTAATTGTGGAGTAGAAGCTGAGAAAGGTGGTGGATATCTGGTTTGGAAGTGTTTGACTGTGGTGATTCCAAACTTTGGAGATGGACCAACAAAAAGGTTGCTTAATGGCATTACTGGTTATGCTCAACCTGGTAGAGTCTTGGCTATCATGGGTCCTTCTGGCTCGGGCAAATCCACTCTTCTTGATTCTTTGGCTGGTGCTCATCTGTTCTATATTGATCTCTAGCTCCACTTATTTTTTAGCCTTTTTTTACTAATCAATTTTTATTTGAGTATATCTGATTTTTTTCAAAAAGTAACTTCTTAAAGTTTTTAATTTTGGATACGATGGAATATAGAAAAATAGCTCACTAAACAAACTTCAATTCTTTATTATGAACATTGATCGGTCCATACAATTTTCGATACAATTTTCATCATTGATCTTTCGGAAACTGTCTCTATGTGTTTTAATACATGGATAAGACTGTGTATATCCGACCTCTTCTTACCCTACCGTAGCATGTGTGAACAATTAACAAGGTAACTTTTCTCCTTATTAAGATGTTTTTACTCGGACTGTAATTTGCTGGTCTGGTCTGAACTGGTCTGGTCTGATTTCTTTGTATTTTTATAACTATTTAAGTCTGGTCGGTCTGATCTGGTCTGGTCTGGTCTGAGAGGAATTACAGTTCAAGTAAAAACATCCTTACTCCCATATGCTGGATTTGTGTGTGATCTAATTAATTGTCCGAGAGAATTCCCCAAATGGGACAAAAACATAAGAGATGTGCATAAATAGGACATTAAGTTTATTATTCCCTAAATACGACTCTTAATTACCATTTCGACAAAATTGCCCTTAATGAAGTTCCAGGTCCTAACCTAATTTCCCAGGAACTAACCATCGACATCCACAGACTACGTTGCCTTCAATTCATCAACCAACGCCAACCTCCTCGTCAACCTTCAGTGAGTTTGCCGCCACTTTCCTCTGACAAGCTGACACCATCCTCCGATGAGTCGCCGGAGACGCTGCTGCCCTCTAGACGGTGTCTTGTTGATCTCCGGGAGCTGAGAATGCCATGTTGACAAGAATAATGACATATCAATGACATTTTTATGTAGAAATATGACATTTTTAATTGTGAAAACATTTTCTTTTAAGATGAAAAGTAAATGCATTTTCAAGCCAAAGATTCTCGCATTTTTGTTAGAAATTATGTGAATATCATATTAAAATTGAAAATATAAAGTTTGTTAATAAAATAAAAAAATGAAAAATCAGAAATAATATTGCCTTCTTTATACATTTAGTGCTATAAAAAATGACATAATTTGGCAAAAAGTTCAAAAACATGTCATTCTAATGATTGTAGTTTCAAATTAAAATTGACATCTTGATTTATGTAATATAGTTTGACAAAAAAATCAAATATATGTCATTCCAAATTAAAATTGTCATGTTGATATAATGTAATGGCATAAAAATGACATTTTTCTAATAGACAACATTTATGGTATTTTAATAAATGAAGATTAATCAAATTTAAAAATTATCAAAACTTTAAGTCCCAATAATGGTGCTTCATCGAACCATTATCAGATCTAAAGTCCAAATTAATCATTTTTCCAAACATCCATGGAACAAAAAAAGAGCACGATCAATCAGAAACGGAAGAGAGAGGAGAGGAGAAGAGAAAGGAAGAGAGAATGAGAAATGACTTGATTTCATGGGAAAAATCGCAAAAGGCTAGCGGAGATGGAGAAGACGGGTGGTGGCTTTGGCTGTGATATCGACAAGCGGCGACGGCTATGGCTGTGTTATGCATAGGCGGTGGCGGCGGTGATGAAAGTCCGGGATATAGCTGGGTAGTGAATGGGTTGTGTCTTGTTCGCAAGTCTAGGATCTCCGCTGGAGTGAGTGGCAGCTTATTTTGGGGTTTGATCATAGAAGGGTAAAAAAGTAATTTGGAGACCTATTTTGGGAACAATAAACTTGTAATCCTATTTTAGAATTTTAATCATGTTTTAATTCTATTTAGGACAATTCCTTTAATTGTTTTTAGGTGACAACTCCGGTACCCATTTAAAAAATGGGGTACCGTACCTACCATTCATTTGATTGATTCAAATCATTACATCATTTTTAATTTAGATTTAAATAATTCAACTGCATCATTCTGATTGATCCATGTGAACAAAAGTATGGTACCTTAAGGGTATCATAGAATCTACCTTGTTTTTATCCCATCCCGTGTACAAAGAAAGTTGATACAAGCGCTTCTAGTTTCACAAAATCATTAAATACAGAATTGAAAATTGCCACATATACAGGTAGACTTTCTTCGAATCTTGTCATGACCGGTGACGTCCTCCGTAATGGACGAAAAGCAAAGCTCAACAACGGTGCAGCGGTAAGTTCTACAAATTCTCATAAAACTATTAATTAACGCAAGAGGTTTTTGTGTTTCGAAAATATTATGGGCAACTCTAAGAGTGTGTTTGGAAGTTGAGTTCTGTAGGAGATGAGAAGGTTGAGAAGGTTCATGACCCTCTCTTTCAACGGCTTCAAATGCTCCATTTTCAAGTTCCCCCAAATTGAAGAATTTTGAAGGATCGTTAATTAAATGACAATTTTAGCTTAATTTTAAATGAATATATATTCAATTATTTGAATTCATCATACTCCGGTATATGTGAAATGATTTTAATTATAACTCATTCAAAACCTCTATCTTTTTAAATTTGTTACTCCCAAAAAAGAAAGGGGAGTGTCCTCCCCTCCCTTCCAATGACTAACCTTCAAAACCTTCTCTCTCCTTTCAAACTCCCAAACATACCCTAAGGAAATCTCAACCTTATGTCAACGTTTGCCATTTAAAAAGATGTTTAATTTTCCTGTGCTATTTTTCACGTTTTACTTTTCTTTCATTTTATTAGAAATTACCCTAAATATGACAAAAAACGTTTTTATATTTCGAAATAGGAATATCATGTTTTTATTTCCAAAATAGGACTAATTAGTGTCATGTTTTGGCAGTACCAGACTTTAAGGATGACAATATTTTCCAAACTTAGCAATAATTACTCATATTTTAGAAATAAAAATATGATAGTCCTATTTTGGAATTCTAAACTTTTTTACACCTATTTCGGAATTTTTTCCTTTTCTTTTACATGGAAGAAAACAATATAGGGATAGAGTTAGGTCACTCATCACCAGAATTAGATTGATACCAATTTTTTTTTTGAATATATTTTAGATAGATTCTATGGTACCTTTAAGGTACCATACCTTTGTCCATATAGATCAATCAGAATGATGTAATTGAATTATTTAAATCTAAATGAAAAATGATGTAATGATTTGAACCAATCAAGTGAGTGGTAGGTACTGTACCCCATTTTTTAAATGAGTACCGGAGTTGTCACCTATATTTCATACAGAATGTTTTACACTAAAAATGGAAACATTTTTTATGCCTCTAAACAATGGTCGGCATTCATGTATCCACATGGACTTGGTGACTCACTGACTTGGGCAAGGGCTACTTTGGATCTGGGCGAATTTGCCTAACCTAGTAATAAAACATTCTTTTGTGTATAGATATTTTATAAAAAGTTTTATACATAAATATATGTAATACGAACTACTCCCTCCATCCCAAATTGATTTGGCAAGTTAATATTTTTTTGGTAACTAATGTTAAAGTCAAATCCTCTTTTTTTTATACATCGGAAAAAAAGTTAAATCTTCCTTATTGATAAGTAATTCAATTTACAATAATTAAAATTTACATGTTCAGAAACTACATTAAAATATTTTCAAAATGCAAAATTCATATTAAAATATGATTAAAAATTGACATGAGAATTAAGTGAATAAAGTGATATTATTTAACAAAAAAATTAATTTTACAAATCAATTTGGGAATGGTCAATGGGTGACCAAAGCACATGGTCTAGCATACTATTAACTTCTTTAAGTGTGAATTTCCAAATTATTAAATGTTTAGCATGTTTAATACTCCCTCCGGTTCTAAATAAACTTCACACTTTGACTTCACACAAATTAAGGAAATAAATTTGACTTTACTGTAGAGTACATTGTTGTGACACTGTTTGTCACTGCTTTGCATTGTTTTGGTGTAGATAATTTGCCAAATAAGGAAGAGAGAAGAAGTGTGAAGTTTATTTTGGACCTACCCAAAAAAGAAAGTGTGAAGTTTATTTAGGACCAGAGGGAGTGATATGTAAATTAGAACTACTACGGTTAAAGTTGTGTGTTGTACATCAACGTGAAAGTCAAATTATTGCAATTAAAAACAATAGCGTGAAATATATACCTTAGAATATTTTGAATTATACTTATCTCAATTTGATTTTGCAATACTATGTCTAGATAACAAATCAAACTAGACAAGAAGATACGTTTGTTCAATTGTGCGTCTCTAATTATTTGGAATGTCGATTTATTCTACTTGAAGGCCTACGTAACACAGGAAGATTTATTAATGGGAACTCTTACGGTACGAGAAACAATAACATATTCAGCACAACTGAGGTTACCCAGCAACCTTACACGATCCGACGTAGACGAAATCGTAGAAAACGTGATGATGGAAATGGGGCTTCAAGAATGCGGCGATCACCTGATCGGAAACTGGCACCTGAGGGGCATTAGCGGCGGGGAGAAGAAGAGGCTGAGCATTGCGCTGGAAATTCTTACGCAGCCTCGTCTGTTGTTCCTCGACGAGCCCACCAGCGGTCTGGACAGCGCCGCCGCGTTTTTCGTCGTACATGTCCTGAAGAACGCCGCGTTATGTGGCAGAACGGTCGTCTGTTCCATTCACCAGCCGAGCAGTGAGGTTTTTGCTCTGTTTGACGATCTTTGCCTTTTGTCCTCCGGCGAAACCATTTATTTTGGAGAAGCGAAATCAGCTGTTGAGGTACGTACCAAATTAATAATTCATGACATTTGATGTGTTGACTTGCCCCAGTTATTAATAAAGTGGTTGAAAAGGTAAAAGTTGTGATTGATGTTTGAGTATAACAAAGTGAAATGATGTATGTCACATATTTCTTTCCAAAAAATGAAAGTAGACACTTATTTTGGGACAATTCAAAAAGAAAAGCATGATAAGTAAAATGGGACAGAGAGAGTATTCCCTACGTTCAGGGATGGATTTAAGGGGGGCGCGGGGGGCGGTTGCTCCCTTGGACTTTCAAATTTTTCTACTATATACTACGTATGTAATATTTTCATAAAAATTTTGTACTTTAATTAGATATATATGTGTTCGCCCACCTTAACTTTTAGTTTTCAAAATTAATATATAGACATACATTATGTAATACTTAATTGGAGAGTTAAAAGATGAAACATCTAAAATATTTTACATAACTTAAACAAATAAACAATAGAACAACTCATTGTTTAAGACTGAAGATACCTATTATATAAAAAATCAAAGTTTTGAAATGTTTAATTATCTTTAGTTTATTAGATAATTAGTACTTGGTTTGTAAAATATCAAACAATATTAAATACGAGACACACTAGTTAAGCGGTTTTTAGATCATGTGAAGTGAATTTAAAATTACACAATTCATTTACTTCTTACTTTTTAAAAATAATTTATTGTATAGATAATAAAGTTTAATTTATTTTAGGAATCAATACAAATTTAATATGCACCATATATAAGAATTAGCAATATAATATTATTCTAAAAATAATAATCTCAAACATAGTATTGTAATATTAGCAAAACTCCTCATGAGTCACGAATACCCTTGGTAAACAAAATTTACAATTCAAAAATCAATTCCTTGTACCGATAAGATTCATGTTATTAAACATGACAAGAGTTATTTAAAAAGCATTGGTGGTTGTACATCTTTTAAACTCTTTACTTTCAAATAATTTGATAAAATGTTATATATCCTCTTTCATTTTCAAATAATTTTTCTTTGATTTGCTATTTCTTACTCATTAACGTATCAATACTTTTTTCGAAAGCACTTACAATTATAAAATCAAAGTTATTTTTCCAATGTCTAAACATAGAATATAATATATTTAAATGCCATCATGTATGTACCTATGAATTCTTTTTGAATAAAAATTAGCCGCACAGCCATACATTATTGAAAAAAATCGTCCTGCTACACTAGCGAAAAAAGTTTCGCTCCACTACACTAGCGGAAAAAAAATCACCCACTACACTAACGAAAAAATTTCGCCCCCCTTAACTCGAAATCCTGGATCCGTCCCTGCCTACGTCCCTCCTATATAAAGGTCTCCATTTATTTTCATCCATTCTTGTTGTGCCCTCCTATATACACACCTTATACTCACCATGTCTATGAAGGATTTTATTTTTCTGTGACTCTGGTTCATAGACAAAATATGTCTTATTTTTTATGTGTAAAATTTTCATAGACAAAAAAAATCTGCACAAACATGGTGGGTATAAGGATGAGTATAAATATCTTTTTTAATTTATTTTACACACATTTTTAAAAAGTAAGATTGTTTGGCACTCTTTGACACCGTATGAACATTATTCCGCACTATTTGACATTGTCTTGCACTATTTTGTTTACCAAAAAAGGAAACGGGGTTTTTACTTAGAAGTGATCCGAAAAGGAAAGAGAAACTTTTATTTATGGACACAAGGAGTATACTTTGAGGGAAGTGTGGACTGTGGAGAATACAAAATTACAAATTGACTTGTGTCTTATAATAGATCAAGATAAATTACACCTAAACAAATTGTATTAGATAATACTATCAGATTAGACTAGATAAAACTAGACTAGATTAGACTTCCACATTTATAAAGGCTACATAGAACATAAATCTATCAGATTAAATTTGAACGGACTAAAATTTTAGTTCAACTAAAAACATCTTGAATGATTAATTAGTGTGTTTGAGTGTTTAACATGACGTTCCCACCCTCCTTTCAGAAAGAGTGGAATAGCCCAACTCCTTAAGGTTTTGTTGGTGCAGTTAGAATGATTTAAATTGAACTGATTACTGTTCTATACTAGGCTAGCTAGAAACTTGTTCAAACTTCAAACTAGACTTTCACAATTAGTGTAAAATACACATAGAATAGATATCAGTCAGATCAGATCAAACCATATCAGATCAAAAATTACCCTCTAATTAAAAATAAACTTAGTACGGATTAGAGGTTTTGGCACATTAAGTCTTCCAACTATGATGCATGTGGTACTTTTAGGATTCGACATCGAGTTTGATTACTTTTAATCCCTCAAATATTACGAGAAAAATATTTTTGGCATTAATTTTAAACTTTTTTAAACATTCATGAAATAAATTATTTTAAAAGTGACACTTGATTTTTCAAATGAATTTTATCAATCAGGATCTGAAAGATACCTAGGTTACTATCCGTTAAGGGTCTCAAAATATGAAATGTATGGATACATGGTACGAATGATTGAAACTATTCATGTAAGATCTAAAATACCATGATTTAATATTTTTTATTTTAAAAAAATTAAATATTATGTAATCTTATTAAACTAAAAAACTTTTATGAAGAAACACTTTTAAGATTTTTTTTCAAAAACAAGCAATGAAATTAAAAAAAAAGGGAAAATCGCACTTTTAGTCCCTGAAATAGTCACCATATTGAAATGTCAGACCCGTATTCCCGAGTTTGTAAATATCACCCCTCAATTGTCCAAATTGCTGTAAATTTGGTCCTTTGAGGGTGAAATGTAAACTGTGGGTGAGTAGTACATTTCACCCCTCAAAGGATCACATTTACAACAATTTGGACAATTGAGGGGTGACAATTACAACCTCCGAAATATGGGTCTGACATTTCAATATGACAACTATTTCAGGAACGAAATGTGCGATTTTCCCTAAAAAAATAAATAAATTCAAATCTATGATATTTTAGATCTTTAATGATACTACGTAGTTTTTAACCATACCGATGCCAGCAACGGACGCATGAATTTTTTATTGGCGTGGCGACAATGTAAAATATACACATAAAATTTGTAGTTGAGATTATTATTTTCAATTTTTCCTTAAAATTTTGAAGTAATATAACTAGAAAAAATTGCATAGTAACAACGGCCCCCAATTGCCCATGCCTATGTCCGTTGCGGACTAATGCTTTATATATAGAAACATTTTATGTTTTAGTTTCCTTATTTGGACCTATCTTTTTTTGGGGTATTTTTCACAAACGGGGTAAAAACGTGAGTAATATCAGTTTCTTTTTCGTCTTTGAATTTTTTTTCAAAAATTTGTAAGTTGAAGCTTTATTTTCAATTAGAGTCTCATGATGAACACTCTGCTCCCACTAACGCATTTACTATGTAATTCCCAGTTCACACTTCACACATCTTAATTCAAACACTAAAATATCTTAATCCACTTCCATATCGATATTCAGCTCATGTACTTCCATTTTTTACTCTTATTGAAAACTACTAACGATTAAAAGCAATAATAGTAATAATGATAATAATAATAATAAAGAATAATTTTATTTAAAATTAAAAGCATTAATTTTAATCTTTTTTAAACATTCATGAAATAAATTATTTTAAAAGTGACACTTGATTTTTCAAATGAATTTTATCAATCAGGATCAGAAAGATACCTAGGTTACTATCATTTAAGGGTCTCAAAATATGAAATGTATGGATACAGGGTACGAATGATTGAAAACTATTCATCTAAGATCTAAAATATCATGATTTAATATTTTTTATTTTAAAAAATTTAAATATTATGTAATCTTATTAAACTAAAAAACTTTTATGAAGAAACACTTTTAAGATTTTTTTTCAAAAAAAAAGCAATGAAATTAAAAAAAAAGGAAAATCGCACTTTTAGTCCCTGAAATAGTCACCATATTGAAATGTCAGACCCGTATTCCCGAGTTTGTAAATGTCACCCCTCAATTGTCCAAATTGCTGTAAATGTGGTCCTTTGAGGGTGAAATGTAAACTGTGAGTGAGTAGTACATTTCACCCCTCAAAGGATCACATTTACAGCAATTTGGACAATTGAGGGATGGCAATTACAACCTCCAAAATATGGGTCTGACATTTCAATATGGCAACTATCTGCGATTTTCCCTAAAAAAATAAATAAATTAAAATCTGTAATATTTTAGATCTTTAATGATACTACGTAGTTTTTAACCATACCGATGCAAGCAACGGACGCATGAAATTTTTATTGGCATGGGGACAATGTAAAATATACACATAACATTTGTAGTTGAGATTATTATTTTCAATTTTTCCTTAAAATTTTGAGGTATTATACCTAGAAAAAATTGCATAGTGACAACGGCCCCCAATTGCCCATGCCTATGTCCGTTGCGGACTAATGCTATATAGAAACATTTTATGTTTTAGTTTCCTTATTTGGACCTATCTTTTTTTGGGGTATTTTTCACAAACGGGCAAAAAACGTGAGTAATATCAGTTTCGTTTTAGAATTTTTTTTCAAAAATTGGTAAGTTGAAGCTTTCTTTTCAATTAGAATCTCATGATGAACACTCCGCTCCCACTAACGCATTTACTCTGTAATTCCCTTGTTCCAAAAGGTGGAATCTCCCACCCAGAAGCCCCCCACCACATGAGTATAATTATTTACGCATTATACTCATGTTGTTTATAATTTTTAATTTCATTTTTAATTATTTACTTATTTGAAGCTTACTTATTTATTAATAGGTGTCAAATTAATAAGTAAACTAATTTGCATATTTGTTTCTATTTAATTCGGTGTACTAAACTAATATAAATTAGTTTCCATATCTATAAACGTTATTAGAATTTCACTTTGATAACCAAAAATTATTTTACTTATTTGAAGCTTACCAAATTAATTAAAGTGGATTTATAAGGATTTTTGTTTCCATATCAATATGCAATCAAAAATAGAATATAATAAAAACAAAAAGTATAAATATAAGTAAATAATTGTTATATATAATGATATAGTAGGATTATGTAGCGTTTTGTATGCTCATAAAAAGGTCCTCTTATATATATATATATATATATATATATATATATATATATATATATATATATATATATATTGATTTGACTTTGCTTCTTCACATTTTTGCTTCCTTTTATGCTAGTACAATCATCAATCTTCTCTAGTGAAGCCCAGTAAGTTAGAAAAGAGATGGTAGAGATTCATTGTCATCCAAATAAAAAAAGATTGCATTTTCAAGACTAATTACTAATGCAGAGCTGCACTGCTACACTGGAGAAGGGTTCGTATGCTATCTCAATAATGAGATTACTATAGAACTCTTAGGGCATGTTTACTAACAGAAATATTTTCTATTTTTGCAAAAATTTGGAAAATCGAAGATAAAAAAAGTAGAAAACGTGTTTACCTATTTGTTTTTGAAAAGGGAGAAAACGAGACATGTCCGCCTTTTCCTTCTGAAACAGAAAATCGACAAATAGACGTTTTCACATTTTGGAAAACGCGGAGCTACAGTACCTACTTACTCGTTCGCATTCCTCCGCCTTTACTCGCTCTACCTTCCTAAGCCTTACCGCACTCTACCTTCCTCCGCCTTTACTGCGCTCTATCTTCCTCCGCGCTCAACCTTCCTGCGAGTTCAAGGTAAGCCTATCTTCACTCCTCGTCTTTACTGCGTTCTACCTTACCCTCTCCGCCTACCATCTTTACATCTCTGCCGAACCCCTTCAATTTGAGGTGAGGAGGCAGAGTTCATGTTCTGCGAGCTCAAGGTTAAACCCACTAACCCCAAGAAATTTTCTGCAACAATTTGTGAAGAGAAAAGCTCTACTATTCAACAGAATCAGAAATTCCATCACGAACTGGAGATGTTGAAAAAAGAAGCAAACAAAAGAAAAATCATTGGCTTCTCAGTATTGTGTGTTGTGTTGGTTGAGGTAATTGGAATTCTCGTAGGGTACTTCATCCGTAAGAGTTAGGTTGCACCCCCAACAAGAATAAACACCTTTTAGTGCATGACTTTATCAAAGATGTTCAAACGATATATTTGTGGCTTCAGGTTCATATGAAAGATTATTTCTATAAAGAAAAGTATGTTGGATTTGAATGTGATCTAAATTACTTTCTTGCCTAAGTTTTTTTATTGGATTACCTGTGAGATTCTTTGTTGGTCATATTTATCTAATAGTTGTTAAAGAATGAGGAACCAAAATCTAGTCCTGGACATATTGATAGCAAAAAGATTGAAATAAGGGAATAATGATTTGGAATTGGTAATACCTGGGTTGGGGTGTATACTTTTGGAAGGTGTTCTACAGGCCTAGGCTATTTTGTTCCTTTTTTGATTTGTTTTTTGCTGGTGTATATAGATATACATGTATCTGTATCCAGAAAAAAGAAAATGGAAGTCTATTATGGATAGACTGTTTTTTCATTGCTTAAAAAGTTTGTTTTCATTGCTTAAGAATTCTTTTTTCATTGCTTTAGTTATGTTTTAAGGTATATGGCTTAAGATCTGACTCTCTCCTCTTAAATGTCACATGGTACACATTTATGTTTTAAGGTATATTGTTTTAAGGTATATTGCTTTAAGTGATATTGCTTCAGTTATGTTTTAGGGTATGTAGTTTTAGAAAGCTGCTAGTAAATGGGATTGGAAAAGTGAGTATAGATCAATGGTTTTGCTTGTGTTTGAAAGTCTTCTGGTGTTTAATTCATTATTATCTTTTATAAGCAAACATAGAAGTAGCTTTTTATAATTTCCAAAATTATGGAAATTTGTTGTGTTATTTGTAATGTTTGTAATTGTCCATTTCTTTTTCAAAAATTAAGTCAACGTTCTCTGGAAAAAAATGAAATGGAAAATTGAAAAACTCTGGTAAACATGTTTTCTGGTTTGGAAAACAAAAAAATGGAAAACGAAAACAGAAATCTGGAAACTTGAAAACAGAAAATGAAAACAGAAAATTGTCTCTGTTAGTAAACAGGCTCTTACATTCTTTGAAGAAGAATTTGGCCTGGACTTCCAAGCGAGCTAATTAGACTCACATGTACTCCTGTTTTCATGGTGTACATCGTTTTAGACTTCATCACCTTCACTGCACCAACAAGGGATGAAAATAAGGAACTGCTTGTTCGCTAGCATTGACAAATATCACTATTTACTATGTAGAGTACAACTTGTAACAGCTCTCATGCCTAATTAACTGTCAACTAATGTCAAATAACTCATTCCACTTACCAAATATTGAAAAACTCAACTAACTAACTCATACCATCAAAATTGACCTGTCAAATAATGGAGGCATCTCATATAGCTCTTGCATTCACAAAAACCTCAAATTAAATGCCGCAAATGTGCAAACAACGAAACAATTATTATTCTAAACAGCCAAATGACATCACTTAGCAGTATATGAAATAAATACTTTTAAAAAATCAAAAAATACATCAATAAAATTAACCTGAATGAGAATCGCTCCAACCAACAGAGATTGCCGCTAATTGCATCCTCCGGTGCCACCTATTAGTTGTTTATTCACAATTTCAGAACTCAGTCAAAAGGAATTCCAAAAAAATAGAATTTAATTTCTGCAAAAACAAACGGAAAATCTGTGTGGTAACGGAAAACAAATCTGAAATTACAGATGTAGATGAAGAACTTGGCCTGACTTGAAGCCCAGGTGCGGACCGACTCAATGGTCACGGGCGAATAGTGCTGAATATAAACTCTGCCGCCTTTGGCATAGCGCTGCCCGCCGCTTCGCAGAGTCGCCGCTCGTACCTCGTTCCTCCGGCACTGCAAGTCTTCACCTGGGCGATCTCCACCTCGCGCCACCTCGCTCTCTAAGCAGTCTTCTAGCGACTCTCCTTGCGCCTCTCTGGTACTCCCTCCATTCCGAAAATTGAATAGCAAACTTTGACCGACAAAAAGATGAAATGACAATAAATGATGCTCGTTTTTTACACATTTACCCATATTTCTAAAAATAGATGCTTTTAAGTTAATGAGGAAAAAGTTAAAGTAAGGGTAATTTTGTCACTTTATTCTTATTTACATACCTAAAATAGAAAGCAGAAAACTATTTTGGGACAACCAAAAAAGAAAATTTTGCAAATCAAATTGGGACGGAGGGAGTATAAGAATAGGCAGAATAGAAAGAATAGTTAAAAGTGAAATAAATAAAACATTATTGAAAATACAAAAGTTAAAAATGAAAAGGAAAAAGAATTAAGTCACAAATGATACTCCATTCGTTCCTATTTTATCTTCCAAATAGGTTTGACACACAATTTAAGATAGTGAGTATTGTGTGGTGGAGAGTTGTGCAGAAGAGAGAAAAATGTGTAAGAAATGTTGTGAACCACAAATTATTTACTAAAAAAGAAAGTGAAAGTTTTAATAGGAAGACAAATGTAGTAACAAAAGTGGTCCATACGGTCAATTTCCACTTGTTTTTTTGAAGCATTTGGACCTATCTTTTGCATACAAGATCTCGATAAAATTCATTTTTCAAACTATTTTGCATTCCTGCCACTCGTATTGTAGGACGACGACAGTCAATTAGGTTTTCAAAAAATCACACTATTTTTCAGAACTCCACTTTGTGTTTACTTTCTGACCCCTTCACTAATCGTGTGTAAAGGTTGTTTTTTGTCTCACGCTTTTCTACTTAAACTCCGTACGAATTAGCTCAACTAATTATTAGATTTGATGTAAACAGTTCTTCGCGGATTCTGGATTTCCATGCCCAACCAGAAGGAACCCGTCTGATCATTTTCTTCGTTCCATCAATTCTGACTTCGATCATGTCACTGAAACGCTTATTGGGTCTCAAAGGATTAAGGTATGTTATATATACACTCCGAACATGTTGTTATCATATGATGTTCATGTTCTATTAAACAGTAAAGAAATTGCCCAAAATGTTCCCTATTTAGTAATACTTCTGGCAATAATATGTTTCTATTTATAATATTAGGACCCTAGAGAATCTTCGGGTTCGACAGTATATTTGCCTACTTCGGAGATCAGGGCAAGACTTCTTCAGAAGTACAGATATTCAAAGTATGCCAGCCGCACAAAATCCAGAGCTCAAGAGATGTCTTCAGTGGTAATTTCATTTTGGAACAATCGTCTACTCTGTTCAAAATTATTGTGGTATTATAAAATATTACGATTTTTGAATAATTAACTGAATAACTGTCAATTGACAACATTTGAGTTAAAAATTCACTACAAACTTATAAATTGTGTGACTAAGGATGAAGGTTTCCTTAATTCTATATTTGGGGATATAAAATCGCATCAACATTACCAATTACTTATTGTGTACAGTAAATAATCATCGGTGGGAGGAAGAGATGAGTATTTTTAGGAGATTTGTAATTTTAGCCCCGTGACTAAAACTGCAAATATTTCTCTTCTTGGTAGCTGATTCATCAACCCTTTTATTGGTAATTAATGTCAAATTATAAATACTGTGAGTGTGACCGCAGAAAGGATTTGGAATTGAAGATGAACTAGGTGGAAGCCAGGCAAGATGGTGGATGCAGCTTGTGACATTGATAAGGAGGTCATCCAAAAACATGTCCAGAGATTTCGGATATTATTGGTTAAGAATCATTATCTATCTCATCGTATCCACTTCCGTTGGCACCGTGTTCTACAACGTCGGGACTAATCATAGTGCAGTTCTTGCGAGGGGCGCTTGCGGAGGATTTATTTCAGGGTTCATGAGTTTCATGTCCATTGGTGGCTTCCCATCCTTCATTGAAGAAATGAAGGTATGAAAGTAATACCAAATAGGAAATTAAAAATTGAAATTAGTTAAAAACTGTTTCATTCAACTTATTTCAATCACATACTAAATTACATTAGACCATATTAAATTACACTACATTTAATTAGACCAGATCAAAACTGGTTTAAAAATACCAT
This sequence comes from Cuscuta europaea, assembly GCA_945859875.1. Lineage (NCBI taxonomy): Eukaryota > Viridiplantae > Streptophyta > Magnoliopsida > Solanales > Convolvulaceae > Cuscuta > Cuscuta europaea. The sequence goes on along the minus strand of CAMAPE010000008.1, from coordinate 8,432,823 downwards.
ATCGATGGCACCAGTAGTAGATACTCACACACATACCAATACATGACATGACCAATTAGACCAAATCAGAACAAAATACTTTAAATGAAGCACATCAAACCAATCAGCTAGACCATATCAAACTGGTAGATTTTCAGTTGAACTGAATAATTCGTAAATGTTTCTAAAATATGTTGTATAGCACTTTAGAAGAAAAAGACAATCATTGTATTTTTCTTAAATAGGACATTAACTCCTAAGTTTTTTAAGTGAATAAGTCTTATATTGGGAAAATGAAGAATACTCATATATGTTATTCATATTTATAGTACTCCAGTAGTTCATCTATCCCACCAAAGGTTCCTACTCTCCTCATTTGAACATCACATTTAAAGATTCTCACTTTTCTTTTAAATGACAAATCAATCATCACATATTAAATAATACACCTTTAAGACTTTAATATCACAATTATCATCAATTACCTCAACTATATTTTATGCCAATCCAAATTACATTTGAAAATATACTCAAAGTAAGGTTTAACAATATGGATTTGACGGCGTGACCTTTTGTGATGTACAATGACAATGTTTGTGTTGTGACAGATATTTTATAAAGAGAGAAGAAATGGGCATTATGGAGTTGGGTTGTTTATTCTGTCAAACTTTATATCTTCACTCCCATTCCTGGCTTTAATGTCATCTAGCTCAGCAGCCATTACCTACCATCTGGCAAGGTTTCACCCCGGCTTCTTCCATTTCATATACGCTGTGATTATGCTTCTAAGCTCCATAGCTGTTATAGAGAGCTGCATGATGGTGGTGGCTTCTTTTGTTCCTAATTTCACTATGGGACTCGTCATTGGAGCTGGACTTATTGTAATCAATCTAATCATTAATTAAGCATTGTTCTGTTATTCTTCTCTTTGGAAAATCGTTTTTACAGTCTTTGTTAGGGGTTAGGGTTTATCTTTTCCAGTTTTCTGATATTTGCAGGGGCTTATGATGGCTTCGTCTGGGTTTTTCCGGTTATTGCCCGAACTTCCAAAGGTTTTCTGGCGATATCCAGTTTCATATGTGAATTTCATGTCATGGGCTCTGCAGGTGAGTTTTAATATTTTATACTGTCACTATTACTCGATCTATGATAAAAATCCATGGATATTAAGCACACAATTATACAGGATAAGAAAACAAATAAATAGCTTAATACTTCATTATTAAAAAAATAGATGACACCTCATTTCTAGAGGTGTCACAAGATAGATGTAAATTGGACTTTATTCACAAGTTACCAAATAACGAGTCGGGTTCTGGTCAAGGTACTTGTAAAGGTCATATGCATTTTTACATAGTAATCTCTTATCGCAATTGCCAGGATTTAAACCCGAGACAGCGAGACTTACCCCTTCTGAAACTTTGTGTCTATTACTACCTCCGTTCCTATTATAACTTCCAAATAGGTTTGGCACACAATTTAAGATAATGGGTATGATGGATAGTGTACCCGAGGGGTAGCTTATCCGAGGGGTTATTGCGGAGAATAACTAGAGAGAAGTCAGAGCAAATAAGTAAGAGAGAGAGAGTGTATATTCGATATGTATTCAGCGTGGTTTACAATGGGGGAAAGGGGTGCTATTTATAGTAGTAATAAATGCTAGATAAGGACACGTGTCAGTTTTCTGGTGGTCGAGGGGTCACCTCGACCGGGGTGGCACTGACACTCGCATGTGGCCGCATTAAATGCGGTGGTTGGATGTGACGTTTGTACTTGGTACGGTGATCCAGGCGCATGTGAAGAGGATATTTTGTCGAGGTGGATGCCTTCGGCTGAAGGGTGCTGGGCCGAAGGCTCTTCTAACCGAGGGCTTCTACTTGCCGAGGGCTGCAGGTGCCGAAGGCTTGGTTTTCAAGCCTTGTTCTCCTGTGATGCCTCTTCTAACCGAGGGCTCCTACCTGCCGAGGGCTGCAGTTGCCGAAGGCTTGGTTTTCAAACCTTGTTCTCCTGTGATGTTTCTGAGCTCGATTCCGTCACTGGTAGCCTTCGCCATGGGGCCGAAGGCACCCCTTTGTGTATTTTGGGCTGCTTAGAGCTCCATTTTATGGGCTTGGCCCGTTTGGGCCTGTTGGGCCTGATTGTAGTAGAGGAAGTATGTGGACCGGGGGTCCCTGGGCCATATACTCCATCAGGAGTCCCCCACTCCTTTTGCCGAAAGGTACTTGAGGGAAAAGGAGTAACTGTGGTGATTTTCCCGAAGGCTTCCCTGTTCTGTTGGGTGCCTCATTTTCTCAATTCCCCCATATGTCGAGGGCCGAGAGCTTCCTGAAGGGAGTGTAAGTGTGTTGCTCGTATGTGTTTCTTTGTTGTAGTTTGTAAAGCAAACGAGAGATCTGCATTTGTGTGCTTTGCCGAGGGCATTTGTTGACTGAAGGCTTTGTGTGGCCAAATGCATCATGTGGCCGGAGGCATCATGTGGCCGAAGGCATCATGTGGCCGAAGGCATTGTGTGGCCGGAGGCATCATGTGGCCGAAGGCATTGTGTGGCCGGAGGCATCATGTGGCCGAAGGCATTGTGTGGCCGGAGGCATCATGTGGCCGAAGGCATTGTGTGGCCGGAGGCATTCTGTAAGCCGAAAGCATCATGTCGAGGGGAGTAGATTGCCGTTGTGATCTTGCCTCATCTTGCTGTAGCTGAGAAATAGAAATTTTTTAACATTTGCGTGTTTTGCCGAGGGGAGTCCCCCAGTCCCCCACTCCTTTTGCTGAGAGTTTCTCGAGGGAAACAGGAGTAGAGTGATGCATGCCTTTAGCAGGAGCCGCCGAGGGGTGACGCCTTTTGTTCCACAATGGGGAGATGCTTCGTTAAAAACCTCATTAGGAAAAACCCTGTGGGAAAAAATCCTAATGAGGAAAAAAGAGTACATCGGATGTCCTCAGAATGAAGCAAAAGGAGTGCACCCTTCAGCCTTGATTGTTGAGCGGCGGTTGTATCCGTCTGCTGAGGGGATATCCAAGATCAGCCTTAGATCCTGCATTAAAAAGCTAAGGAGCTTGTAAGGACCCCCCCCCCCCCCCCCCCCCGTTATCAAATAAAGGTGACGGAGGGGTGCAAGGCCAGGTGGGCTTGTGTTAGAGCCCTTGGCATCAAATACAGATGCCAGAGGGATGGAGACCGAGGGGTCTTCGTGATGGCCCCCGACATCAAATAAAGATGTCGGAGGGATGAAGGCCGAGGGGCCTGTATGATAGCTCCTGGCATCAAATAAGGATGCCAGAGGGCTGAAGGCCGACGACCTGTGTGATGGCCCTCAACATCAAATAAAGATGTCAGAGGGATGAAGGCCGATGGGCCTGTATGATAGCCTCTGGCATCAAGTAAAGATGCTGGAGGGATGAAGGCCGAGAGACCTGTGTGATTGCCCCCGACATCAAATAAAGATGTCGGAGGGATGAAGGCCGATGAGTCTGTATGATAGCCCCCAGCATCAAATAAAGATGTCGGAGGGATGAAGGCCGAGGGGCCTGTGTGATGGCCCTCGACATCAAATAAAGATGCCGGAGGGATGAAGGCCGATGGCCTGTATAATAGCCCCTGGCATCAAATAAAGATGCCGGAGGGATGAAGGCCGAGAGACCTGTGTGATTGCCCCCGACATCAAATAAAGATGTCGGAGGGATGAAGGCCGATGGTTGCTGTGATGTGGAATCACGCTGAGGCCGAGGGCCGTTGTGATGTTGAGGCCGATGGCCGTTCTGATGTTGAGGTCGAGGGCCATTGTGATGTGGAATCACGCTGAAGCCGAGAGCCGTTGTTGATGTAGAATCACGTTGAGGCCGAGGGCCTTTGGTGATGTGAAATCATGTAAGGCAAAAATCGTTATGACATAGTGTCATGTTGAGGTCGAGGGCCGTCTGATTTTGAGGCCGAGGGCCATTGTGATGTCATCACTCTGAGGCCGAGGGCCGTTTGTTGATGTTGAATCACGTTGAGGCCGAGGGCTGTTCTGATGTTGAGGCCGAGGGCCGTTGTGATGTGGAATCACGTTGAGGCCGAGGGCCTTTGGTGATGTGAAATCATGTAAGGCAAAAACCGTTATGACATAGAGTCATGTTGAGGTCGAGGGCCGTCTGATTTTGAGGCCGAGGGCCATTGTGATGTCATCACGCTGAGGCCGAGGGCCGTTTGTTGATGTTGAGGCCGAGGGCCGTTCTGATGCTGAGGTAGAGGGCCGTTCTGATGTTGAGGCCGAGGGCCGTTGTGATGTGGAATCACGCTGAGGCCGAGGGCCGTTATTGATGTTGAATCACGTTTAGGCCGAGGGCTGTTCTGATGTTGAGGCCGAGGGCCATTGGTGATGTGAGATCACGCTGAGGCCAAAACCGTTATGACATAGAGTCATGTTGAGGCCGAGGGCCGTCTGATGTTGAGGCCGAGGGCCATTGTTGATTTCGAGACCGAGGGCTATTCTGACGTTGAGGCCGAGGGCCGTTGTGATGTGGAATCACGCTGAGGCCGAGGGCCGTTGGTGATTTAGAATCAAATTGAGGCCGAGGGCCTTTCCTTGATAGTTCCGGGAGTCCTCCGGGTGTATGTTCCTTCTTTCAGGCTTAGACCGAGGGGGTTGATTCCCCGCCTTGGCCGAAAGGGGGTCCAAGTGATCCGTCCGGGGGTTCGTCTGTTAGTCCCCCGGCGCTGGGCCGTCCCTTGATTGTGCCAGGAGGTCGTATGTTAGTCCTCCCGATGTGTGTTCCTTCTTTCAGGCTTCGGCCGAGGGGGTTGCTTCCCCGCCTCGGCCGGAAGGGGGTCCAAGTGATCCGTCCGGGGGTTCGTCTGTTAGTCCCCCGGCGTTGAACCGTCCCTTGACCTTGGGGGGTCCCGTCGTCTATTTACGGCGCGGGCTAGGCTTGGTCGGTTTCCGACGACTGCCGTTTCACCCCCAAGTTTGGGGATTTCGTCACCTCAGCCATTCTTTCAGGCCTGTCGCTGTGCGTTGCGCGCCGACGACGCGGTGAGCGTCCCGCTCCAAAAGCGCAGGCCTTTTGCAGGCCCCTCGTCTTTAGACACCATCGGCCACACCTGGGCATTTGGCCTCGAAGGGGCCGATAAGATGTCTGGATTGTGTTGTAGTTTACTTAAATTCATAGAAATAAGCGGAATACAAGGGGTGCGTTGTTTGACAACGGCTTTGTTAAGATTCACCGCTCAAGGCCGAGGGCTCTAGGCCGAGGGGATGATAATGTGCCTCGAGGTCGAGGGCCCAAGGCTGAGACTAACGCCGAAGGCGAGGAACATGATTAGCGGAGGTGGCGCTTCTTCGGCTGGGGCTCCTCGAACTCCTCGCCGTCGCTGAGCCTCCCGATTTCATGTTTCTTCGTTGCGATGTCCCCTTCTTCTTTATCGGTGTTCCCCCCGGTGTTTTTCCTTGGGGCATTTTTGATGAATTGGTGGAGCTCACCTTGTTGGATTAAGAGTTCAATAGCCTTCTTCAACGAGACACAATCGTCTGTATTGTGGGAGGTGCTTTTGTGGTAACGGCAATAAGTGCCGCCTTGGTGGATGGCGTAGATCTCCCTCGCCGACCGAGGGTCCTTGGGGAAAAGGTCCTGCTCTTCTGCATAGTTGAGGATAGTGCTCACCGGGTGCGTGAGGGGAGTCCTCGGCATGTCCAGCCGAGGGCGCCATTGGCGTTCGTTACGGCCCTACTGGGTGTGGCTTCCATGGTCTCGCCCTCCGGCCGAGGGTGCATTTGGGGACAGCGTGTTGTTTGTCTTCTTCGAGGGCTGGCCCTCGTTCTTCTTGAAGGAGTGGAGGTCGTCGGCGTCGACGTATAGGCTCCCCCGCTGGAGTGCTCTGAGGTATGATCTTGGGGGGTCGGTGATGAGGCTCCGTGCGTAGGGGCTGCTGCGGAGAACCCCCTGGAAGAGGACGAGGAGGGTACGCTCGTCGGCGCCCTCGACCTCGTCTGTCTCCTTCATCCACCAGTCAATGAAGGACCGAAGTGTTTCGTCAGGCTGTTGCTTGACGGAGAGGAGCTGGGAGAAGTGCTTTCTCGCGCGCTTCCTTCCGGCAAAATGGGTGAGGAAGCGTTGGGCAAGGTCTTGCCAAGAGTCAATGCTGCCCTCGGGCAATCGGTTGAACCATTCGTATGCTGGTCCCTCCAAGGTGGAAAGGAACCAACGACATAAGTATTCATCTGATGCCCCCATCATCATCATGCTGTTTTGATACCTGTTGTAGTGCTCCTGGGGGTCAGTTTTTCCTTCATAGGGCTTGATGAGTTGCCCTCGGTACTTTTCTGGGATTTGGGCCGCCAATACCCTTGGGGTAAATGGCGTCCTAGTTCGGAGTTGGATGACGGGTTCCCTGGAGCCTTCGGCAAATTTCCTTTGCATCTCCTCCATTTTGGCCAGCATGGCCTCATACTTGAGGTCTGTATGAGGGGCAGAAGTGGTGGCGTGTGCTTTGGTGGCCTCCATCTCGTCAAGCCGGCGCTAGAGGGCCACGATGATTTCGTCCCGGGGGTCCTTCGGGAGGGCCTCCGCCCCCTGCGAATGGACGCGGGCCGAGTGGGCCTGGTTGATTTGGTGGCGGGCGTCGTTGGCATGGAGAGGTGCCTTGCCTTTGTCCTGAGGGGGACGCCTTTCATTGGCCCTGGAGACGGATCCGCCACTTTCCTGAGGCCTCAGGAACACCTTCCCCCCGAGGCGGTCTTGGACCCCTCGGCGGTCTTGCGCCCCTCCGAGTCTCTCGAGGGCGGAGGTCCAGAGTTGTTCTTTGTTTACGTTGTGGCGGTCCCGGGACTGGACTTCCTGGGAGGCCGTATCCTGGGCCACGACCCCCTCGGAGTTCCCAATCCGGAGGACCGGGTTCCCGAGGGGGTGTGGATGAGGAGGAGGCATAATATTCTCCCCGACCTGAGGTTGGAGGGGAACCAAAGTGCTGAAGGCACCCGGGTTTTGGGTGAGCGTCTGGATGAAGGCGGAGAGCGCCGATTGTACGTCGATTGTGATGACCGGAGGGCTAATTTGATTCTCGCTCCGGTCCTTCTTCTTAGCCTCGATGCCGAAGCGGGCATCGGGGGCATTCTGTTGAATCTGATGGCGTAGGTCGACAGCCGTCTGGTCCAACCCGGTGATGACGCCGCCCCCGGGAGCCCTGTTAGAGGCTTCAGGGACGTCGACCTCGCCGAGGGCCAGGTTCCTGTCCTCGACATTCTTAGAGTTGGCACGAGTTGTTCTCACCATTTTAGCTAGGTGTTTTGTGTTTGGTCGAGGGGGAGGGTTTCTTACTTGATTGTTCGACCTCTCAACGAGAGCACCAAATGATGGATAGTGTACCCGAGGGGTAGCTTATCCGAGGGGTTATTGCGGAGAATAACTAGAGAGAAGTCAGAGCAAATAAGTAAGAGAGAGAGAGTGTATATTCGATATGTATTCAGCGTGGTTTACAATGGGGGAAAGGGGTGCTATTTATAGTAGTAATAAATGCTAGATAAGGACACGTGTCAGTTTTCTGGTGGTCGAGGGGTCACCTCGACCGGGGTGGCACTGGCACTCGCATGTGGCCGCATTAAATGCGGTGGTTGGATGTGATTTTTGTACTTGGTACGGTGATCCAGGCGCATGTGAAGAGGATATTTTGTCGAGGTATATGCCTTCGGCTGAAGGGTGCTGGGCCGAAGGCTCTTCTAACCGAGGGCTTCTACCTGCCGAGGGCTGCAGGTGCCGAAGGCTTGGTTTTCAAGCCTTGTTCTCCTGTGATGCCTCTTCTAACCGAGGGCTCCTACCTGCCGAGGACTGCAGTTGCCGAAGGCTTGGTTTTCAAGTCTTGTTCTCCTGTGATGTTTCTGAGCTCGATTCCGTCACTGGTAGCCTTCGGCCATGGGGCCGAAGGCACCCCTTTGTGTATTGTGGGCTGCTTAGAGCTCCATTTTCTGGCCTTGGCCCGTTTGGGCCTGTTGGGCCTGATTGTAGTAGAGGAAGTATGTGGACCGGGGGTCCCTGGTCCATATACTCCATCAGGGTATTGTGTGGTGGAGAGTTGTGCAAAGGAGAGAGAAATGTGTAAGAAATGTTGTGAACCACAAATCCTTTACCAAAAAGAGAAAGTGGAAGTTTTAATCGGAACGGACGAAAAAGGAAAGTTGTAAGTTATAATAGGAACGGAGGGAGTAGTAGTTAAGCTACGCCCACCTGCTTTGATCTCATTATTTCAATGTAGTTCTGAAATGGTAGCCTAATTTCACCCCGCATGTTAATTAATTTATAGGGGAGTAAAGTATGCACCCTAGTTTATCTATTTTTAAAATTCGCATTCCTTTTCAAACTGAATAATGTTGGCATCTTAAAATGTGAAATTTGCACCCACTTTTTCCCAAATTCAATTTGCACCCTATTTATTTGAGAATTTAGATATAAAACATATCATTTATATATATTGATATGAGTATTCAAAGTTATTTTTTTTATAAGGCAGTGTGGTTTTTAATATTAACAATCAAAGCCAATGAAGTTTGACTGAAAAACTTAAGAACTTAACTTAGTGATATAGGATAGAAAGACTACATTATCTTATACTCCACTAACTGCACCCAGCACATAGCAGAAAATATCCATATATGCACCTTATTACCCTTAGCAGTTAATCAAATGTTTGACTTAGATGGTGTTTGGATACCAGCGTTTTTGGCAAACCGGCATTATTTTAATGAAGCAAAACGCTGGTATTTCCAAAGGTTTGGCCTCAAAATGCCAATAAACAAACAACGCGTTAGACTACATATATATTTTCTTTTCACTCAACTTCAGAGAATTTGCAAATTTATTTAATATTATTTCATACAAATTTCTATGATCCAATTTCTATTTATATGCAATTGCAGGGAGCATACAAGAACGACATGCTAGGTCTAGAATTCGACGCCATGAACATCGGCGAGCCAAAGCTGACCGGAGAAGGAATCATCACAGGGATTCTTGGCCTATCTGTGGCGCACTCGAAGTGGTGGGATTTAGCAATAGTCATAGCCATCCTCATCAGCTACAGAGTTTTATTCTTCATTGTTCTCAAGTTTAGGGAGGGAGCATTGCCGTACGTCCACAATCTTCACACCAAAACTACTCTCCATCGCATCAGCAAACGGGCGTCTTTTAGGAAAACGCCATCTTTTGCGACGTCAAAGAGACATCATCACGCTATCAACTCCTTGTCTTCCCAAGAAGGCCTTAATTCTCCCATCAGTTGACCACACTATACTTGAGTTACATTGTATGGTTTAATATCATTTGTCATGCAATACTTTGTCAAAAAGTAGTTCAGTTTATGATGAAACTTGTGATTATGCCCTCCTCTATGCAGTGTCATCATTTTTAAATCATGATGCTTATTGATTAGTTATAATCAAACGACAGTAATAATACTAGTAATAATATAATCTAATTTAAGAGGAATATTGTTTCACAAGATCGATGAATGACCAGGGATAGAGCCATAGAGGTAAGTGGCCAACCTAGGCCCAATCCACCTCAAATTTAAATTCTTTTTTATACCGTACGAATTACTTAGTGTAAAAAAAATCTTGTAGAAGCTTATTAAAATAAATAAATTATATCAGCTTAATCAACCCAGTGCCCAGGCTATGCCCATGTGAAAGATGTATATACATGTTAAATGTTGTAGTAGTATACTAGTATACAATAAAGAGTAAAGCACAATGAATAGTTTGGCATCCCTAGCAAAAAATAAACAAAAACCAAAACTCTAGATGCTTTTAAACCTTTGATTATATTAAGGGATGTCTTAACTGGATCATATTTAGGATCGGATATCTTGACAATTTGGGGATTTGAGTATGGATTGTACTGAAGTCAACCAAATAATACATATGTACTCTTTTAATTGCAACATTGGACTTTTTGCACTATTCATATATTCTACTTTGACTATATTTTATTAATTAATATATTATAAATTAAATTTTTAAAAATTATTGTTAAATTCTTCTCATTCTAAAATTTCAAAATATGAATTTTTAATTTTTTTTACTAATAGTGAATAAAAGATATTAACGATCAAACTTGTGCGTTGACAAACGTGAAATGTTGATTGTTGTAATTAAAAGAAATATATGATTTCTTAACTACTACGTATAATGTTTATACGGAGTAACATGGAATTAGTATAACTTTAATATCATAAAACATCTAAGCCCGAAATCTATTGATTTATTTTAAGGTTGGGCTAGCTTGAATTGAAGGCCGACATGTGAAATGAACTGTTACAAATAAAACAAGACAATCAAAGAAATAAAGCGGAAAGAATGGCAAAAACATTACTTATAGGCTTTAGAAAGACAAAAACATGACTATTCTGTGTGTGGACAAAAATGTGACCTTATCTTCTCATGCCTCTCTCTGCGCCTTTCTTCTCTGTGCCTTTTCTCTTCTCGCCATTCTCTCTGCGCCTTCTTTCTTCTCCCTTAACCGATCGACAAATCTCTCGTCTCCATATCCCCAGAAAGCTCGATTTGCCTTCTATTTCTTCTCGCAAATCCCGGCCTCCACCATCCACCACATGACCAGGTGAAGAGGCTTCGATTTAGACGGTGACACTACAGAGACGGAGGCGTGGCTGCGGCGACGAGGCTTCAATGACGACGATGGCTTTGGAGACAACATATCTGGAGCTCCACCTCTGCGATTGCGATAGAGGTGATTGGATTTGGGCTTTAGATATGCAGTGGGAGGTGGCAGCGTGGTGGAGTGCGGCGGTTGCAAGGATGGGCCGTGTTGGGCAGTGACTTTACAGGGGCTGGAAGATGGGGTTGGGGAGGGGCTTGTGGGGTCACATTTTAGGGCGACGACGGTTGTTTTTGGCCGGGTGTTGGGTGTGCCGGACTGAGTGCGAGGGCTGAGTTGTGCAGCGGGAGGTGACTGGCCTACGGAGAGAGGCAGCGGCAGGTTACCTGTGTGGCGGGAAGTGGTGGTCGCCGGTGGTGGGTGGACGTGTGAGGTCTGGTGGTTGATGGTGACCTGTGGTGGCAAGTAACTATGGTGGTGTTACTATGACCGGAGTCGGCATGTCACTGTGACCGGAGGGGGCAACGACAATCACTGGCTGGGGTGGTTCACGGTGGAGTCACTACGGCGGGGTCACTACGACGGCTGTCACTGTGATGACATCACTATGACGACGTCACTGTAACGGTGTCACTAAGTCATTGTCACTATGGCTGGCGGTGGTCACCGGTCGGAGGTGGTGGGTGGTGGTGGATGTCACTGTATCGTTCACTGTAGCAAATCATTATGGAAACTGGGTAAATAAGTAGGCTAATTAATTATTAATCACATTTTTGGAATTTTTAAGAAAGGGTCACTTTTTTGTCAATTGGCCCTTTATTACTAATATTCAGGACAAAAGCCCAATAAAGCGAGAACGACAAATAAATGAACCAACGTTGTGTTGGATATCAGTGGCGGATCCAAGATTAGAAGTTATTGGAGGCAGAAAAAAATGCATCACAAAAAATAATACGGAGTAATAAAGTAGCAATGTAATATTACAATAATTAAAGTCTTACAAAATACATCACAATTGTTCGCGTCGAGTTTTCATCTTTTGAAAGAGATCCAGTACAGTTTCATTTGTAACAGATTCAAACACATCTCTTTCAATGAAACAAATCAGACAATCACTCAAATACTAATCGCCAATTCTATTACGCAAATTAGTCTTCACTATTCTCATCCGCTAACACATTGTCAATATAAATATTGACTTGGTGCTCAAGAGTTCTGCGTTCCACACAACTGAAGTCACTTGGATAAAATTCAGCCAATCTCAACAATTTTGAAGCATCAAACTCACGGAAGGAATCAATCGGACTCAAAGAAGCCATGCAAAGAAGTAGCTCGGAATTTACCTCATTCAAACGGTCATCAAATTCATTAATTTGCAAATCCATTATGGTATTAAAACATTCATACTCATAATGATGTCGATTAGTGATATTAGTTCTTTGACGTGGCCTCCTTGGGTTAACAAAGTCCTCATCCATATTAAGCACAGAAATTTCATGCTTCTCACAAACTTCTAAGATCTTCCTCAAATGAGAATCCCATCCATCAACTCTTACCTTAAGCAATTGTTGCTTTGTTGTTTTCACAAGTGAAACAACATTCAATATGTCTTGATCTTTCTTTTGAAGAGCCACTGACAAAGAATTTGTGAGTCCCAAGATAAGCAACATCAACTGCAAATAAAACATAAATTTAAATGATTGAAAATATGTTAGAAGACCATTAGCCTGGCGTCTTTTGACACTGTCTACGCCCTCCACTTCAATGTGCTCAAGGACTTGAACAACTGATGGAAACAGTTCAATCAAATTGAGAAGTGTTCTATAATGGGAACCCCAACGTGTATTTCCCGGTCTTTGAAGGGCAAGCTCCTGATTTAATCCTGTCCCGATGCTAATTTCACCATTACTTATAGCTTCTTTCACTTTTTCTTGATGACTTTCTCGAATCATATCTCTTCTTTTGCAAGACGCTCCAACCACATTTAATAAAAGAGATATCATTTCAAAAAAATCACCAACATCAAAGTGTTTCTTCGAAACCGCCACAACAACTAATTGTAGTTGATGAGCAAAACAATGGATATAGTAGGCCGAGCTACTTTCTTTCATGATTAAAGCTCTCAACCTATTGAACTCACCTTGCATATTGCTTGCGCCATCGTACCCTTGGCCTCTAACATTTTTCAAACTCAAGCCATATTCAGAAAATACAGAATCAATAGCAGATTTAAGAGACAAAGAAGATGTATCTTTCACATGAA